>OU343216.1:20714031-20785369 GCA_910596185.1 Chrysanthemum makinoi
CCTCAAAATACTCCGAATAGGACAAACATGAATTAACTATCTCCTCAAAGACTCGCTTTTTCCCTTTCGTAAATGTACCATTTTTACAGGAGTATAAGGGCACTGCTTCATTTAATTATACCAACAGATCAAAATACATGCAGTATCCATGTACCTACTCTCCCCTATCACCCCTTAATCTTTTTGATCAAAAGACCCAAGTTGTAATTCAACTTCACTTTTAAACACTTTGAATTTATCTAATGCTTCATCCTTGGTATGTAAAAGATAGACATAACAAAATCTAGAAGCATCATCAATAAATGTCACAAAGTACTTTATTCCCAAAGAAGGAGTGGCATGCAAATCACACAGTGTCACCGTATAAGCTCCAAGACCTTAGTCTCACGACTAACACCGAAAAAGGTTTCTTGGTTATCTTGGTCAACATGCAAGTTTTACACTTTCTTGTCCATGGTAGAGTCACCGTCGTGGGTGGTCACACAGTTTTAATTTACACTATCAATGGAAATAAATACACTATCAAAGTGAAATGTTAAGCCCTAACATTTGATTACATAAATAACCAAAACCAATACAAACACCATGCTTAGAAAGCACAAATTTATCAGACTCAATAACTTGTTTATTACCATGATTATTCAAAATACTACTTGAAACCAAGTTCTTCCTAATATCAGAAACATGAATAACATCAAAAAAAGTTACAATCTTTCCCTAATAAACCTAAGATCTACACACACACAACGACCATGCACCAAGGCTGACTCATTTCCCATGTGAAGGATAGAACCATCATTCAAGACTCATAAGTCTTGAACCAGCCTTTACACACATGAACTGTTGCACCGAGTCAACTCACCATACAACATCATCATCATCCCAACACAAAAAGATTCAGATACATATGTAAACATAATAAATCAAAAAAGACTTATTAAACATATTATGACCTTTCAGTGAGTTGGTCAACCACTCACTCTCGAACCATTAGTGCCTCGATCCATTGGGTTTACCACCAATTTAACACCCCAGCCCCTTTTAATGCGACCAGCCTTGCTACATTTCCAACAAGTAGGTGTTGCCTTCTTGTTAGGATCTACCCTTGTGTTATCATGATATTTGCGCTTCCTTTGTTGTCATTGTACCGTGGAGTTGTTATGCTCCACCATGACAACAGATGGTCCAAAGAAGATATACTTTTTGGCTTGTCATTATCCTGCACTTTGAGAGATTCCTCAATGCAGCATGACCTCCAACTCAACCAGAGTTAATTCCTCTTTGTTTCAAGGTATGCTTGAAATCTTTCCAAGAAGGAGGGAGTTTGTCAATAACACAAGAGACCTAAATAGCCTCATCCATGTGCATATTGTGTTATGTAAACCTTTCAAGTATTCCAAGAAGTTCATTTTATTGTTCCATGATCGGTCTTGAATCAGTCATTTTGTAATTTGTGAAATTACTAACAAGAAACTTTTTACTTGATGCATCCTCAGCCATATATTTGGCATCCAAGGAATCCCACAGCTCTTTGGAAGATTCAAAGTTCTGATAAATATCAAACAGAGAATCAGACATACCATTGAGAATAAGACCTCTCCATATGTAGTCATCATTCTCCCATTTGCTCCTTCCTCCTAATCTCCGCTCCACAAAGAGCATCATCCCCATCATCGAATAGGAGTGGTTAGCACATACACCACACTCATGCTTGACAAAGAAGAAATGCATCTTCTTCTGCCATCTCCTAAAGTCCACCCCTTCAAACTTATCAAGCTTGGCGAAGTTTGAAGCCATGTGTTTCATTGTCAGCAGCTTGCCATTGATTATCACAAAATGAGTTTACTTTGATTGTTGGTGTTGTAGCTCAAAGAAGATGGTAAGATAATCAATTCAAAGAAAAACAAATACCACTAGGTGGTTACCGGATATCACTTGGAATCGTGTGATCACTTTCCAAAGTAAACTATTCAACCCTAATGCCCGAGTTACACTAATATCTACTGGGATAAGACCAAATGCAGTTATGGAATTAGACACAATTCTATAACTCTTGCGCTAATAAGTGTTAATGGTTTTCTATATGTACTTCATGCATAATCAGATCTCCTATTTATAGGAGGTTACTCTAAGCTATTCAAATGGAATTATGAGAATTAATCGGCCCATTAATCTCCTCATAATTATCCCCATTATAGCCGTTAGTGGTTACATGACCAATTAAACGTGGTCATTATGCAGTTGTAACTTCCACTTGAATAGGTCAAAGCCAAGCATAAGCAGACTTCATCAAGACTTTCATAGCACTATCATTGGAAACACCGCCAGTGGAAACACCTTTCCTGGAAACTCGCTTATCGCTTGGAAACCACAAGTAAGACTTTTCCACCCGCAGAACTTCTACTAGCACTACCAATACAAAACCACTATTAGAGTCGTGGTGTTCATGGACCTTATGGGTGTACACCTGCACCTCCCAACCCATTACAAGGTGTGAACTAATCCCACAAGTGCACTAAATTTTCCAACAGAAAGTCCTAGCAACAAGAAGCTTCTGATATATTTCTTCAGAGAGACATTCTCCAGTTTCATAATGTTTCACAATACTAATTAGGGTATCCCTACAATAGCCATATAATAGATTAAATTATTTTTTATACATATGGTTGAGAACAAAGTATAGTGTATGATTGTCAAAAGATAGATACGCATCAATCTTAGGTGCGGTCTATGACAAAGATATCCAAGAATGGTTCCAATTAAAACAAAATCAATGTTAAAATTCCTTGCACCCACATTTTCGCACCACTCTTGTAACATATTTTCTTCCTACAAAAACATAGCAAGTATGGTTTACTAGTACAAGTATGGTTTACTGCTAATGTATATGGGTCGTTTATAAGAACATTTCTAAAGTTAAGGGCTATGTCTCAGATGACAAAGTAAAATCCTTTGACGCTACACAAATTAGAAAGCACACAAATGAGAAAGAGAACCTCATTTATTTCATATTTGATTCACATATTCTTGCTCCAAAAAAGTGGTATCCCGTGAGTCAACTCACTTGTGAGCACCTGACTTTTGGCAACCTGCTTTAGATCTTCCATATCTACAAGATATGAAGGGATTGGTATAATGAGCTTCTTAACATTGAGTATCAACAATATAATGCTTAGCAACAACAAAACATACCAATTAAAAAGTGAACGACAATTATAAACATACCGAATTAGTTAACACCCAAGTACAAGTTAAGTATGCGTAGTACCCCAATCTTATTTATTTGTGACAAAATGTTATGCAAAATTTAAGCATGACATAAAATAAAGTAAATTACTTAAAATAAACCATATATACATACTTGATTATACGAAAGTGAACTTTTTTTATAGTTTACCGAGATGACCATTTTCTGTCACTATCATACATTTCCCATTGTGTCACAATCATACCTTGTCACAATCATACCTTTTGCATTGCCCCACAACATATCTTTATCTTTTATAAACATGATCCTTCATTAAACTTAATGCTTCTAAGTTCTAACAGTTGGAGTAAAGTGGGAAGGAAAATAGATTTTGTATTTTAAAGAAGTTTGGTTCATTTGTTCTTGCTATATAATATCTTTTCTTATTTTGATCTTACAAGTAATATTACAACCTTGTAATCCTTATCCATTCTTTCTCATCAAAAGATCTTTACTCTAACCGTACACCAAGGTTAATCTCCCAACTCAACTACAGTTAGAAACTTGGTTTATATTCAACCCACCAAGCACATCATACCTCTCCATAAACCAAACAAAACAAACCTCAACAATGATGATTGTTTTCTCATTGAGACAATATTCTCATCCGACCATTTTCGCATGTATGAGTTTAAGATTAGAAGATGCTACGTTGAATATGCATGATGTGCGTTACGGCAAAGATGTGCGTTACGGCAAAGATGTGAAGATGCTACGTTGAATATGCATGATGTGAAGATGCTACAATATTCATTGATGTTTGATTCGCTTCAAACTGTCAAGTTTATTACACAAGTCAACCACTTGTGAATGGTCAACCGTAATAAAATTCAAACAGTCTAAAACCAATGCAATTTCCCTTGGAATATAGTGGATTCCCCGTGTCGTTAAGTCCCACCTGAGGATTAATGGTGCTTCAAAACGTTTAGATGTCGAATGATCACTAAGGATAATGATCAGTAAGGATTTTGATTGATAACTACACTAACATTGATTGGAATGGTATTTGGATACAGAACTGTAAAGCACAACAATCGATTAAACAAACGAAATACGACAAGCTTACTAAATTTTATGTGAAACGATAAAATAAAACGAAATTTATAAGAATAAAACACCTATGGATATGAAAATGATATTTTATAAACCTAATAATAAAAAGAAAATTATTGGAAAATTAAAATTATTTTTATAACTATTTATTTAATCATTATTAATTAAAAACTATTTTAACTATTTAATAATACTCTAAAATATAAGAAAATGTGAAATAAAGCTAGAAAGATAAAATTATGACTTAGAAAAATCTAAAATATTATAAAACTTATTTTAAAATTTAAAATATATTTTTTACACTTTTTATCTATTTATTATTAATTAATTCCTATTTATCAATTATTTAAAATACACTTAAATACAAGAAAATATAAAATTAACCTGGAAAATGAAATTTTAACTTAGAAAAATCTAAAATATTAGAAAACTAATTTTAAAACTGAAAAGATATTTTTTATGTTTTTATTTATTTATTATTAATTATTTAATACTTTTAACTATTTTAAATTCTAATAAATACTAAACAAGCTAGGAAAATTCTCAAATTTTATAAAAATTATCCTATGATGATAGAAAGCTAAGAAAATTATAAAAACAGGAAGTGCTTAATAATAAGCTGAAAAGAAAAATTAAAAGGCTAAATTCTATTAAATAAACGCTATCACTATTTTAAAATGATGTTTTTGTGTTTTTTCTTTTATAAACCTATTATACTACTAAAAATAAGTAACTTTAATGAAAACAAAAAATTTTGGAACTTAAAAATAAGCTGAGAATGAGCTTATGATCTAAACAATGGAGCTTATAGCTTATTTTGATGTTTTAAGCTCAAACAAGCTTCAAAGTTGGAACAAAGGCGAAATAAGATACAAACAGCTAAAGCTACTTAAATGAAGCTAAAAAGCACACGATCAACACCGATAAGCTAAAAGCAAATAAGCAATTCCACTCAAACCAATAAACCAAACAAAGCCTGCAGTAGTCATATCTAAAAGCAATTTAAGCTTATTAAATAAGCCTAAAAGCTCAAAATTAAGGCCAATTAGCAAGATGGGTTGGTGGGCTTTCTAAAAGTCCAAGCTCACACAAATAATGGGCTAATGAGCTTATGCAAGCTTAGAAAAAGCATGTAAACCACCGAGTGCTAAGTTTACACGTAAATGGGACAAACACAAGCTATTTGCTCTATCATAAGCTACAAAGTGAAAAACTAAGATTGGATCTTAAGACAGGCTAGGTTAGCTTCCAAAACCAAGATTCACAGCTAAGGCTAACTAATGAGCTCTTGATGAGCTTGTGAAAAGGATGGCTCAACTGCGTACGTAGCACTTTTTCAAACAAGTGCTTAAAAGAAACTAAAAAATAAGTAGTTTTAAAAAGCTAACTGGAAATTATAAAAATTACTATGATTAAGATGAGCAGTTGAATATTAATATCCCAAAAGCTCAAATCTTGAAACTTAATATTAAGTCCAATATAAAATTATCTATTTTATTTAAAAACGACTAAACTGAAAATTTTGACTTTTTAAGTTATAACTAAAAAGTTGACTTTGATGAGCTTTGGATTGATTCTACTTACTAATTATGTTGTGTTAAGCTAAAATAAGATAAAATTAAGCTAAAGTACCAAGTATAAGCCACCGTGGATGAGTTTTATATCCTAAATCCTAACAAAGGAGCTAATTGTTTAAGATTAAAGGTAATTTTGACTATTTCTAAAACAAGTATCGGTTTTTATTGTTTCTATGAGCTAATAGGACCTAATATGACATATAACAAACAAGAACTATGGCTTGAACAATCTCTAACACAGTTAAACAAACAAATCCAAACAACCCTTTACTTAACCGCTTTGGAGGATTTTCAAATGATTTCAAAGATTAAGACCATGCCACTGATTTAAGATCTTATAATATCATATATTAAGACTAAATAAGCATAAAACAACAAAGAATAACAACATATAAACTCAAGAATGATAATTATGCTATTATAACTCAAAATTAAAATTTTAGTAACTACAAATTCCAATGAACAAGCAAACCGCTTTTAATGCTTAATTCTACTTAGCTACAACTCATAAAACATAAACACAAAGATTTAAGCTCATGAATGACTCAAACAAAGGAAATGCCAAAATGGATTAACAAGCTTACAAGATGGATTCCAAGTGAAAAACCGAGAACCACAAGACCAATCCTAATAGCTTTCCACAAAGCTTCTAAACCCAAGGCAATCCAATATTCACCCCGCCCAAAATTTTGATCTTCATCTCCATTGATTTTTTATTTTAACTAATTTTTTTTTTGGTATTTTTGGTAATTTTTCTTTTTTATACTAAACTGAGTTTTAAAGTTACTAAAAGCTTAGAAAAGCTTTCTAGGAGCTTATGTTAGCTTATTGAGTCCAAAACAACAATTAACAACAAACATTCACATTTTGAGAATTTGAACAAGAAAATTTGCATAACTGAAAAGTTTAATTTTAACTGAAAAAGGTTCACATACACTGAAATTACTTAAACAGAGTGCTTGAAAGTTAAAACATATTAACGGAAATTTAAATTGCTATTCGACATTCATAAACTAAAATTACACTAGACTGTTTCTACATTGCTCCAAGCTTTTATATTGATCTTTTAAGCTTCTTGTCGACCTCCTCGGAATCTTTCCCACCTATTTCCAACCATTGGATCCCATCAAACTCATCATATATTCGGCCCATTTGTCATTTTGGCGGGAAAAGTCTCTTGAAAGCAGGTTTATTGCAATTAAGGAACTTTGGGAGGATGTGGGTGGAGGGAGTGGTTAAACAAAATGGGAGTGAGGTGGAAAGGTGGTGGTGAGGTGGTGAACAGTGGTGGAAACCACCTGGGTTTCGGGTTTTGGCTGCTTGTGAGAGAGATGCACAAGTGATGTATGTATAATATTTTAAAACGTGAGTTTGGGCTTGATTGGGCCAGCCGGTATTGGGTTGGATTTGGTATTAATATAGGGTCCTGTTGGTTTAAGCTTATTAACACAAGGACTAATCTTGTAATATTCTAAAATGAGGATGAAGTTGAAACTTTTCCAAAGTAACCAGGACTAAACCTGCAAGTAATGGTTAGTACAAGGACCAATATTGCATAAAATTCCATTTTTATAAATCCAAGGACCAAAACGCCAATTTTGTAACCTGTGGACCAAACTTGTAATTTTCTCAAAACTTATCATACAAGGACCAAATATGCCACATTTGAATAGTACAAGGGTGTAGTTTGAATAATTTCCATTTTAATCACCCAGACTGAATTTTTGACACTTTTGTAAAGTTGAGGGACTAAAACTGCCAATTATGCAAACTTGATACATTTTTCACCTGTTTTTGGTATTTTTGCATTTGAAACACATAAAACACTTATTTGTGATATTTTTATCATTTTGATGCATTTCTGAGTATTTTCGCATGTTTTTGCATCTAAAAAGGTATAAAAATGGTGAGTATTTGCACACTCATCAATCCCCCACACTAAGATATTGCTAGTCCCTAGCAATCTTTTGAGAAAACTTAATGGATTTGAATCTCTTTACCAAAAGCCATTACTCGAGTAGCCAATTGTTTTTAGTTCAAGTAAGAACCTTGGTACAATGATAACCAAATGATTTTGAGCAAATCACCAATTTTCAACGGTTTTGATTTGTCTTTACCGTATCGCTTATGACTAGCCAACTCTTAGATAAAATATCTTTGGTGAAGTGACACAATTATGGTTTTCCAACGCCTTTACCACAAGCATAAACTCTTGCGGCTAGCCAACTTTTCACTAATTAAAGATATGGTGAGTCGAACACCATACAATTTTGGGCAAATTGCAAGCCATCAACGGATTTGAGATATCTTTACCAAGAGCCGCTTTCTCCTGGATTAGCCAATCCTTTTGTTTATTAGACATGGGACTGATAATCAGAAGTTGAGTAAGTGCAAAACACTTACTCCAAAAAAAAAAAATTTTGGCCAAAAATGGGGAATTGGGTGGTATAATTACATGATAAAATTCGTGAGAATTCCCCCCACACTAGAAATGAATATTACCCTCAATATTCAAAGTACCACCAATATGCCAAAACAAAGAACATAAAAGGGAAATACTACTACCATTATTTTATTTTTTGATATACATTTTTTGAAATTTTATATACAACAAATGGGCAACTCCCCACACTAGGTGGTAGAAAGTAGAAAGAAATCGAAATATGGGTGAAAACCCATATGGTGTGCTATCAAGTTTTTGATTACCGAGTCGCTAGCTTGACTCGACCCCGAATTCATTTGTTCATGGGGAAAGTTTGTAAATCCGGGACAACCATGGGTGGAATGTCCTCTCCAAAATAGTGCTTCAATCGATGACCATTCACTTTAAAATTTGGACCATCGGGTTGAGATAACTCAATGGTACCATAAGGAAATACTTTAGTGATGGTGAATGGTCCGCACTTTTTAGTTTTCCGAGAAAATCTTCAATCTTGAATTGAAAAGAAGGATTCGACACCACGCTGAAAAACGCGGTTCTTGATTTTGGAGTCATGAATCTTCTTTGTCTATTGTTTGTAGATCAAAGAGTTCTCGTATGCTTGATCACGGAGTTCATTTAATTCATTCATTTGAACTTTTCTGTGATCACCAGCTGTCTGAATATGGAAGTTTGCATGTTTTAAGGCCCAATATGATTTGTGCTCTAGCTCAATTGGTAGATGACACGCCTTTCTGTTATTCCCTATTCACTATTGTTAAAAAAGGGACAATTAAGTACTTAAAGCAATTTAACAGTGAATAATGACTGAAGTTAACATAAGTAAAACACACAGAGTAATTTTCAACATCATATTCTTATTAGAAATAAATCAAAAGAATACGCTACCCAAGTACTTATGAATAGTACTTAGGATTGAAATGACAAAGTTTGGATGACTCCTCTCTAAGCTCAAAGCAAGTATGAGCACAACTCTAGAACCCACTGAGCTAGCTCAAGGATAAAGTTAGATTTGAGGAGTGAAAAGGCTTGTGTGTGTTTGTGTTTTTACAATTCACAAGCTTAAACTTTTCACTCATTCTCTTATGCTATTTATACAAGTATGATTATTAACTTTATCCTAGAAGACAAAACATGGATCACGCAAAACACGTAATATTGATATATTCGGTTATCGTTTTCACTTTTCTATAGTAGGCTGCTTCTTTCCTTGATAGAGAATCGCCGCTACTATAAATGGGAAGATATGATTTTTGTATAGACTGGAGACTTTTGAGGGACTTAGTTTTATCTGGGTAAAACTTCTCCGCCTAATCCACTCAATCTTCGCCTTTAAAGTCTTCAGTCTCTTCTTTTCGCTTGTCTCTGTTTAACAAGCTGTTGGAGAGGAGTCGATGGGATTTAGCGAGTTATTGTCATCACTCACTGAATCCACTATCTTCTTCTTGACTTAGTCTTCACCCTTTAAGTTCCGCCTGCAGTGGGAGAGGCTCCTTCTTCGCCTCATACTAAGTGCTCCTCAGATAGCTCATGAGACTATGCCAAAGTTGACTGATTGTGTTTAATGAAAATACTTAGGATATATTTTCTATTCAAATCCTAGTTGGGGTGTATTACCAACCAACAGCCTCCCCTATTTGGATACAAATAGCCATGTTTGATGCATGTAAGTGAGCAAAAAAGGCTTCTTCTTACACTGAATGTACTAATGAATACAATAAGGAACATTTAAGTAATTTGACAAGAACATACATCTTTTATTGATCAGATTACATATTTCCTATCACTAGTACAAAAGGATAAAATGATGTTCCATGGATACCCAAAGTGCTTCGAGTCATTTTCTTGGTGATGAGTGTTTCCCTGCCGTGATGGCCTTATCTTTATTCGTGTCTTGATGTGAACCTAATGTTTGTGGGGATTGATCCGAGGCCATCATATATAGATCATTGCAGTACTGCCACCGATCAATATCACTCCATCTTTGAAATGCGGGTTTCCATAGACATCAATGTGAATAGCCCTCTTTCGTGCTCCACCCAGCTCACATTTGACACCCCCAGCCTCTCTGTTGCATTCTAGGCCAGCACTTTGATTTCTGTGTGAACTCAACTCTTTTCCTTCCGGAAGCTTGTGGTTGAGATCCTTGAGGTGCAGCCAAGACAAAGCCACCCTGCCAATGCGATCCTCAAAATTTCATATCTTTGCTTTGAGCATTTTCATCGATCCCTGACCACCTTGTTTTGCTTCTTTTCAATAATGGACCAAGTTCATCGAAGTTCGTGATCCCAAAGTCATGAATTTTAGGGATCATGAATCTCAAATGTCTCTTATCATCCCCCGACATTCATTGCCAGTGGTTTGGGTATGGGGATGATTTTAACATCGCTGATTCTTTCTCAAGCTTCCTTCGGCATTGTCCATTGTAATGATCAACCTTTCTAGCCCGAAAGCCTTCTGCCTTTTCTTTTCTTTGCTTCATATCGCATTCATAGCCATTTGAGCGCTCGAGCAGTTTTGAACTTTTGTCCCGCCTCGACCTTTTTGAAGCTTTGCTGATCTAGTCCCATGTTCTCTTCGGCTAATGGAAACCTTAGCCAAGGCTTCCCCGTTCCTTTTCTCTTCCTCAAATTTAGTTTCAATTCTTCTTTAGCAAGATGTTTACTTAGCTGATCCGGTGAAGCATGTATTCTGTCACCGATTTTATAGGGAATCTTCTCGTGCTCAGCAGTTGTCATTATGCCTTGCCTTTGTCTTGGCCCGAGGAAGATGATGCGATCAAAGGAGTGTAGTTGTGATAGGTGGTGTGACTACTACCGCTTGTTGTTGTTGTTGATGTTGGTGGTGGACCGGATGAGATTGGTATTGCCGAGCATCGTATGATGTAGGAGCAACCGAGATCGGTGGTGTTTGCTCCTCGGTGAAGAGGAGTTTCTTCAAGAAGATTCTCCCCAACCGTTGCCGAGTGCCGCTGAGGGCGAGTTGGTGTTGTGCTGGGGGACGGAAGCAGTTTGACCCTTGAAGGCCTGATAGATTTCGCCATCATAGCCTTAATCTCTGAGTGTCTGTCAATGCTTGACTTTGCATCCAAGTTAGCCTGAGAAAGCTCCACGGGCAGCCATCCGGACACCAAGATTCCGTGCCGTGGCAGGATGTCGCCATGGTCGCCACCTGTGTATTCAGAGAGTCCATTGAGCTCAAGAGATCGGATCGATGATGGAAGACCCCAACATGTGCAGATTTGAGCAGATCTAATCAGCTCAAGTAAGTGAAGATTGTTGCAAGTATGCCTCAGTAGCCTTTAACACTTGAGAGCAGAGCTGGGTCTTCTAACAAACTCCTTGATTTCTATCTTTGTGCAAAGATCCTAAGGTGCCTTTAAGAAGTTAGCCATATTTTCATCCAAATTTGAATTTGGTCATACATCATGTCCCCTGCTCATGAACATTTTCATCAAGCCTGTGATCTCGTTTTTAAATCAGATAACTTGCGCAGCCTCTCGTGAATGTTGTTCCTACAATGTTTTAGTAAACTCAGTATAGCTTCCTGAAGCTTCCGGGTGATCCAATCGAGCCAACCTGCTTTTCTGAAGGGAAGAACATTGTCAAACTCTTTGAATTCATCGAGCTTGAGGAGGATCGTACATGATCGTTGGAGTGGGATTCAAATGCTCCTTTGGATCAGCCGAGGCTCTTGTTCGATTGAACCTCGGGCTCATTTCTCTCCAGCTGATAAAATTTTATCTTCAGTTTCAGCAAGATCATCCTCTGAGAATAGAATACCAGTGATATCAGCAATAGTGAGCAAGGGGGTTGGTGATGGGTCCATATCAGCGGGTGGATATAATCCCTCTGAGTCTTTGTCCCCGTTGACCCCTCAGACATGGTGGGAGTTTCCAGTGCCTTCTCGGAGTCAGGATGGCTTTGGGTTCCGTATCGGCGGGTTGTTTCTTTCCCTCGAGTCTTTGTCCCCTGTGACCCCCTGAGACACTGGTGGGTGTTTCCAGTGCCTTGGCGGAGTCAGTGATTGTTGTATTCCATCATGGGTTGTTTTGTTTCCCATGAGTCTTTGGGATCGCTCAGTGTGCCCTCAGACAAAGACTTGGATTTGTTAATGTCATCATCAGGCTTGGTGGAAGGCGCTCCCCTACCAGCGGGTTGTTTGTTTCCCTCTGGATCTTGGGGAGTAGTAGGTGTGACCAAGGGCACTGACTTGTGATGTCAGTGTCCGTCGTTGTCACGGGGGTGGTTGTTGCCTGGTCAGTGGGTGTCTGTTTAGTCTTGGGCTTAATGTGCCTCTTAGCTGTGCTCCGAAGCCTCAGGTCCTGAGACTTTGGTTTAGTCTTAGTACCAGTCTGAGACTTCCCCTTTCTCTTTTTAGGAGCAGGGTTTGGAGACACTGATCCACTTTGATTGTTTACAGCAATCATGTGGGCCGTCAATTCAATGGGAGTGACAAGGGATGGGTCCTTTTGAAAATTTGATGGGCTCAGGATGCCAGGTAAATTTCCAAATTTTCATCCGAGTATAATTTGAACCCAATAACGATTGCAAAGCACAAGAAACAAACCTAGGATACGAAACGTACTTCGTCCTAGTTTTGCTCTGTAGCTTCGTTACAAGATCACTGTAAATGATCTCCCCTATGTCGACAGTGACCCCATTCATCAAGCAGTATGCCATCATAAACTGAATAGAGTTAACTTGTTCAATGGATGAGTGGTTCCCGCCGAGGACCTGAATCACAAAAGTGAAGAGGATCCTCCAAGCCACGGGGAATGAGCTTTTAGTGACTAGGGTCTTGTCCAAAAAAGTTGGATCTAAAACAATTTGTTTTAACCCATCCTTCATTGTGGAGGGTTCAGGATGGGCGACATAAGTACCTTTGTTATAATCTAACCTTGTTGAAGTGCAAAATGTTTTGTAATCCAGGGTGTATTGTTGCCCCCCATTAAGACTGAATCTGATGAGATATTCCCTGAGTGGTCTAAGGTTATTCTCATCAGTAGAAGGTGTCGGGTCATAGGCTTTAGCTGTAGCCCAAAATTCCCTGAGGTAGTTTGGGTACAGTACTGAGGGACTTTTTACAAAGGCCGTTTTGAGTGGGCAGTTGAATAAAAATTTTATAATGTCTTTATAGGTTGGGACACTTTCAGGGTATTCAAATTTTCCTATGACATTATTTGTTTTAAATTCAACGTTATTAGTAAGTCCCCTACCCACTGAGAAGCAAACTGGAGAGATTGTGTTCTAGCCATTTCTATTAAAAAAGATTTTAGGGTAAAAAAATGTTTTGACTAGAACAATCAAAGTATTTGGATCTCTCAAGTTTGTGATGAAAAACTTTTGTAAATGTTTACAAGGAGGGTTTCCAAAAGAGTTTTTGAAGATTTTGAGAAACACAAATTTTTGGATGAGAGAAAGGATTTTGACAGAGTTTAGTGGCAGAAAATGATTTGTGTGTGTTTTGTGGTTTTGAAGAGGGTATTTATAGAGAAGTGAGAGGGGTGGTTTTTGTATAAATGTGGATATGTAAAGACTATTTTTGAAATCGTTTGATATTCCACATTTAATGCCACCCACCACTTCACGCAGTAAAATCCCGTCTTTCAAGGAAAACAGTTGCAATGCACAGTAATAGTGCACTTTAGCAGTAATAAAATATCCATAGGATATTTTATGTGAGAGAAGGCATTTAATGCCAAGTAGGGTGAGTTAAATGATGATACTCCTGACATTAAGACATGTATTCCTATATTAAATTGGTGGGATTACCAACCTAGGACATTTAAGTAACTAATACTTGGAGCATTTAGTTACTCATTCAATGCTTTCTGTCAGGAACCCTGAGTGAGTCTTACTCATTCAGTGAGAGGTTTGTTTTGGATGTGTCAGGGGAGAATGAACCATTTCAGGGATATTACTGAGATTGGTTTCAGATACCGACTTTCAATGTCAAGCATTCCCAATTAAAACAGGTCTCCTGAAGGTAGGTTCATCCAAGGGTTTTGTGAAGATATCGCCCGGTTGATATCAAAGGTAGGGATGAAATGAAGTTCAATGTCTCCCTTCATTATGTGATCCGATGAAGTGATATCGATATCAATGTGTTTGGTTCTTTGGTGGAGGACAGGTTGTTGGAGATTGCAATAGCATGGTATTATCACGAGAAGATGGGCACCATTTTATAATGGATGTCATAGTCACTGAGTTGACTTTTCATCCATAATACATTGGCACAGCATCATGCTGCAGCTACATATTCAACCAGAATGAGGACATAGCCACCATTGTTGCTTTTAGCACTCCAACAAACTAGTTTTCCTCCTAGAAATTGACAAGACCACGAGGTACTTTTTACGTCCATGTTGCAGCCCGCATAATCCCGAATCGAGTAACCTTTGAGATCAAACCCTGAGCATTTTGGATAATAGAGTCCAAGGCTAGGGGTTCCCTTCAGTACTGAGTATTCTTTTGGCTGCACTTGTGAGATGGGATTCTTTTAGGATTGGACGATATCTTGCTATTAGACGACCGAGAATTGGATATCACGGTCTAGAAGCAGTTAGATACATCGTGAGCCTACAATCCCTCTGAAATGAGTTTGATTGAGTGATCTGCCACCCGGTGGAGATCGAGGTCCAAGGTTGTTAGGTGGGACCATTGGAGTTTTCATGAGGCCTGATCCGATATCTCATATTTTTTTCAAGAGATTCCTGGTGTATTTCTCTTGACCGATGGATATTCCTTTGTCAGTTTGCCTGATTTGTAGTCCAAGAAAGTATGTGAGTTCCCCTATCATGCTCATTTCAAACTTTTTAGTCATCAGTTTTTCAAACTGTTTGCAAAGTTTGTAGTTTGTTGAGCCAAAGATGATGTCATCAACATACACTTGGACTAGAATCACATCTTGTTGAGTTCTATAGACAAACAAGATTATGTTTGTCTATCTTTCCTTGACAAACTTGTTTTGTATCGGAAAGGCGAGAGAGTTTCATACCATGCCCTAGGAGCTTGTTTAAGTCCATAGAGAGCTTTGTCAAGCTTTGCGGACATAGTCGGGGAATTCACTACTCTCAAAGCCTGGAGGTTCTTTGAACATATACATCTTTCTTGAGATCACCATTTAAGAATGCACTTTTAACATCCATTTGGTAGACCCCTGAAGTTCATGTATGTTGCATATGCAAGAAAGATCCTGATGGCTTCCATTCTTGCAACAAGAGCAAATGTTTCATCATAGTCAATGCCTTCTTGTTGACTGTAACCTTTGGCTACAAGTCGGCTTTTTTTTAATGACAGTGCCGTTTTCATCATTTTGTTTCGAAAACCCACTTCATTCCTATGGCGACTACATCCGAGGACATTTGATCAAGGTCATGACCTTATTTTTATCAAACTGTTGCGATTCTTCTTGCATAGCTTTGAACCCAACTTGGGTATTTTAGAGCCTCGGTGACACTTTTGGGTTCTATTTACGATAGGTAATCAGAGGCATATAGACATTCATTGGCTGAAGCTGCAGTTAGATTAGCAGCCATGCTTCTAGTGAGCATTCCCTCAGTGGGTTCACCAATGATGTTTACAAGCTCAATGTCCTGAGATCTTGTCCACTTACTTTGTGGTCTAGGATCTGAGCTTAAAGATGTCACTAGGAGTTAGGTGTGAGTCGGTGTGAGTTCAGGTGCAAGAACCACAGGATCATTTAGATCATCTATCGAGGTGACTTGTTCAGGTAGAGGTTCTTGAGTTATAGGATCCTGATCATATGGATCAGTGTTACCTAACCCAGTAGGGAGACAGGCGATTATCAATGAATTCACTGATAGTTGGTTGAGACAGGTTGTGAGGTAAGATATAATATGAGATGTCGGCATCAACTTGGTGTGAGGAATTGGTTTCAGTGTTGTACTCATCAGGAGGATATCTTGATGAGTTATCAATTCCAATTTCTTCCACTTGAAGTGTTGGTGAATCTAATGCTTTCTATACTTTCATCAAAGGTGACATGATAGGTTTCCTCAACTTGTTGTCTCCGTGTGTTAAATATCCTGAAGGATTTGGAGATCAGTGAGTAACCTAGAAAGTATCCATCATCAGCTTTAGCATCGAACTTGCCTAGATGATCCTTGTGGTTATGAATAAACACAGGACATCCAAACACATGGAAGTAGCTGATGTCAGGAAGTCTACCTTTGAATATCTCATATGGGGTTTTATTATGTCTTTTGACAATGATTGACCTATTTTGAGTGTAACAGTTTGTTTTAACTGCTCAGTGATCCAGAAATGCTTTGAAAGAGCTGAGCCATTTAACATGGTTCTTGCAGCCTCAATGAGAGTTCCGTTCTTCCTTTCAGCTACCCCATTTTGTTCAGGGGTATATGGAGATGAAAAATTTTGGGAGATTCCCTTCTCATCACAGAAACTCTCAAGCTCAGCATTTCTAAATTCAGATACCATTGTCAGATTCTGATTTGTTTCACTGTAATGTCATTCTGATTTTCAATGTTCCTGATAAATGACATTATAGTATCAACTGCCTGACTCTTTTTGGAAAGAAAGTATACCCAAGTGTATCTTGAATACTCATCAATAATGACAAGTGTATACTTCTCATGCTGGATTGATCTAGGACTGACTGGTCCAAAGAGATCCATATGCAAGAGGTGAAGGCAGCTTTTGATAGAGAAGTTATGCTTGGTTTTGAAAGATGCTCTTTTATGTTTGCCTTTTTCACGGTGAGCATGGTTTATCTTTAGCAAAAACCAATGATGGTAAGCCAAGGACCTTGTTTTGTTTTGCCAAGTTGTTGATGTTTTTGAAGTTTAAGTGTGAGAGTCTCTTGTGCCACGCCGGTTGATAGTTTCAGTGGCTTTGGCAAAGAGACAAGTTCCATCTTTAGAGAGAGTTGACATGTCTAAGACATAAACATCGTCTCTCTTGGGAGCAATCAACACAACTTCCTTGTTGGCATTGAAAATGATACCTTGTTTGTCATTGAATTGTACAATGTACTTAGCATCACATAGCGACTGGACACTGATGAGATTGTATTTAAGACCATTGACATAAGCAATCCTAGAGAAAACTATTCCATTACGGTTCTGAACCATAACCTTCAGTGGGACATGATGAGTTATCACCAAACACTACCTTTGGCCCTGGTTCCTTTACATACTTGTGCAGATATTCCTTCACACCGGTCATACTTCTTGAACATCCATCTGTCTAGATGCCGTGATAGGTTCCTTGGCATGTCTCTGCACAAGTAGTAAACTGAATTAGTTTCTCTTCGTAACCCACTTACTAGTGGGTTTGGGTCTCATGTTCTCTTTGAATTGAGCAATCGATTCATGGTCAGTGGTGGAGTGCAATGAGCTACCACAAGTTTTACATCTAGAGACAGAGGATGACTCTGTGGATTTTGGTTGTTTTGAACTTCTTCTTGCATGGATGACATTGTCATGCTTTGAGATGCCTTATGAGCGTGTTACGCAAATATCACGGCATGTGTTCATAAGACAATCATCGGGACGATGATCATTAAAGCCACAAGCGATGTGGGCAAGGGGGAGGAAAAGGCTTTGCTCTCAACTTTTGAGCTTTGGATGAAGAAGCATATTGATGACCAACTTTGGTGTAGTTTTCTTGGTGAGAGCTCACATATTGTAAGTGGTCAGCAGTCCTGCCCTGATCATCCTTTACTGAGATCATGCAAAAAGGATTCTATAACAATTGTCGAGTGGTATGGACTGGTATAGTGCTTGCAGATCACACTTCCGCTTATTTTTGGTGGTGGCTTTTGACTTTGAGGAACTGGGAAGGCGACTTTGTCTCCTTGATTGGTTGCAGAGACCTTTTCAATAGATTCCATTTTGTCAGGTTAGCTTTCTCACAAGTTCAGATCAGTTCTTTGAATTTGATCAAATTTCAGTGGGGACAGAGAATGTGGAATTATCAGTGGGGTTGGATTCTTGTTGAGTTGGTTTTGATGGTCTTTTCAAAATGGTTCTACCAAGTCCAGACCTTTCTTTGGGAGAGTGTGGATTGTAATGTAATGGAGTAAGCTCAGAGCTAGGATCAACACCCTAAAGAGGTTCCAAAGGTGGAAGTGGTGCTTGAGATTCATCTTTGACTCAGAGATGTGTTCGGTGCTACTTGGGCACATCACGGGAGTCCAAGCATGCTCTTTAGAGCTTGACTTTCGAGCTCTAGAATTTTCCGAGTCAAAGTTAGGATGCTTACTATCAGGATTAAGTCTTTCAATCCAATCACTGGTCTTGGGAACAGACAACATATTGGTAATCATGCCACCATACACAAATGGTTTAGGACTCAAGGTCTTTGTTGAGAGAGTCATAAGATGATGTTCACCTATGACTCTCTTTTTCTCTGGGGGCACCCACAACATCAAAGACTCTTGGATTCTTGGTGGTCCAGCTATCAATGATTTCCTTTTCTTTCTTAAGTTTATCTTGAAGAGCCTGATTTCTTTTAACTAATTCAGTGTTTTGAATCTGTAAGGTGATAGCCTCAAGCTTGTTTTGTTTTAACACAAGTAACTCATCCCTACACTTATTCAATTCAAAACTTAACTTGTTGTACTTAGAAAAAAGATTTAATCTTTGCTCTTCTACAAACTTAAGATCAACATTGATATAGTTCATATAGGGTTGCCAATCAGAATCATCATCCATAGAAAGTAGAATATTTACCTTCTTCATTGTGATGTTGACCCATTCTCCATTTATGGCATGATTCTTTCCAACAGCTAGCTTGTCTTCTTCAACAGAGGCGGCCATCGGTCTTGTGACATGCACCATTTCATCATCGATGAGACCGGCTCTTCATCCTCGAAGGTTTCGCAACAAGACCTTTGTTTTACCACTGCCACAGATTGAACACTCTTTGGTTCTGAGGGACTGGCCTCAAGTAATGCAAGCTTAGCTTTGATCTTCCTATACTTGGCTTCAAAATCTATTGTTTTGTTAAGTGGTCAGATTTATTCAGAAAGTTTTGATGAGACTGATAGATTTTAGGTTGAAATTTGCTAAAGCCCGAGGACTGATTTGACCCCGATGGTCGTAAGAAGATTCAGAAATTGTTTTTGAAAAACAGTCCTTTGCAAAATGACCCTTTTGTGACACTTAAAGCATTCAGTGTCCTCGTTAGCTTTAGCAGTTGAAAAACCTTTGTTTCTTTTAATAAACCTTCGAGAGTTTGCAAGGAGTGCCCTTTCCTGAAATTCAACGTTCAGGTCATTTAGGTACTCCTCACTTGATCTCTCATCGGGCTCATCCTCGAATTTTCTTGAAAATATTGAACCACATTGTTAGAAAAGAAGGCAGTTGATATAGGTGAGGTGATGGTCGGGGACTTCTTGACTTCCTGAGACTTCTTTAAGTCGGGGTATCGTCTGTTGATGAGGTTTTCCTCATAGACAAATTTCCCATAAATTTCAGGAAGCTCAAGAGTTTGGATGTGATTTGCATTTCTAAGTCCCTGAGAGAAGTTTAACCATTTCTAAGGGAGACAATTAACAAAACCAACATTTATCTCATGTTTGGATAACTTAACACCATCATTAGCCAGTTCATTTAAAAGAGTTTTGTAGCGGGTGTAAGTTTGAGAGAGAGTTTCGAGTCCTTAGCCCGAAGGTGTTATACTCAAGTTTGGTCCATTATCCTGTTTTCCTTGGTATCGAGATGGACCTTCATGGCTATGGACCGGTCATCCCGAGGTTTGTTTAGCCGTGTTACAGTTATCAGCGACTCCATTATATCATCGGGGAAGACATGATATGATGATACTTTTGAGTTTTTGGTCCTGGTTGACCACTCTCCTTTCATCCTGAGTCAGGCCGAGCTTGTTTGGGCAAACCTTCAGCAGTCTTTGGGACAAATCGGCCCTCATTAATACACTTGATATAATAAGGTTCCATCCCAATCAAATAGCAAAGCATACGCTTTTTCCATTTGTTGAATTTGCCAACTTCAAGTCTAGGGGCAACAACTTGTTGAATAAGATCCACCCTTTTTATCGACTAGTTGGGGTACATCAATTTCACCATAGGAATCCTGATTTAAAACGTTTTAGAGCGCTTAAAAGTTTTATAATCAGCACGCTCTGATACCACTTGTTATTCCCTATTCACTATTGTTAAAAAGGGACAATTAAGTACTTAAAGCAATTTAACAGTGAATAATGGCCGGAAGTTAATATAAGTAAAACACACAGAGTAATTTTCAACATCATATTCTTATTAGAAATAAATCAAAAGAATACGTTACCCAAGTACTTGCGGAATAGTACTTAGGATTGAAATGACAAAGTTTGGATGACTCCTCTCTAAGCTCGGGCTAAGTCTGAGCACAACTCTTAGAACCCACTGAGCTAGCTCAAGGATAAAGTTGTATTTGGAGGAGTGAAAAGTTGGCTTGTGTGTGTTTTTACAATTCACAAGCTTAAACTTTTCACTCATTCTCTTATGCTATTTATACAAGTATGATTATTAACTTTATCCTAGAAGACAAAACATGGATCACAGCAACACGAATATTGATATATTTGTTTGTTCATTCACTTTTCTATAGTAGGCGTCGAAGCTTCTTTCCTTGATAGAGAATCGCCGCTTACTATAAATGGGAAGATATGATTTTGATAGATTGAGATTGTGTATAGACTGGATAAACACTTGAGGGACTTAGTTTTATCTGGGTAAAACTTTCCCGCCTAATCCAAATCTCAATCTTCAGATCTTTAAAGTCTTCAGTCTCTTCTTTCGTTTGTCTTCGGTGTTTAACAGTTGGAGAGGAGTCGAAGGGATTCAGTGAGTTATTGTCATCACTCACTGAATCCACTATCTTCTTCTTGACTTAGTCTTCACCCTTTAAGTTCCGCCTTGCAGAGTGGAGGGCTCCTTCTTAAGCCTCATACTAAGTGTCTGAAGATAGCTCATGAGAGACTATGTTTCGCTCAGTGACCTGATTGTGTTTAACAGATTAAATACTTAGGATATTTTCTATTCAAATCCTAGTTTAAGGGGTTTGGGTATTTACTGAACCCAACACTTTCCGTACACAAGCTTGTATGGAGTACACCCGATGGGTGTTTTATAAGCTGTACGGAAGGCCCAGAGTGCGTCATCTAGTTTATCCGACCAGGATGCACGGTTTTCGCCTCCTGTCCTTTCAAGAATTCTTTTAATACCACGGTTGGAAACTTCCACTTGCCCACTTGTTTGGGGTGGTATGCAGTAGAGAGACGGTGAGTTACACCATACTTTTGCCTGACTCGATCAAAGCGGTCATTGCAGATGTGTACCACGATCACTAATTATAGCTCGCGAGTTCCAAACCTAGCAAAAGAGATTTTAAGAATTTCACAACAACCGGGCATCGTTGGTAGGTAAAGCTTTCGCTTCAACCCATTTTGACAAATAGTCAACAACCACAAGTATGTATTTGTTTCCTCGAGATGATGGAAATGGCCCCATAAAGTCAATGCCCCGGATGTCAAAGATCTCACACACTTGAATGGCGTTTTGCGGCATTTCATTTCTTTGGCGAGATATTTCCGTGGCGTTGACAAGCATCACAAGCTTTGACAAATTCGTGGGCATCCTTATAGATAGTGGGCCAATAAAACCCGGAATCAAACACCTTTTTTGCGGTGTAGTTTGGACTATGATGGCCCCAGTGGAGTCCAGGCATGGCAAGCTTTGAGAATGTCCATAGCTTCCGTCCATAAAACACACCGTCGGATGACTTGATCCGCATGATTTTGAATAAGTAGGGGTCGTCGAAGTAATGTTTAACATCCTTGAAGAATTTGTTCTTACATTGGGTCGACATTCCTTTCACTATGAAGTTACCGCATGGTAATTTGCGAAGTCGAGCAAACCATGGGGTAGTAGAGTCTCCACGAAAAGAAACGCATTGAGTGTCTCGAGAGGAAATGTTTCATTTATTTCCTTTTTCTCGAAAACATCTTGGTGTGGATTTTCTAATGGGATAGATGATCGTTAGCTAGGTTCTCGGCTCCTTTTTATCACGTATAATGATATCAAATTCTTGAGGAGGGAACCCAACGAAGCAATATCGGCTTTGCATCTTGTTTTGCAAAGAGATATTTGAGAGCCGAGTGATCCGTATACACCACGAATTTGGTCAAGATTAAATACGGCGAAACTTCTCAAGCGCATACACCACGCTAGTAGCTCTTTTCTGTGGTGGTGTAATGGGTTTGAGCTTCAGTCTTACTCGCGTAGTGGATAGGCTGAAAATGCTTGGTTATACGTTGCCCCGGACCACCGATAGCAAAATCACTTGCATCGCACATGAGTTCAAAAGGCAAGTCGATGGGAGCAACGAGAATGGGTGCTTCAGTAAGCGTTTTCTTTAATGTATCAAAAGCTTCGATGCACTCGGGTGAGAAGATAAAAGGAGCATCTTTTTCAAGAAGATGAGTCATAGGCCTGGCGATTTTAGAAAAATCTTGTATGAATCTGCGATAAAAACCGACATTATGACCTAAAACTCCTAATACCTTTGACGGTAGTAGGATGAGGCCATTTAGCAATAACATCGACTTTTGCTCTATCAACCTCAATCCCATTTTTGGAAATCTTATGGCCAAGGACTATGCCTTCTTTGACCATAAAGTGGCTCTTCTCCCAATTTAGACAAAGATTGGTGTCTTCACACCGTTTGAGCATTTTTCTAAATGGGAGAGACATGTTTGAAACGAGTCCCCAATGACCGAGAATTCATCCATAAACACCTCCATTGTTTCCATCATGTCGGTGGAAAATGGCCATCATACATCGTTGGAGCGTGCGGGAGCATTACATAGGCCAAAAGGCATACGCTCGTAGGCAAACGTTCGTATGGAAGTGAATGTGGTCTTCTTGATCCTGTGGATCAATGGGGATCTGAAAATACCCCGAGAAACCATCAAGGAAACAATATTAGTATTTCACTTCCCTGCTAATCTCTTAAGAATTTGGTCCATGAAGGGTAGAGGAAAATGGTCTTTTCGGGTGGCGTCATTCAACTTACGATAGTCAATACACACCTGCCATCCCGTTACCAATCGAGTTGGAATTAACTCGTTTTCTTCATTTGTGACAACAATAATGCCACCCTTTTTAGGAACACAGTGAATTGGGCTAACCCAAGGACTATATGAGATCGGGTAAATTAATCCTGCATCAAGAAGTTTGAGAACCTCCTGTTTGATAACCTCATGGATTTTTGGATTCACCCTTCTCTGATGTTGGACTGTTGGTTTGAAGTCATCCTCCATCAAGATTTTGTGAGTACAAAACTCGGGGTTGATACCCTTAATGTCGGAGAGTTTCCAAGCAATTGCTTGCTTGTGTGATTTCAAGACCTTTATGAGAGCAGTCTTTTCATCTTTACTCAAATCTTGAGCAATAATGACGGGTAATTTATCTTCACCCTCAAGAAATGCATACTCGAGATGAGGTGGTAAGTCCTTAAGTTCGACTTCAGGAAATTCTTCAGTTTTCTCAACTGACTTGACTTCCTTGTTATGAAGCTCGATGGGAGGGAGTGATGATGGATCATCATTGAGCATCTTCTCGATGAGAAGAATATCTCCCTCGATGTCAATTGGAGCGTGATCAATTTCCCATTAAACCGAATCACTAGACAAGTATGCTTCAATCTCTTCCAAGATGAAGTCACTTTCCTCAAACGGAGTGAGAGAAGGAGTAGAATTGGCAATGATGGGTTGAGATGAATGAGTGAGATTATCACTCGAAGAATTATGATCATAACCGAGAACTTCTTGAGAGTAATCTTCAGAAGCAACATCAATGATATCTAATCGGTTAACCGACTCAGAATCATAGTTTGCGGAGTACCTCGAAGTTTGATCAAGGTTAAAGGTGACAACTTCATTACCCATACGTAATGTGATTTCTTGCTCAAATACATCAATGAGAGCACGGCCCGTTCTCGGGAATCCTCGTCCAACAATGAGAGGAACCCGATGATCGGCATCGAAGTCAACAACACGAAGGTCGGAAAATGGAACTTTCCTACTTTCACAAATACATCCTCGGCGATGCCAAGAGGACGCGATATTGATCGATCTGCAAGCTCGAGAGTCATGCATGTAGGAGTAAGGTCCGGAAGAGAAAGTTTCTTCCATACTGAATGAGGCATCGATTGATGCTTGCACCAAGATCGGCTAAGGCAAAGCATTCAACCATTCCCGGAAATACACAAGGTAAGAGAAATTTTGACAGGATCTCCAAGCTTCTAGAAGCTTCTTGGGATAACTGCCAGAAAGCGCTTCTCGTTGAAGGAGTTTTGCCATCTCAAACATTTTTTCCTTGTTGCTTAACATGTGTTTGAGAGTTGATGCAAACTTGGGCATCGGCATGATAGCATCCGCAAAGCTTATGTCAAAATGTAGTTCTTGGAAAATTTGAAAGAATTTGTCCATTTGATGATGCTTTTCGGAGCTTTTGCTCATTCAACGCGTGATGGGTAAGGAATAGAAGATTTGGATTTGGGGTTTTCAACAGGAGCTACTGGAGGTTTAAAACAACTCTGGATTGGATTTGGATTTCTGGACAACTTGAGGATGGACATTGTTGGTACCTCCGTTATTAGTAGGAAGTTCCTTGTCCTTTGTCGCCTCAGGTTCACTTTCCACTACCTTCGGAGAAGAAGAAGAAGAGGTTGTAGGAATAGCGGGTCCATCGTATGATACACCAATTCTGGTTGTGATCGCCTTTGCATCGCCCCTCGGGTTAGCGATCGTGTTGCTTGGAAGTTTTCTTGAGCCCGAGGGTTGATCATTTAAAGACTTCTTTAGATCGGTGATCGACCGTGACCAACAACACATGTTCATTTCATCTTGGGATTTCATGAATTGCTTCAATAACTCATCGATGATGGTCAGTTGGAACAATGGCTTGAGTTTGATTAGGAAAATTCTGGCCTCTAATGTTGGGATTAGGGCATTGATTTTGAAAATTTCCTTGATTAGGATTCACATTTCCATGAAATTGATTCCCTCGATTGAAATTGTTTTGATTAAAGTTTCCTTGATGTTGGAAACCTTGATTTGGTCCGGGATAGAAATTACCTTGGTTTTGATAACCTTGGTTCATTCTAGGTTGGTTCGATTCGGTTTTGTATGTTAGGATTCTGGTTAAAACCGGGTGGTTCCCGATAAGTATTAGCACGGTAGTTTGGTTCATTTTGAGGACGGTATTGATTACCTCCCGGATGTGAAGTACCGGCTATAGCATTGGCTTCAAATGGACTACCATCGGTGGCAAGTACAGTTGTAGTATGCATGAGGGCCACCACAAGTGACACATACCTCGACTTTCTTCACTTCACCATGTGATGGTGTCTGTGTGAAAGTGACTTTCTTTGGGTTAGCAAGAACCAAAGCCTGAACAATATCCGTGAGTTTGTCAATCTTAGCATCGGTGCTAGATGTACTCACGGAAGATGAAGTAGAAGGTCAGCAAAGATGGACCGAGACTCTATATGTCTTTGTTCGGAAAAGGCGGACCTGGGACTTGTTTTCTATGATTTGCAAGGCTTCTTTTGTGGTCTTGCTCAGAAATTACCTCCCGCGGAGGCATTTAAAGAGTCTTGGTTAGTTTGGTTCGAACTTATTGTAGAAAGTATCCATTTGCATTAACTCGGTAAAACCATGATGTGGACACTTTCGGAGAAACTCTTTGTAACGATCCCATGCCTCACCGAATGATTCATCAAATCTTTGAGCAAATTTCATTATCTCATTCTTAAGACTTGTAGTTCGGGATGGAGGATAGAATTCGTAACAAACTTAGTGACTAAATCCTCCCATGTCTCAATGGAACGAGTGGGTTGTTTCTCAAGCCAATTCGGGCTTGTCCCTTTAAAGAGAATGGGAACAGAAGAAGCTTAATTGCTTCATGTGGGACATTCTTGTATTTGATGGTAGATGCAATCTTGTTGAACCATCGAATATGTGCATTGAGGTCGTCCCCGCCAAAACCATAAATTGGCTTTGGGTTACTAGATTAAGCAACCCGCTTTGAGCTCAAAGGTATCAACCACGATGGTCGGGACAATAATGGCATCTCCGTAACCCTCGATAGTTGCTTGGAGAAGCTCATTCATCGGTTTATCTTCGCCATTACGCATTACGGGGTGGTGGTGCTAGACGCCTCACCACGGAAGGAGCGAACGTCCTCTCACGCTACGCGAATATTTGCAAGCTCAAAGTGGACTTGTGGAGCCGAAGAACGAAAAGTGCATGCACTAAGTATTAAAATCAGTTTTCAAAACAAATGCGAGGCAAAACGACAAGTGAACTTAAACCAATAATCACAAATGAAATGGCTTCTTTGAAAAAGGTACACCAAATCACTAGGACACAAAGGCAAGTTTTGATCTGTAAGATTGGGAACTTATTAATGTTCACACCCCCCGCTTGGTAGGTGTTCTCACTGCCTTGGTTTGCGGTGGTTGATTTTTATGTATTTATTAAGTACCACTAAAAAGACGTAGGTATGGATTTGTGCTAAGGGTTTAAAAACTTTTGGACAATATTTTTGGTATCGCTCGCTTAACCAAATCGTACCTCTTAAGAATCACCTTAAAGAGAATACAAGATAGGAAACGTTACGATTGTTTTGTTGTTTTATATTTTGTTTGGTGTTGTTAACACTTTAGGAAAAGTGTTAATGAACTTTTTGATTACTTTTAAAAAACTGTTTACAAAAGGTGGTATATGTGCAAGTATGGATCTGAAAATGCTTAGAACACGCTAAAGCCTCCCCGCGGGCGCAAAATTTGATTCGCTTCAAGCTAAGTTTATTACACAAATCAACCACTTGTGAATGGTCAACCGTAATAAAATTCAAACAGTCTTAAACCAATGCAATTTCCCTTGGAATATAGTGGATTCCCTGGTCGCTAAGTCCCACGAGGATTAATGGTGCTTAAAAACGCGTTCGGATGTCGAATGATCACTAAGGATAATGATCAGTAAGGATTTTGATTGATAACTACACTATTGATTGATTGGAATGGTATTTGGATACAGAATTGTAAAGCACAACAATCAGATTAAACAAACGTGAAATACGTGACGCTTTACTAAATTTTACGTAAACGTATAAAATAAAACGTAAATTTATAAGAATAAAACACCTATGGATATGAAAATGATATTTTATAAACCTAATAATAAAAGAAAATTATTGGAAAATTAAAATTATTTTTCCAACTATTTATTTAATTATTATTAATTAAAAACTATTTTTAACTATTTAATAATACTCTAAAATATAAGAAAATGTGAAATAAAGCTAGAAAAGTAAAATTATGACTTAGAAAAATCTAAAATATTATAAAACTTATTTTAAAATTGAAAATATATTTTTTTACACTTTTATCTATTTATTATTAATTAATTCCTATTTATCAATTATTTAAAATACACTTAAATACAAGAAAATATAAAATTAACCTGGAAAAATGAAATTTTAACTTAGGAAAATCTAAAATATTAGAAAACTAATTTTAAAACTGAAAAGATATTTTTTATGTTTTTTATTAATTTATTATTAATTATTTAATACTTTTTAACTATTTTAAATTCTAATAAATACTAAACAAGCTAGGAAAATTTTGAAATTTTTTATAAAGTTATCCTATGATGACAGAAAGCTAAGAAAATTATAAAAACAGGAAGTGCTTAATAATAAGCTGAAAAGAAAAATTAAAAAGCTAAATTCTATTAAATAAACGCTATCACTATTTTTAAAATGATGTTTTTGTGTTTTTCTTTTATAAACCTATTATACTACTGAAAATAAGTAACTTTAATGAAAACAAAAATTTTTGGAACTTAAAAATAAGCTGAGAATGAGCTTATGATCTAAAAGGAGCTTATAGCTTATTTTGATGTTTTAAGCTCAAACAAGCTTCAAAGTTGGAAACAAAGGCTTAAATAAGATACAAACAGTGCTAAAGCTACTTAAATGAAGCTAAAAAGCACAAGATCAACATATAAGCTTTAAAATAAGCAAATAAGCAATTCCACTAAACCAATAAACCAAACAGGCCTCATATCTAAAAGCAATTTAAGCTTATTAAATGTTTAAAAGCTCAAAATTAAGGCAATAATTAGCAAGATGGGTTGGTGGCTTTCTAAAAGTCCAAGCTCACACAGTGGGGTTGGCTAATGAGCTTATGAGAAGCTTGTGAAAAAGCATGTAAACCACTGAGTGCTAAGTTTACACAGAAATGGGACAAACAATAAGCTATTTGCAGCCCTATCAAATAAGCTACAAAGTGAAAAACTAAGATTGGATCTTTAAGACAGCTAGGTTAGCTTTCCAAAAAACCAAGATTCACAAGCTAAGGCTAACTAATGAGCTCTTGATGAGCTTGTGAAAAAGGATGGCTCAAGCGTAAGGGCACTTTTTTTCAAACAAGTGCTTAAAAGAAACTAAAAATAAGTAGTTTTAAAAGCTAACTGAAATTATAAAATTACTATGATTAAAATGAGCAGTTGAATATTAATATCCCAAAAGCTCAAATCTTGAAACTTAATATTAAGTCCTATATACAATTATCTATTTTATTTAAAAACGACTAAACTGAAAATTTTGACTTTTTAAGTTATACTAAAAGTTGACTTTGATGAACTTTGGATTGATTCTACTTACTAATTATGTTGTGTTAAGCTAAAATAGGATGAAATTAAGCTAAAGTACCAAGTTATAAGCACCGTGATGAGTTTTATATCCTAAATCCTAACAGTGAGCTAATTGTTTAAGATTAAAGGTAATTTTGACTATTTCTAAAACAAGTACTGGTTTTTATTGTTTCTATGAGCTAATAGGACCTAATATGACATATAACAAACAAGAACCATGGCTTGAACAATCTCTAACACAATTAAACAAACAAATCCAAACAACCCTTTACTTAACTGCTTTTGAGGATTTTAAATGATTTCAAAGATTAAGACCATGCCACTGATTTAAGATCTTATAATATCATATATTAAGACTAAATAAGCATAAAACAACAGCAATAACAACATAAAACTCAAGAATGATAATTATGCTATTATAACTATTAAATTAAAATTTTTAGTAACTACAAATTCCAATGAACAAGCAAACTGTTTTAATGCTTAATTCTACTTAGCTACAACTCATAAACATAGAAACACAAAGATTTAAGCTCATGAATGACTCCAAACAAAGATAAAGAAATGCCAAAATGGATTAACAAGCTTACAAGATGGATTCCAAGTGAAAGCCGAGAATCAAAGCACAAGACCAATCCTAATAGCTTTCCACAAAGCTTCTAACCCCAGGAAATCCAATATTCACCCCGCTCCAAATTTTGATCTTCATCTCCATTGATTTTTATTTTTTAACTAATTTTTTTGGTATTTTTGGTAATTTTTCTTTTTATACTAAACTGAAGTTTTAAGTTACTAAAAGCTTAGAAAAGCTTTCTAGGAGCTTATGTTAGCTTATTGAGTCCAAAACAACAATTAACAACAACATTCGATCATTTTGAGAATTTGAACAAGAAAAAATTTGCATAAAGAAAGCTTGAATTTTAATCCAAAAAGGTTCACATACACTGAAATTACTTAAACGAGTGCTTGAAAGTTAAAACATATTAATCGAAATTTAAATTTAAGCTATTCGACATTCATAAACTAAAATTACACTAGACTGTCTTCTACATTGCTCCAAGCTTCTTTATATTGATCTTTTTAAGCTTCTTGTGAGCCTCTCAATCTTTCCCACCTATTTCCAACCATTGGATCCATCAAACTCATCATATTCGTCCATTTGTCATTTTGGCGGGAAAAAAGTCTTGAGCAGGTTTATTGCAATTAAGGAACTTTGGGAGGATGTGGAGGTGGAGTGGTTAAAACAGCCTTTGGGAGTGAGGTGGAAAGGTGGTGGTGAGGTGGTAGTAATCAGGTGGTGGAAACCACCTTGGTTTCTCGGTTTTGGCTCGTTTGTGAGAGAGATGTCTGATGATGGTGGTATAATATTTTAAAATGTGGTTTGGGCTTGGATTGGGCCGGTATTGGGTTGGGTTTGGTATTAATATAGGGTCCAAGTTGGTTTAAGCTTATTAACACAAGGACTAATCTTGTAATATTCTCAAAATGAGGGATCAAGTTGAAACTTTCCAAAGTTAACAAAAGGGCTAAACCTGCAATTAATGGTTAGTACAAGGACCAATATTGCATAAAATTCCATTTTAATAAATCCAAGGACCAAAACTGCCAACTTTGTAACTCCAGGGACCAAACTTGTAATTTTCTAAAAACTTATCATATAAGGACCAAATATGCCACATTTGAATAGTACAAGGGTGTAGTTTGAATAATTTCCATTTTAATCACCCGTGGACTGATTTTGACACTTTTGTAAAGTTGAGGGACTAAAATTGCCAATTATGCAAACTTGATACATTTTTCACCTGATTTTGGTATTTTTGCATTTGAAACACATAAAACACTTATTTGTGATATTTTTATCATTTTGATGCATTTGAAGTGTTTTCGTGATGTTTTTGGGCCTAAAAGGTATAAAAATGATGAGTATTTGCACACTCATCAATGTTCTATAACAAAACAACCTGGTTCTATAACCCACGCCCAGGGCCACGCCCAGGCCACGCCTAGGCCAAGCCAATACCACGCACGCCACGCCCAGCTCCAAATTACCCACGCTGGCTCAACCTCTAAGCCCGGGGCACGCCTGCAACACTTCCTCACTTCTTACCATCGGTTTGTATCAATACCAAACTCACGCCCGAAATTTGTTATACATAATGCGGTTTAAAACATATTCCGGTAGAAATCTAACGTATAACATTGAAAGGTTCATTTTCGAAAAATATATAGGCGAGGTTCATTTTCGAAATCTAACGCAGAAAGTGTTCGTTTAAGAAATTTTCTCTAAAAATAAGCATATGTGCAAACATAAAGATAAAAATAAAAATATCATTACAAATTGAGATATGACATTTTGCATAATTGATTTACTGATTGAATATGGGTTCAATTGTTAACAACTTTCATTTTATCCAAACAAGGATCATTAAACCTTCAACAATATCGGTATCACTTTATATATCCTATCTTGAACACAATATTTTATTCTAGTGCTTTTTGTTTTTCGCTTCTACAATGTATATGTTCAAAAGATAAATGGAGTCACAACTTAAAAGTATATATAACATTATAATTTCATTTGTATATCGATGTCGATTGTTAGACATCACCGTCCTAAGCGTTTTCGATTTTGTTCTTCCCAATTCCCACTATCTTCGTCTATAGACCTCATGTCACACTACATAACAAAAACAAACAAAAGAATATGTTGTTTCAGCTTCATAAAAATAAATTACAAAATGCTTTTACTCGTACTTATAAACTTTATTAATATTCAACTGATAAACAAAGTCAAAAGATGAAGTATATGTGCGCTTAAGTTCCGCACCATAATTTCTCTTTAAGTTATGAACCCAATTTGTAAAGTCAAGTTTATTTATATAAAATTATAGAAAGAAAAAAAAAGATAAATATGAATAATTGTTTAAAGTTCTATTCTATAATTAAAGGATTTAGTCCACACAATATACATGTGCTCTTTACAAAACACAAAAGTATCCTTCTCATTTTAATGTTAGACATATGTGCACACAAACATATATATATTTCTAAAAACACACAACCACACAGGGTAGGCAACCACACGCGTACACCTACATAAACACATACGATCGGTACGGAGAAAGCTATCGAACCATCCGTTGATATGAGATCGATTTGAGATAATCACTCTCATAATAAATAACTAAACTAACAACTAAAAATTATTCTTAAAACTAATTTTATTCATTTGTTTTCTTCACTTATTCTTTTCCATGTAACTTTAGTACACTTTAAATAGGAAACCAACTACAAAATGCATGTGCTTAACTTAAGGAAATAAACAAAATATAAGAACATGGCTACTGATAACTAAACATGCATGGAACAAACTTCTAATGGTGACTCCTAAGTTAATGCATGGTACTTCTAGTCTAACATATGCAAATGTTAATTAACAAGATAATGGTCTTTTGCTCTTTTGCACGTATCGGTCGTCCACTCCACCAAATGTCACTCTGTAAAGTGCTCCATCAAACATCGCCATGCAATCGTGATCCCCAAATTCCAAATCGAACAACATCCCATTTCAAAGATAGCAAGTTTTCTAGCCTCATCCGGGGTTTTTTTTCAAAAATGCTTTCAACCTGAAATGTCAAACGTAAAAGTATCATTAGTATTTGAGAAAACATAAACGTTTTTATGTTGATGTTGTATATCTATATCTATATTGTTGGAATCACTCCTAAACCTTATTCAAGTGTTAGTGATTCATATGTAATAGTTAGCTTAATATGACCTTTATGTTAGTAATTAGCCTTAGGCTTATGTAGAAGGCCCATAAGCCTAGGCCTAGTCCAATAAGGAAAAGGAAGGGACTAGGAGTGTTGCCCTAGCTCCCTCTCCTATAAATACTATGTAATAACCCTCACTTGAGGGTTGGTTGTTCAATTCATTCTCTTTCATTACTCAGGCATAACCTTTATTTATTATCTACGCGTAGTGTTTGTGTGTGTGTGTTGTTCAACCGACCTCTTCTCCTCTCTATTCTTTCTATTGATGCTTGTGTTGTAAACTTAGTGACCTAACAGTGGTATCAATCGCCAAATAGTTGGGTGAACGTATTGTTTTTGAAGTAGGTTTTGGTCCTACGCTAAAACATACGGTGATACTTTGGTTCGCTTAAAAACTTATTTTTACACTTTTCAATCCAAGATTCTTGTACTTTCAACGTTTTAAGGTGTTAAAATAACTGCTTTGGCAAAAATTTCAAACTTTACGCGTGGATCATTGTTTTCTAGCTTGGTTTTTTACGAGGGTTTCTATCTACGCATAACTTGCTTTTGAGCTTTGGATCATCAAGTTTCACACTTTTGTGTTATTTTGGTGATATTGAAGCTATCTCATCACAAAAATCTGGTTTGGAAACATCACGCAAGAAATAATTTTTGGCTATACCCTACGCGTAAGTAAAACCCTAAACTTACGCGTAACTTCTCCTTGGTTTGATCTTCTGTTTTCGTGGTTTACTCCGTGTTTTCTTGCTTGGATAAGCCCGCAAACACGTCGACTTTGGATATCTTTTGCACCGTGATAGTGTAAAAGATCACTTGGGCAAAAACCCTAAAATTACGATAAGCTTGCTTACGCTGTAGAATTTTACGCATAAGATTCCTCTACGCCTAAGCTCACGTCTGCTCGCCTTACGCATAAGGTAATCCTACGCCTAAGCTTTCTACTAACTTCTGCTTTACGCATAACTTTAGTGCTTTTCTCCTTACTTACGCGTAAGCTAAACCTACGCGTAACTTTTGTTGTTACGCGTAACTTTGGTGTTTTTACGCATAAGTGTTACTTGGCTTTATTGTGATTTCTACGCCTAAGGATACTTCATCAACAAAGGTTCATTCGACTACAAAGATCCATTTAACAACACAAGTTTTTCAACATGTCACAACCACCATAATCTAGCTATTTCCCTTACACTTATCATCAACAACAACAACAACAACTAAGTCCACAACATCAACAATTTAATCATCAACAACAAATTTATCAACAACAATTTAATCAACAACATACTCCACAACTTGCAGCAATTCCACAACCTCTAACGGTTCAACCACCACCAAGTCTTCAAGTACAACCTTACACAAACTTCTACAATCAACATCCATCCAGGAACACTATGAAGGAACCATCATGGTTTGGCAAGATGTGTGAAGCCTTAAGTAGCCAACAATCAATTCATGAAGCGGGCTCACTTGATAGACCTCCAATGCTCACCCCGAATTATGATCAATGGGTAATTTGGTTCTTTAGGTTTTGTGATCTAAAGAAGCCACATGGAAAGTTCTTAAAGAAGGTCATTATGGAAGGTCCATTTCAGATGCCTACTACTATCACACCAAGATCCAGATGCCAATCCACCAAGAGATGCTGTCACCAACATTGCAACTATTTCGACCTCACGTGATCAACTTCTACACTTTGAAGCGATGAACTTGCAATGCAATACATCCTTTAGGACTACCCAATCCAATTCTTCGAAGTGTTGATGCTCAAAAGACTGCAAAAGCAATGTGGGAACATATTCATCTACTTATAGAAGGCACAACACTCAATCAGGAAGACATGGAATCCAAAATCTACTTGGCTTATGAACACTTCATGATTGAACCAGAGAGACATTAGAGTCATATCATCATCGCTTTTCAGACATCATAAATGATTTGGACAAACACAATATCATCATGCCTCTAATTGCGTCCAACACTAAGTTCTGAAGTAGTCTTGGTCCGGAATGGGAGAAGTATGTCATTTTTCTCCGCCAAGCTAAGAACCTTCATCATGCTACATACGGATTGTTGTACGACTATTTGAAGCCTCACCAAAAGAAGTTGACAAAGAAAGGGCTATCCGTGGACTCCCGACTTCACAAATTCCGAAAATCAACAACTTGCTTTGTGGGCTCAAACTAATATTCCTCCTCAACAAAGCTCCTCAACCAACTGCAACCATCACACCTTATGATCCTTCCACAAAGCAACAACCTTAACAAAATCAATTGGTTCCATACAACAACAACACTGCTCAAGCTCTTTACAGTGAAGCCGATGAGGACTCTGATGCCTTCGATGAATTGCAACAAGGATTTGTTCGATTGCTAAAGCATTCGCCAATATACAAACAAATTCAACAATCGCAATCGCTCTCATCTAATACAAGAACTCAGGCTGTCATGAACAATGGACGCGTTGAAGTTCAGAATCGTGGTTATGGTCGTTAGATGGGAAGTGGTCAAAGGTTCAATGCTATGGGAAGGAATAACATGGGTGCTCCGCAGCAGCAACGGGCTCAAGTGGTTGAACACGGGAATGCTCAGAATGGGGTTAATGGTCTTCGCTGCTATAACTGTAATGAGAAGGGTCATCCGCTGTCCTAAACCGAGGACAAGAGGCAGTGCTTATTTCAAAGAGGTTATGCTCTTGGCTCTTAAGGATGAAGCTGGTGGAACTCTCTCCAACAAGGAACAGAGCTTTATGGCGATGCACTGATGATGATGATATGGAGGACTTGCGGCTAATGCGAAGCAGTGATGTTGATGGCACAAATGCAAGCTCTACACATGAGTGACACAGGCCCAGCGTGTATGACATCGATCGGCTTGTCTCGTGTACCGAACAAACATTTATCATTAATGATCGATATCTCCGCCAACATCTGCATCTGACATAGATCAGAGTGTTCAAACTGAGCCTTCTACATCTCATTCCGATGATCATCAACTAGACCTCGTAGTTATATTTGATGATCAAGATGACCTTATGGTTACCATTGATGATCAAGTTGACTCCGTGGTTATACTTGAGGATCTAAACAATGACCATGTTGAGACTCACGTTGAACAAAATGATTCTATGTTTGATCCAGAATTTGAGCTCCGGACCTTAGTTAAAGACCAACAATCCCGAGTGGAACATTATCATGATGTCAATTCAAAACTAAAAGCAAAAATGCATTGTTAACCGTGGATAACGATTGCTTAATTCGATAAATCAAGTTTTTAAAACTCAAGAAAAACGTGAAAAAGGTTTTGAAGTCGCTTTTGCTAAATCTTATCAAAACGAAAAATCTTTAGAACGACAGATTCGTGATCTAGCCGCATCGAAGAATGCTTTGTTGTCTCAAATAGAACAAATGAAACATGAACATAAAAACAAATTAACGCTCTTACTTTGGAAACTCAAAAAGCCAAGGCTGAGTTGTTAACTTGTCAACAACAGCCTTCTCGAGTACAAAAGCATTCCACGAAATGAATAGATAACTATCTTGAATAAATTGTCGACTTACAACACAAAATCAAAGAGTTTCGAAATGTCGTTTATAAACATGGTGAGTCAATCACAACTATTCAAAAGTTTACTTTAAACCAAATCCAAATGGATATGGACCGAATCTTGCTGATTACAAACCTAAGTTTTCAAACAGAGCCTTCAAACCAAATCAAGTTTACAAAGAACATAGAATTGATGATTCAATTATGACCGTTGTTGAATATAATGGATGGAGGAATTAGATGTCGATGATGAGTCGGTCAAAAATGGAAAATGTCGTTTATAACAAACCATTTAACTATTCAAACGCCGTAACTTTTATCACACAACAAGATACTTCTAACAAACCTTTGGTTATCACACCGTTTCAAGTCAGTCCCCAACCAAATGGTGCACAAATTAATGGTCCTTTACCTTCACTTAGTGAAGTAAAAACTAAAGCCGAAAGTTGTCGAGTTATCAAATATTTTGACACTTTCTTATCTGACCTTAAAATTTTGGAACGTGAGATTGAATTTCATTCTAAAATCAAAGTTCAACATTTTCAATCGCCAATGGCGCGAGAACATAGAGATATTCTTCAAAGAAAGATTTTTACCCCATGTCAAAAATTTGAAAACTTGTGCACTATATTGGGAAAGGGATTTTCACAAGGAACTTGGTCTCATGAAAACAGCTGAGAAAACGTAAACGTCGATTTCAAATACTAAACGTAGAAAGAAACTATTGAGAAAAGATGTTGATCGACTCTTGGAAGATGTTATCTGTGCCGATATCCATAATGTTGTGTTATTACAACTGCTGCATATGCATCCATCATATCTCACGATATTGTTGATTCTGTTGAAATTGTTGAGAACACTGATAATGTGCTTCAAATCAAGTCTTTAAAAGTTGAAAATGAACGATTATTAAACGAACTTTCATATGCAAAACGACGTCTTAATTGGTGTCAAAAAGATATTCACGATCAACAACTTGTTTTTCAAAACAAAATCGCCAAGTTGCATGAAAAAATCTTAATCCAAAACTTGAGCAACTGGATGATCAAAACGTGTCTTTTAAGTGTCAAATATCAAAATATGAACATGAACTTGCAAAAGTTAAACAGGAATATGGTGTCATATTTGATTTACTCAAACAGACTCGTGATGAAGCATCAAACTAACTTGATCATTATCTTGCACACACTAAAGAAGTCATGAATTTTGCTAGAAATCTTCGCTCTAAAAATCACGATTTGGTGCATACTATCATTAAGTTACGGGAAATGTTAGGAAAGTATGAACAAGTTCAGCCTAGCATCATTAAGAGAATTGCACCTATAACACTTAGTAAACGTGATCCCAGATTGCCTACTGACAAAACACAAGTTACTAATGTGCTTCCCTCTACAAACAGAATAGTTGCCTCTTTTCCAAACGTCCAGACTTCACAGCCTAGGAGCAATACAAGGAAGAATAGGAAGTTGCGACCTAAGAAAAGACAAATAAAGAATGTCGAAGTAGAAGAACACCATAGGACTTTGAATAAGACTCCACTTGCACCCACTTTAGATATTGCGTCTAGCAAATGTAATGGAAAAAGTGTTGTAACTAATGCTGAACCTTTAAGTACTTTTGATATTCAGTCCGATGCTTCTTGTGTTATTTGTCGTAAAAGTATGCTTTCTGATTGTCATGATAAATGTGTTGCTAAGGCTATCTTGTCTCGTTTACGGAATCCTAAGACTCGGAATACCTCTAGGCCCACTACTGTTTCTAAGTCTGTGCTAGGTAAACCACCCTCTTTAGATTCTAAGAAACGAATTGATGTCCCCTCAGAGCTCCAAGATCACCTCCAAGGAATGTAATACCACCTAGTACTTTCACTAAGACTAAAGCTAAGACTAGTTGGAGATGGCATAAATGGATACATAATACACTAGGATTTAAATGGATACCTAAAATCATTGATGTGTGTATTTCAACTATAACTGCTGAGGAACCCTCTAACTCATCGGGTTCAACATCTACTTCTATTCCATTTGTGTCGTCCCGTGTGTAATGCAGTGATACGATCATCCTTTGATTGTTGATAGCGGATGTTCCCGACACATGACGAGCAACCTTAAACTCATATCAAACTTTATTGCAAAGTTCATTGGCACCGCCGATTCGGAATGATCACTTCGCAGCCTATCATGGGCTACGGAGATTACATCAATGGAAACATCGAATTAGCGGGTTTATTATGTGGAAAGCCTCGGTCACAATCTCTTTTCTGTTGGTCAATTTTGTGATGGAGACTTGGAAGTCGCCAGGAGAAAACTTGTTTCATTCGTGATTTACAAGGAAATGATCTTATGTCCGGCCAACGCTCATCCAGTCTCTACACTATCTCCATGCAAGACATGATTGCTTCATCTCCCATATGTCTACTCTCAAAGGCTACATCTACAAAATCTTGGCTATGGCACCGTCGTCTCTCACATCTAAACTTTCAAACCATAACCAACCTTGCTCGCCACAAACTTGTTGAAGGTCTCCCGCGATTCCGGTATTCTAAAGATCACCTATGCTCAGCTTGTGAACAAGGGAAAAGTACTCGTGCTCACTTTCCTTCAAAGGTGGAACACAACAGTCAACATGTGCTTCATCTTCTTCACATGGATTTGTGTGGCCCGATGCGTGTGCAAACGATTAATGGCAAATGCTACATCTTGGTAATTGTTGATGACTACTCAAGATGGACTTGGGTTTATTTTCTTCGAAGTAAAGATCAAGCTCCACAGATGATCATCACCTTTCTCACGAAAATTCAAATTCAATTCGAACAAGTTAGACAAATTCAACGGACAAAGGAACTAAATTTGTGAATCAAACTCTTCAGGAATATTATGAGAAAGTGGGAATTGAGCATCAAACATCTATTCCCGCACACCGTAACAAAACGGAGTTGTTGAAAGACTAAACCGCACGCTAGTGGAAGCCGCCGAACGATGTTAATCAATGCTAAACTTCCAGCATTACTTGTGGGTCAAGCCGCTCAACCGCATGCTACACTCGTAATCGCCAATGATTACAAAACGCCACAACAAAACACCATTTGAGCTTCTCCACAACCGAAACCCGAATCTTAAACACTTTCATGTATTTGGATCTCTTTGCTATCCGAATAATGATCGTGATGACTTTGGAAAGCTCAAAGCCAAAGCTCGACATTGAGTCTTCATTGATACCGTGATAATTCTAAAGGTTACCGGATCGAATCGTTACAAAGCGTGTTATGGAAATGATTCATGCTAATTTTGATGAGCTTAATGAAATGACTTCGAGTATAACAACTTGGAACCCGTCACAACCGCTTAAACTTCCCCAAACCCCATCATCACCGACACAAACCCTCGGCTTACTCGTCAACAAATGGAAAGACTATTTGCTCCTGCTTCGTGAAGATATTGATGAACGTGCTCCATGTGTATCCGCTTCGTTCCGCTCAACCCGATAATACTTCTATACCGATACACGCTACAACAACTTCTGTTGAAAAAGCACCACCAGTTGACTCTACAACAACAGTTGAACAAACCGCTTCAACGACGAACCAAATGATGATGTTCTCGAATGATGTAACCCCACCCGCAGATTTTGATCCAAATGCTTCTTTAACCCGTCGCCAATGAAACTGCTGCACCATGTTATGGGAATCATCTACAAGCCATTTGAATCCTCAAAATTTGCACAATGTATATCAACATCAACCTTCCACACATCGTTGGACGAAAGACCATCCTCTTGAGAATATTATTGGCAACCCGCATCAACCGCCGAACGAGACAACGCCTTCACAGATGGTGAACATTGCATTTATGCACTCACCGTCGCCAATCTGAGCCTAAAACATTAAAGACGCAATGACAAAGGACAACCGATTGAATCCATGCAAAAAGAACTCAACCAATTCAAACATCTTGAAGTATGGGAACTGGTTGAAAGACCAACATGGGTCTTCGTCATTGGTCTAAAATGGATTTGGAAAACAAATTGGATGTCAAGGGAACGAATCGAAACAAGTCACGCCCGGTGGCTAAGGGTTATAGCATGAGAGGGTATCGACTTTGAAGAATCATTTGCTCCGCTGCTCGTCTTGAGGTCGTTCGGATTTTTCCGCATTTGCTGCTCACATGAACATCACGGTCTTTCAAATGGATGTCAAAACGGCTTTTCTCAATGGACAACTGAAAGAAACGGTCTATGTAAGCCACCGAAGGATTCGTTGATCTAGAGTTCCCTAATCATGTCTACAAACCGAAGAAAGCTCTCTACGGTCTCAAACAAGCCCCTCGTGGTACGATAAGTTATCATCCTTCCTTATTGCCAATAAGTTTACCAAAGGTTCGGCGACCACTCTCTTTATACAATATCACGAGGCTCACATCTTAATCGTTCAAATTTATGTGGATGACATCATTTTTGGTTCAACACATTTAAAATACTCAAATGCTTTTGCTAAACTTATGACAAAACATTTTGAAATGTCAATGATGGGTGAACTCACATTCTTCCTTGGAATGCAAGTTCATCAATCACCCGTGGTATTTTCTTGAGTCAGTCCAAATATGCCCTTGAATTGTTACACAAATTTGGAATGCAAAACTGGGACACCTATGCCACACCAATGGCTCATACCAAGAAGCTAGACGCCGATTTACATGGGAAATTGGTGGACCCTACCAAATACCGTAGTATCATTAGGTCTCTCATGTATCTAACAACTAGCGTACCGACATTGTTTTGCCGCCTATCTTTGCTCCCGCTATCACAAGACCAATCAAACCTACCTCTCGAGGCTAAAAGAATCCGATATATCAAGGGAACCATTAATTTGGGAATCGGTATCCAAAGGATTCGGTTTTGAACTAATCTCTTTTCGACATCACGCCAGATGCTTAGATTCACGTAAAAGTACTTCGTGAGCTTTACAATTTCTTGGTGATAAACCGTGTCATGGCAATCGAAGAAGCGGATTGCACATCATCGTCCTCAACCGGCGAATATGTAGCCATGACCGCGTGTTGTGCTCAAGTCATTTGGATGAGAACACAACTCAAAGACTATGGTTACGTGATTTGACGTAATCCCGATGTATCGCAATCGGAGTGCTATTGCGATCTCGCAATTCGTTCAACATTCAAAATCAAAGCACATGGATCTTCGATATCATTTCATCAAGGACCATGTGGAACAGGTACGTTGAATTATATTTTGTGGGTACGAATACCAATTGATGAATCTTCTCACAAAAGCCTTAGCTCCTGCTAGGTTTAATGAGTTGGTCCACCGGATTGGTATGCGGTGTTTGACTCAAGAGGAACTGGATGAACTCTTAAAACATTCTTAAAAATCAGTTAAACACCAAAACCTCTTTTGTAAATATTCTCACCAAAGCCTTAGCTCCTGCTAGGTTTAATGAGTTGGTTCACCGGATTGGTATGCGGTGTTTGACTCAAGAGGAACTGGATGAACTCTTAAAACATTCTTAAAAATCAGTTAAACACCAAAACCTCTTTTGTCAATATTTTTTTTCAAAAACAAAATACAAAAATATAAAATCAGTTAAAACAACAAAAATATTCTTCTATCTATCAGTTAAAATTCTCTTTTAACATGGCAAGTACAAATCTTCCTTCAACACTCAAATCTTTCAAAATTCAGTATTTTTTTTGATCAAGTGTTGAGGGGGAGAAACCAAATATTTTTCAGTTTCATAAAACCTTGTACTTGCATGTTATCTTATCCCGGTTGTTTCTTTTAATAATGGTGGTCACATTTCTGGTTTCTGACACTCCTCGGACCAAAATTTATAAACTTTCATTATTTCTTAAGTCGAGGGGGAGTGTCGTCAAAGTTATTTTCAAATCTTCTTCGTTTGGTAACCAAAATGGAAGTTAAAGGCATTGGATGAAAATGGTAGAGGTGGAGGGACTGAAAGTGTCAAAAGCTTAAAGTTATTTTAATAAAACACTCCACCTAACTTTAATACTTCACATTTATTACTCACACCAAACTAATCCTACGCCTATAATTTGATCTTCAAATCCGTGTTTTGGATCAACAATCTGTAAGTGTTTTTGTGTTCTTAACAAGATTACAAACAATGGTTTTGAATCGTTTTGAAAAATAACGGTTAGATCTTTAACTAGGGACGATTTTGTGTCTTACGCGTATGCGTATGAACACATAATCTTGTTTATGTGTTTGTGGTTAAAAAGATAGTGTCAAAACGTTTCTATAACATCAATGATACCGTTTTTATCCTCAAAACCTACCCAGAAACACGAATTGATTGTTTTTTAGGAATTAGGGTTTATGCGTGGGTTTGGGTATTTTCAAATGTGATTGTTTTTGGTCAAAAAGATAGTTGTGTGATGTTGTTATTATAGTGAATTGATGATATCTAAGCTTGGAAACAACCCAGAAACACTAATTGATTGAGAATTAGAAATTAGGGTTTAACGTTCTTGATATTTGGGTACTTTTGATTCACTGAGAATTTGATGTTAAAACTTGGTCATATCACTCACATGACTTCTTAGAACTACCAGAAAAACTTTGATGCAATTCCTATGGCTAGATTTATTAGGCGTAATTCTTGAACTTTAGGGTTTTAGGCTACGCGTAACATATATTCTACGCATAACTGCTTGAATGAGTGTTTGTGATTAAATCTGTTATAGAGTGAATGTATGCATTAATATTGATGCTATGATGATGTTATTTCAGGTTTGCTACACGTAAAAATCAGAATCAAGGTTGTTAGACATCTACGCATAAGGATCACCCTACGCGTAGCATGTTATGCGTAAGATAAATCTTACGCGTAAGGTTCTACATATGGGACTACGCGTATCCTGTGAAGGATATGCGAACAAGGACCTCTACGCATAAGGTCTACTCTTACGAGTAAGCCTTACGCACGCAGTAAGCTTCACGATAAGGTCCCTTTTCCTACGCGTAATATTTACGCCAGAAGTCGATCCTACGATAAGCTTGCGTTACGCGTATACCTCTCGCTTACGATAAGCTGCCATTTCTACGCCTAAGCCTTATTATACCTTAATTATGAATTGTTACGCGTGCAAACTTGTAAATAAATAAATCATAACGTCACGAAACCAATAATGTCACTAATAAGCTTAAACGTTTGATATGTTGTGAAAAATAAGTGATAACATAAACTTTAAAACTTAAAGTTAACTAACTCACGAAACTTATCACGACGTCATTGGACTATTGGACAAACAAGTGACTTTAGACTGTGAATAATCATCAACATTGCAGATTCAATAATTAGACAATAAAACCATCTGTTGACTAACATAATGTCTTTCGATATGTTGGTTCTTTTGGCTAAATATATTTCAGATCATGACATGGACGCTCAAATGAATGTGGATGCACCAAATGTTCTCACCATTGATGATATTTTCCCTCATGGTTATCCGATGAAGATAGGGAAGAACAACCTCAGAGTTGATTTTGATACTCTCACTTGCTCGGAATCTTCTTGTCTCATTGCTGTTGACATTTTGAAGAACCATCCTTATCAGAACATGCTCACCAATTCTGCTACAGTCCCTTGAGATCTACATTCAGCAGTTCTGGAATACAATGCAAGGGATCAAAGGACAAAATGCGGTGATGGTGACGCTCAATGACAAACAAGTCACCATCACGCCTGCAGACTTAAGAGCTGTCCTTCTCATTCCTGACATCGTACCAACCGAACTCAACGCCACACCAACTAAAGAGATGTTCTCCAGTTCCTGATCAATATTGGTTATGACGAAGCTACAGGAGTAATCACTAAGCATTCACATGTGGATCTTAAGAATATTCCTCAACCTTAGAGAACTCTCTACATCATCATCATCAAATCAGATTGTCGCGTGATGGCTATGAGCATCCCAAGCTCATGGAACTGCAAATCTTTTGGGCTTTGGTCAACATGAAGCAGATTGAAGTCGAAGCTCTAATATGGGACGACATGATGACATTCCTCAAGAAGCTTGGCTCAAAGATCCCTTATATCAGATATACAAAACTGTTGATCCAAAGAGCACTTGGGCTTAATCCTGATATCCCCAAAAGAATCAATGACCCCAACAATCACGACATGTTGTCTGAACCAACTCTAACAGTCAGATTTAAAGAATCAACAACAAAGAAACAAGGTGCTGTGTTGCCGGATTACCTTCTATCTGATGAAATCAAACAGCTTTATTCATACAAAAGGTATCTGGTAGCAGTTGATGAAGGTAAAGTTGGTTCTCTCGATGATAAATCTTCTGGTACACCTACCAGGAAAACCAGGAGAGGCAGTGCAGTAAGTGTTGCAACCACAGAGAGTCAAAGGAAGTTTCCTAAGAGGAAACCCTCACTCAAAAGAAAGGTTCCCTCTAAGGAAGCTGTTCCTATTCCCACTCCTAAGCCTAAACCGCAACAAGAGCTAAAGGATGAAAGCTCTGAGGAAACTGAATCAGAAGAAGAGGTAACCTACTCTGAAACTGCAACCGATGTCACTCCAGCAGTAGCTAAACCTCCCAGTCCCCAAAGCTGACACTCAAGGCAAAGGGAAGACTCCAAGATTTGAGGAAGAGGAAGAAAGCTCGCATGAAGAGCCACCGGATATCGCTTATAGGAAGAAGTTCAAAACCATTAGACTCAAAGACGTTAAAAGAGTTTGCAAAGGATCAAATGGGTGGCCCCGGAGGGTCAAGTGGTGGAGTTCAGTCTACACCAATTCCCGATGCGGTTAATCAACCCGATAAGGGAACCGGTGCCACCACTCTTGAGCAACAACAAAAGCAACAGGAGGATTCTATTGAGCATGACATTGAGGAACCAGAAACTGAAAAGTCATAGAAGGAAAAATCTGATGAAGAAGCTGCAGCTCAAGCTAAAGTTGATGAAGAGGCCGCAACTCAAGCTAAAGCAGATGAAGAAGCTAGGATTCAGGCTGAAGAAAAGGCTAAAACTGATCAAGATGACGAAGTGAACTATGATCAATTTCTTCTAGACAGTCCCACACGCTCTAAGGAGCAAACCTCTGAACCACTTAAGGACCCTGAATCTCCTCATGACTCTTCATCATCAGATTCATCCTCTCACTCTTCACCACCACCATCCAAAAGAACAACCAGATCCACATCCAAATCGGAAGAAACCAACAGACTCTTGGTTATCCAGGGCTAAAACAAGGATTGTTAAAGCTGTCAAGCAAGTACGGAAGAAGGATGTAACCAACAAAAGCTGAATCAACTCGCCGACGAATCAACTTTCTTCAAGACGGAAAACGAAGTTGTTGACGAAAGGGAACAAATCCAGCAGTTTATCAAAGGAGGTTTCCAAAAGGAATTGGAGAAGACGGTAAGAGAATATACTCACAAGTTTCTTCTCGACATCGTCCCGGTGTGACTAGAAAAGTATTCTCCAGACAACTTACTCCAAACATCGTCGCATTGGTTAAAAATATAATGGCCAAAGAATCGACCTTTTTCAAACCGAAGTTAATCGCTAAATTGGTGATGCAAATTTCAAAAGAGTCGAACCTTCACTTCGGATGAAGCTAAGTTTTTGAGACTCTATTAGACTATCAACTCGTGTCTTCATGCAAAGAATCAACAAGTCAACCAAAACGACCAAGAGATGACGATGATAAGGACAAGGATTCTGCACCTAAACGCCCAAAGAAATCTAGTGAATCTTCCTCAATGCCACCTCCACCCCGAAGGACTTCACCACCAAGACGATCTCCTACCGCTCTTCTCTGAAAAACCTCAGATTCGAAGTTACCACCCCACTCAGTAAAATCGGTGATCACTTTGAGTATACGGGTGGTGACGATGAGGAAATCCCCGAGCCCCAACAACAACCCATCTCCGCATACGCCAAGAAACCGTAATCCTCATCAAGGCCTAAGAAAAGAAGAAGAAGGCGCCAAAGGCTGACGCCAGATCATGGCTAGACGAGGATGACATCAATACTGAATGGTTTTCCACACTTGTTGCCGCCACACCCCTTTAACTGATGACCAAGATATGGTAGGAGGTAGTACGTTGGAGCATGCCAAGCTACCGCAAGCAAAGTTCCGAGTGAAGAAGATGACAAAATCAGAGTTGAAACGAATCAAGAATGAAGCATTCTAAATACTCAAAGACGCTCTGAAAGTGCTATTGAGGTTGAATATCACCTTGAAAACATAGCACGAGCCATGTCTAATAACATTGGTTGGCTCAACCTCAAGCAAACATCGACCACACCAAAAGACAACGCCCATACTACACCGATTGGACCAAACCTCTACCCACCATTGGTCAACCAGATCAACCTAAGATTCCATTTCGATACTTCTTCAACAACGACTTGGAATTTCTTCTACATGGTAGCGATGTGTCAAAGAAATACGCTACATCACTTACACTTCCGCTTCGGCAGCCATTTACTCCAACTGCATAGCCATCGAGGAAAAGGCTACCCACATGTTCAACAACAGAGTGGAAGAGTATGACATCGATGCAATGTATGGGATTCACCATTGGCCGGAACGCCGACGAATCTACTACGTAAGCTCGCCAGTTCATAAATCTCAACATGAAGTGTATAGTGGTCAAGGGATCGTTGCTGTTATGCATGTTGCTCTCTCGTCTAAATGGGACTACTCCTTCCTAAAGAAGATCGTGGTCAAAAGACAAGACGAACAGGACTATGCATTCTGTGAAGCAGACTTTCAGAATTTGTCTCTCAACGACATTGAAGATCTGTATCTTGCAAAGGTACAGGGACGCATGAGACAATTATCGACAGAAATTCAACGTGAATTCATCAAGTCCTTGCTTATCTTCATTAGAAGCATCGTGATCCGTGAACGTAGAAGATTTGCAACTTGCTGTTGAATCGTATCAAACTCGTGTCAACTTCACTGCGGACCTAAGCTATAACTTCCCGACATCAACCATCTCCCTCAATTCACTCTCATCAAGAAACCCTTTGGAATTGTTCATCGTAGCACTCCACCGCAACTACTTAATGGCGTGTAATGAGCTTCATAAGTTTGGAGATTCAACATTGAAGCATGTCAGAGATGGGCTAACATATAGGTTAAAGGCGATTCAACAAGGCATTGGGTCACAAAAGAGATGGGATTCAAAGGAAAGACGGGATGTAAAGAGAATCATCAAGATGATTGATGAAAGGTTGTTTCGGGGACCGCCTGTAACATTGGAAAGCTTCGTTGGTGGTCGTCAACGCATTAATCTCACAGGCTATCAACGACCAGTTCTCATTCCTGGAGTTCTTGCTGACTTACCTGAAATTCCTGGTACCCCTTAATCTGTTTCAATTTCATATTTTGGATGTGTGATTTCTATTGACTATGGCTTGTGCACACATAACAGTGTACAACCCGTTCTTGTAATGAAAGGACCCTGTGGTACGCATCAGTGCCACAATCCTTATAAAAGGAGCGAAAGCTTCTTACTTTTGAGTAAAACTTATCAAACCTTTCATTTTTTAAAGGTTTTGCTCAAAAGAACAAGTACTTCCCCTTATGATTTTCAAAACCTCAACAGTTTATATCACTTGTTGAGGGGGAGTATTTGAATCTAAACTTTGTTCACTAATTGTTCACATTGGTCATCTTCCCATAAAACTCAAAATGGTCATATTTATTCTCAAACATTTTGTCAAAAATAACATTTATATGCCATTTTTGAGGGGGAGAAAATTATGTGATAAGAAATATGTTGTGAAACTACTATTGAATCCTCGTATGGAAAGACTTCAACCCATGAATTGACGGGATCTGAACAATCTTACATTGAAAAGATTTGTCTTCCAAGACTTATCCAAGTAAATTGTACCTATTCGAGAAGCTCTTGATAGACATGAACTTTGACGGGTTTGACAACCTTTCGGGGTTGTCCACATCTTCAAGGTAGTTATTAGAGCTAGTTGTCACCTAAAAGCCGACAATGTATCTCTTTAACTATGCAACGTAATCGTGTCTCGCAAGGAATTGTCTATCTTGAGTCGATCAATTCAAAAGTGCGCACTTTTCTCTCACCGTGCAGATTGCCTTAACACTTAAGCACGTGTGGAGGGGAGTATTTCTGCTAAAAGATAAAACTCTCACAGTGGTACAAAATGTTTTTCATTCACAAACACTTTGAGAGATTTTTCATGAAAATGGTTTTATGGCAACATAGGTTAGTCATGGAGTTATAAGGTGACTAAGGTTAGGAATAACCGTCCTATGATCCGCCAGAGCTGGAGGGATCTACCTAAGGACATCACAAATAGTTAGTACTTAGAAGTCCTTAGGTATGATTATAAAAAGGAGAAAATGAGAATCGGAGAAAGAAGGAGTTGAAGAATTAAAATGAAATGCAAAGAAAAGGGTGAAAAGAAATAGCCCTCCAAATTATTCAACTTAGGGCAGACACCGGGTTCAATTCATATGCTACTGGTGGTCACTTGATGACACCGGTATTGAAGATTAAAAGTCGTCATGGACCCAGTGACGCATGCACTAAACCTTCTTAGCCACTCAAGTTTCTCTCAAAAGAAGCTTGTTTCATTCTCACAGGCAACCCTACGTAAACTATCGGCTTTCTCTTAGAGATCGTTGGTATTGAAGAAGAAGACCATCTCCCTAGTCTCCGCTCAGGAAAACCAATACGCAGTATTGAGTCTAGAGCCACGAGATTCATCAAAAGATCTCTTAGGTACACTTGACATTTCATCACTTGTTGTTCAACAATAAGAACAACAGTGGTACGTTATCGAGTCCTACACAGATCTTAGCAATCTGTCGAGAACATTTATGAGAGGTTCACATTTGTGATCCTCGGTGATTGAATGGAAACTCTGCCGTGGTCAACATTAAACGAGCCCCCGACACAACAGTCACTTCGGTAACTCCCGTGGATTACGCTTAGTGGTCTCAAACGGTCTAAAGTGCCATGAGGTGATGCTTCGGTGTACCTCAGGCGACTCATCTCGAACCGTAGGTGTACTTCGGTACATAGCGTTATCTCACCGTTGGGACTCGGTTCAGAACGCCTTTGTGAGAATTAGAGTTATGTTTTCACACTATGCCGCAACACTCTCGAAGTTTAAACTTGTAAGTGCCAGAATCCGCTTATTACTAACCTTTCTTATGTTTACTTCTTATGGAAGCTCTGGAGCGACCGATCGTGCAGATTCTTCACATGCTCATACCAACATCATCACTTATGGAAGTTCTCTCATAATCAAAGGCAACAAAAAGTCTAATGATTCTTCACAACAAAGAATCTACAAAGTTTAAAGACTTAAAGAACTTCATCAACTTTAATCTAACATTAAAGAGCGTGTGAGCATGTTGGAGAAAGACGGAGACACCGAGCAGAAAGCTGACCTGATGCACTACCACAACATACTATCATTTTCAAAGAACAAAGAACTAAAGAACAAAGAAAATGAAGACGTCAAAGCAGAATACTTCAAAAGAAACAATTTCTCTACACTGGGAGATTGTTCGAATCAAGACACTTTTCACAAGAAAGAAGAATGTCGAAGACGTCCAAAGCTACTATTACATCAGCACCTACAACTTTTATCACTCATTCATTCATCACTAACACTTAGGGGGAGATTGTTGGAATCACTCCTAAACCTTATTCAAGTGTTAGTGATTCATATGTAATAGTTAGCTTAATATGGCCTTTATGTTAGTAATTAGCCTTAGGCTTATGTAGAAGGCCCATAAGCCTAGGCCTAGTCCAATAAGGAAAAAGAAGGGACTAGGAGTGTTGCCCTAGCTCCCTCTCCTATAAATACTATGTAATAACCCTCACTTGAGGGTTGGTTGTTCAATTCATTCTCTTTCATTACTCACGCATAACCTTTCTTTATTATCTACGCGTAGTGTTTGTGTGTGTGTTGTTCAACCGACCTCTTCTCCTCTCTATTCTTTCTATTGATGCTTGTGTTGTAAACTTAGTAACCTAACATATATCTATATCTATATCTATACTACTTATAATGGAGGAAGACACTTCCCTCCTATTGATTATTTTAAGACTACCATAAATAGAATTTTAAGCAAATACTACCTTATAAGCATTATTTACAAGTATTTAAAGCACAAATAAAACTAAAAACACACTATTTATATAATAAAATTAATACACTATTAAAAACACCCCTTCATCCAAAACTACAACTTTTTAACCACAAAGTATAATATAATTAAGCTTCTACACATGAATAAACTAAAAATAGATTTTTAAGCTATTACAAGTAATAACCATAATTTACAATTATTTAAAGTACAAATAAAACTAAAAAACAATATTCAACACATATAATTATTACACTATTAAAAACACTCTTTCACTAATATACAACTATTTAACCACAATGTACAATCTAATTAAGGTTCCAAAACATAAATCTGAAATCCAGTAGTCCAAAACAAAATAACATTGTTCGCCGAAAAATTTAATCATAGAGTACCCACCGCCACATCGGGCGGGTACCCTGCTAGTTGTCGTTGAATTGGTTAGGGAAAAGCATTCTTACCTTTGAAACCCAACAGTGGTGTGTTACATATACAAATACATATGGCATCATATTGGGTGAAAGAGATATGGCCTGTAGCAAGTTCGCGGCATCGTTGCGCTGGTGGTCGGCTCACGTTGGTATAGCCCATGTTTAGCTTATAACAGATGAAATTTGTGCGTGTTTATTTGTCTGTGTACCAATAGGTTTTGGTGTGTGTTGCCATTATATAGTGTTACAAGAAAGGGGCAAGATTGATATTGTGGGTGGCTAATGTTAAGGAAGCTAATTTCAAGGAAGCTAAGAGCATCCACTATGATAAACCTTTTACAAAGGTTTATACAATAATTCATCATTAATTTTTAGATCTTTTGATATTATAAACCTACATTCACTATAGTATAAACCTTTACAACATCATGAAATATCTTATATAACAAATGCATTAAATGTATTGAATTTATAAAGAGGTTCAAGAATTAAGACCTCTTAATGCCACATAGACATGAAATGAGTGTCTACTATGGTTGAAATAAACATAAACCTTTTCATTTTTCTTAGACCTTTTCATAAATCCACCATAGTAGATGCCCTAATAGTTGGGAGGGAAGCTAATGTTATGGAAAATTATGACATAGGTTTAAGTCGTTTAGTTTTTCATATTAAATTAGACGTTGGGGTTTTTCATATTTAATCACCTTGTAGTAAAAGCATAGACGTTTTCATTTTTTATATTTAAGCACATTGAATGAGTAAGTTTACGAAGGTTTTAATTTATTATATTTAATCACATTATGGGGAAATAAATGACTAATAGGTTGCTAATTTCCTATTGAGGAAATGTTTTTGGTCTTAAAAAATTTAAGACTGCTTTTGTTAGAAAGTCCTAAACCTTTTATAATGTAGTATAGATAACAGCAAAACTTTAAAAAATGGCAAACAACCACAAACATCAAGAATATATACAAAACGGAAACAAAGAGCAGTGCTTAGTTGTTTCTGTCTTAGCTATTTATACTTGTTATTTAAATTCTTTATATGATATAATTTATCGACAAATATCCACACTTGCAAGTAAAACCAAGGATATGGATTCCAATATGATTCCATACAGAAAGAAACATGATGAAAGTGAAGTCAGCGAGCAAACCATCATATCTTAACAAATATATAGCTCTACAAATGTTGTAACTGATATATTAGGGACTTTTTAGTGATTGTGACGTCAATTTGAGCCTGCTATAGCAAGATATTTGATTATCAGACTATATATGTAATATTCCCTGAACTGCATCATTCCAGGAAGCACTCCTCAGCTTCTCCAGAGGATCTTCTGCTCTACTAACAGTAGCCATCTTGGTTGCCATGCTTACCTGATACAATTAAATAAAGCAACTAAGAAGCAATGGTAGATAGCAAGTACAACCAATGAACACATATATATACCTCTGCTTAGTTATTGTAGCCGAGAAGCTTAGCCTTTTCCAATCGAAATTTCAAAATTTGTTCAATAACTGGAGTATTATCTAATTCTCCACTAGAAGCAAGGATTATATAAGCACGATAGATTTCTTCACGCAAAGCTCGATTCTTAGCATGTTACATGACTGACATAAAACTTGGAGCATCCAATGTAATCATCCATGGCCCATTATCAGCAGTGTCATTTTCATGACCCTGGATTCAAATATGTACAATAAAATAAGAAAAAGTGGAACACTGGTGTCCTGAATCTCAATGGAAGCATATTAACAGTAAGCACAAACAATGAAGTTTTATTACGAACCTTAGATGAGGCTGTTTGTGCAGCCAAGCAAAAGAGATGTAGCTGGCAATCCTTCGATTTCTTTTTTATCGGCTATTAGTTTTTCAAACTTCTTAGTGGCATCCGAAACATTCTCGTCAAATTTTTGAGAAAGTTTTGCCAACTCCTGCAGTGTAACTCATAATTAGTGCCATAATATCTAGTGACCGTTATTAAAAGAAACATAACTGACATTCCATTCTTGTCTCTCAGTTTGACATAATAAAGGATAAATATAAAGGAATGAAAATGTCAATATGACCGCTCGATGAATAAATAGGTGCACCTGCTGAATTTTGTTGAATTCTTCTCTCTTAGAATCGTCAAGGGAGACACCCCTAAGAACAACCTCCTTTATTACTGCTGCATGTGCACACAAGTCGAGAAATGTGAGACAAAATTATTGATGCTGCATGTGCACACAAGGCGAGAAATGTGAGACAAAATTCAAAGTTACCGGTAACAAATCTTTTAAATGAGCTGGTATGCATCTAAACGTGCTAGCAGTAATAAATTTTCATGTAATGATTTAAATAATAAGTTTAACTTTTCTTTTTCTAAAGGTGTAAACTATGTTGGGCAAAATTGCACCTTTGTTTCTTCAAAAAAGATTGGTACTTGGCCTACAAGAAGGAGGATCTATCAAAAAGTCATGCTTTGTGCCTTTGTGTACAAAGTATAAAAAGTCGTGAGAGCCTACGTGTCCCTCCACATAAGGATATATTAAGGGCCCGTTTGGTTTGTAGATGGGTTTAGGATTTGGATTTTGAATTTGGATTAAAATTTGGATTTGGATTAGGATTTGAATTTAATGTAGGAGAGAGAAATGCAAAATGTTGTTTGTTTACTAAAATATAATTGGGAATGGATTTTAACATTATTATTATTATAATATAAAAAAATAGTACTATGAATATAATGGTCAATTTATGAAGAAAGCAGACAAAAAAAACTACTAAATGACAAATACGTGGCCCACCAAAAACAGATTCCACTTCAAAAACCCACCTCCCAGGTAAGTATTATCACATGCCCGAGTATTTTCTTTGAATCCAATCTTTGGGTCCCACAAATTGCAACCAAACACTTACAGTAATATTTACCATGATGTCCATATCTTATCCCTACCCCTCTCAACCAAACGGCACCTAAGTAATTTATCATATGGGGATCTACAAGTCAACAAAAACGGTTACAAATTCAAGAAACCCAATCGCAGTTTGCAACTTCTATTCTTTTAATCCTTTCATTCTTGATCATTCCGATTGTGTTATAAGATTTATAAAATCAAAATCGGATCACAAATTTTAAAAATTCCATCATTTTTGTGTAATATGAAATGATGAACATAGTTGATAAATCCATTCATGGTGTTGGTTTTTTTTTTGAAAATTGATTGCACTATTTTGATATCTGAGGAACATCGATCTGATTGAACGGAGTTATATTTTGATATCTGAGGAACATCGATCTGATTGAATGGAGTTATGACGCTGATAATAATCCAAGGTAAAGGAGAAAGAAAATCCAAAAATAATAAAAAAAGAACAGATTATTCGTAAAAGGTTAACTCAGATCGTAATGTTCATCAAACAGTCAAGCACAACGATGAACAAAACTGTTATGTTCATCATTCATTATTGCTCATCATTCAAAGTTTGTCTTTTTTTGTTCTTACGATCTTACTTGATGGATCACTTCACAGTTTTTGGGAATTGGATTGTAGAATTTAATAAGCAATATGATACTACAAAATCGTTCATGCCTAGTTTTAACTTCTGATGAATATTACTTACAAAAAAAACTTGATGAAAAAAGTGTTTAGTTGTGATGAACAAAGTTTTTATTTAATGCACTTTGATTCAACTATGATGAACAAAGTTTTAATATGATGAACATGATGGTGTTCTTCAGTTTTCTTTGATGAACAAAGTTTATACATGGTGAATTTTGATTCAACTAGGAATTTTTCATCAATTTTCTTTGATGAAAATCATGTTGTTATCAATTTTCTTTACACAAAACCTTTTCCTTTATAATAAAAATCATGTAGTTGACAACGTTATAAAGCAGCATGTTTTAGTTTTAAAAAGTGCATCTGGGAAGGAGAAAGAGATATTTTTTATTGATATGAGAATTAAGTTGCTGTGAAATAAGATACGGATGAGGAATCTTTTTATACATTTTATAATATTGCAATTTTTTATACGATCACTGCCCTGGCCTACAAATATGTTATGCACTTTCGTGTGGTTGCTGTAAAAGACTAAAAAAGCTTCCTGGAACAATGCTTCAATTAATGTTCATGCAGAAAGAAAGATAAGAACTTTATATATAATTCAAACACGCGACATGTGAGCAATTATCAGCTAAACAATATAAACTTAAAAAGCAATGTTCATAATAAAAATAATCACTACTTTCCAACAATCAGAGACACCTCAAGATACTTACATTCAACGATACGTTTCTGAGCATCACTTAGTCCTGCCCAGTCAGGTGATTCCCTTATCGCCTTAAAAGCTTCATATATAGGTTTGCTTTGGCCCAATTTTAAGTCAAATTCCACTTTCTCAGGCTGCAAAAAATATATAACCAGCTTAATTTAATCAGAACGTCCACTTCAACTAGTATATATTCATATAAATGCAATCATGTTACCTTCCTAAAATGTAAATCAATTAAATTAACTTAAAGCCATGGACTCAAACCTGGATTTCTTCAATGGCCGAACGGAGCTCGGTAGTATCTTTGACAGCTTTTAAATGATTAACAGCTCCCCAAACAACAGTCAACTTATCCATCATCTTTTCTAACGGCTCAACTAGTTTCGGCCACGATGGGCCCACATTCTTCTCCAATTCACTCAAATCACTGTCCTGAAAAAATCTCCCCAAATTCAACAATCAAATCACACACACTCGCAATCTTCTTCAACAATTCATGCATTTTAATCACAAATCTAATCAATCACACAAATACAAGCTTCTTCAATAACATTAAATGTATAGTAATATACACACACTTACAATATTCTTCAACACACACGCATAATGAACACAAATTTCCATAGACTCACAAGCTTCTTCATAAAGAGCGAATCATAATCACAGATTATATCAAACACTAGCTATAAACTTGATCATACACAGTGTCAGAAAAGGACCATTTTGGAGCGCTTTAGCATTCGGATTTTTAGCGTTTAGAGCCACAAGCTTTTAGCCTTTAAAAGCTCCTAATGAAAAGCTAATTGGGGAAGCGTTTAGCTTTTATAATTGTATGCTATTTTACACTCTATAGTTACCGCTACAGCTCATTACCAAACGCCTTTACGAAACAAAAAGATACAGCTTGCACACACACTCACAATATTCTTCAACAATACACACGCATAGACAGTAATCACAAATATTAATCAATCACACAAGGTTTCTTAACAACACATAAACACAAAACTTAAGCATAAAAAAATTATAATAAATCACACACACTTCTTCATCAAAATAGCTACTAATTTATATAATCAATCAATCAGAGATACTTACAAGCTTGTTCAACAAGGTACGCATGCCAGGTCGCACGTGAGAAGCATCGATATCGAACGGTGGAAACTCAAACTCCTTCAACAAATTATTATCACCGGTAACATTAGCCATTGCGGCGCGTGGGCGAGGTGGCGCGTGACGGTGACGGAGAGAGAGGCAGCGGAGAAAGGAAGGAGACCAGAGAGGAAAGATGTGTGATTTAAGATGTTTATTACTGTTAGAGATTGGAGATGATGTGGAATGAACATGCTATTGATATGATTGTTGGTGAGATACATATACAACTAATATTAGCCATTCATTTTTTATCTAAATTAATAAAAAATTATTTTCTATTTTTTATTAAAACAACATATCTTGCAAAACTTAAATCTTCGTGCTCACAAAAATACACAATACGTGACGAGAATTAAATTATATTTCATAGATATACATTGTTATATACTTTCCTAAGTTTTTTTAAATTTCGCCAAAAATCACACGCTGATTTGTAAAATCACATGTGATTTTAAAAATCACACGTGTGATTCAAAAATCAAATCACATGTGATTTGTGTGATTTTATAAATTACACGTGATTTTTCTGACCTAATTTTTTAAAAAGTCGTCGAAAAATATATTTACAAATAACATATCTATGTAAAGATAATTTAACCCTCGCCGAGATAAGATGATTTTTTTTGCCGAACGATTAACGGTTTGTGAGATATTTAATTTTTAAAAAGGTGAATATATTTTAATAAATGAAATGAATACATGACGTTGGTGATTGGTCTACGCAAATAAATACATTGAGTTTATATCAACTTTTCTCACTGCCATGATACTTGATTCAAGCACCTAAGCGCAGGCAAAAAGTGGTGAGTCAACAAAAAAAACTCTATACACGAATCGTTTTTCTTTCACATTTTGTGCCTGGCACCGGAAAATGTAGCGTAGATCGAACAATTTTTTTTTTCTTTCTATTTTATAAACCGCACAAAATGTCCTTAAACTTTTCATTTTTGCAAGAAATGTTCTCGAAAAAAAATTGCAAGAAATGTCACTAACGTTTTATTTTTTTGCGAGTTTTGCCCTTGAACCGTCACTGTAGTTGCAAATTCACATTTTTGGCTAACGCTCGTTAGTTTTCTTCGTTAGTGTCCATGTGAAATGACTATTTTACCCTCCTTTTCTTCAATAATTTATGTTCCACCCGTTGGCCTTCTTTCCCCAAATATGTTCATCTTCTTCGCCCTTTCTACTCAAACAATAGTTTTGTTCAACACACAAATCATACACACCTGCCCTCAAATATGTTCATCTTCTTGACTCTCCCTACTCCAAAACACCACTAGATTCCAACTCACTCAACACCATCCCTTTTCATCAAAAACCCCTACATCCCAATGTTCACCGTCCGATCTTAAACACAAAAACTTTTGATACTACCCATCAAAATGTTTATCTCCTTCCACCACCGATTCACGTTGTAACCCTAACCCTAAACACAAGATCGGCCCTACACACTTTCACTTTTTGTAATTTTTGATCTCTTAAAATGGCTAGGAAATATAACAGTTTTTGGTTTATCGAGTAAGAGTGTGTTTGGGATTGCTTATGTGTTTATGTACAGTTTCGAGTGTTTAAGCTGTTATGCTTAATTTCATTCAATGTAATCTTCTGTATCTATTCATGCGTGTAGCTGGAAGAGAAGGAGTCCTTGTATTTTAGGTATTGATACCCAAGAAGAAGAAGTTCTTACCGAGAATAGGGACCCCCACTTATTAGTTTTTTGAACTCTCCTAATCCTTTACTTGCATCTATAAGAATATAACCTTTTTTGAATAGAAAGTATGAAACAAAACTAGTAATCATCTCTGAGCTATGTCTTACTGATGTTCCTTCAGGTATTTTGCGCAAATAATCGAATTCATCTTCTTAAAAGGCCATCAATGGAAATCTTACATTCAATTCCTGGCATTAAGGTTACCTTCAATCAAGTTTTTATGTGTTTCCTTTACGTATAAAAGGGTTACAGGATTTACACCCTCATTTTTTCTTTTTAATCAGCTTCATTTTCCGGTCCCGGAGGCATTTAGAGGCTCATGTATGCATTTTGCATTTGACTGAATAGTTGGTTTGGTTGTTGTCCACACAGAGATCGCCCACTTTTCAAGGTTACCTTTTCTTTTACATTGCAAAGAAAGCACTTTCTATATCGTGAATGTTGAGGGGTAATTAGTTTACAATTAGCTGCACCAAGACTCTTATAGATTATTACATCAAAAAGCTCATTTCAACTTGATTACTCACATCACTTTTAAATGCTAATGATTATGATTAATCCTTATTAGTTAGAACTGTCAGAACACAATGCCAAATAGTCCCTACATACTTTTACTTAGTTATAGCACACTAGTAGGGATATGAAACAAACCGTGCCATTTACATTGGATTTCAAAACTTATAATCATAAATGAATCCACTGCAATACTGCAACAGTTGTCGTGTAGTAGGGCAAAGTTGTTTTCCATATTTAACCTTCCCATTCACATTTTCACTTTTTCCTTATTTGTTTGGCCAAAGGATTCATTGTAAATAAGTCAACAACAACACACTGAACACAGTACGAAGCTTGATAGGATAATGGATATCAAAACAAATGGTATTTCAATTATGTAGGAACCTCTTTCATGACACATGTAGTGGATTCAGAGATGATTTGACCAAATGAGCATGGCGATGCATTTAGAGCCAATGAAAACTCCGGATCATGATTTTTTTATACCATACAACCGACCACATGGTCATTATTTATTTTAAAACAAGCTCATTTTGAGCGAGCTATATGAGTTACAAATTAGCAAGCTATAATTAGTCTCCATGATTGTAAACTTTTGTGATCACACCTTTATTACAATCTTGCTAGAACTGGATGAGAGTCCCTTGTATGATCTGTTATGTTCCCACAACAAAAGCATCACAAATAGCATTTGTAAAATAACTTGTCTAGGTCCTTTTGATCTAATCTTGAATTAAAGTACAACTGATGGGCTCAACTCAAGCCTATGAACGAGCTTTTTGGGGCATGACCCAGGACTGACTAACTGCTAAAGGTAGTGAAAACCTACTTAAACAATCAGAATATAAAGTAGGAATAAGAAATGAAATATGGAATTATTTATGTCACATAACCTATATTTTGGTCAGTTACTTCAATATGTTCTTGTCTGGTTTCACTTTAGGATTCCTGCAACTAGTTTGGGCATCGTGTTTAAGTTTGCCTATGCCATTGAAGAAAAGCTATGTGTGTTCCTTGTTTTCATCTAGATGACTACTAGATCCTTCACATAAAAATGAGGGTAAGATAATACATAACCAAAATCTACCCATTCATACTTAAATGGGTTAACATTGTCACCTCTAGGCTCTAGCACATATACAGATATTGAAATTGTGTTTTGAGCTAGCTTCATGTGTTACATGGGGGATAAAAGATGAAACATATGATTTTTTGCACATTGGATACTAGGAACCACGGTTTCCCTACTAAGTATCATCAATGTATAAACAGGGTTACACGCTTACAAGAAGATCATGTCAACAAGTATAACACCATGGTTAGCTTTTATATAGCTGAGATTGTATGCATCGGGGTCTTGTATCTGTTTCAGGAGAAGTGGGAGTATATAAAAAAGCAAGAGGTGATTAAAGGAAATGAACACATGACTACAATACAACCAATGGATAAGGAATCATGTTGATCGGTTGGTAAGTGTTTGTGCAGCTGAAGATACTGTTGATTGTCTTGATTTCATGTCAATGTTCATAATTCATGTTGAGAGCATGCATAAGGATCATGTTGATCGGTTGGTAAGTGATTGTGCAGTCGAATATTTGTTGATTGTCTTGAGTTCTTGTCAATGTTCATAATTCATGTTGAGAGTACGCATATGTACTGAATTGTATGTTTGGAATTCAAGCTAGCTTTCCAGAGAGCTTTTGGATTTAGTGTTCGGAATTAGAAATTCCATTGTGAAGAGTCGGTCACCCCAAATATAATCTAGCATAAGTTAGCTCGTAGACATATCGTTATTTACGTGTTTATTAGTTAGTTATTAGCTTAGTTTAGCTTAGAGTAACACCGTGGAGGAAGGACGGGTCTTTACCCACTGTATGCCTGATCCACAGTCCGACAGGAGGACGAGTAGGTTGTAACTATAAATACCCCTTCCATCCTTGAAAGGGGTGGAACTTCTTAATCTAACCTTTATTTTTTTAACTCTCTCTCTAGAACTCCCTCTCTACTCTCTTCATCTCTCTAACATGGCTTTCTTGATTCATCACCATCCTAGACCACCCGAATCATCAAACAACATAATATGTATGATCCTACAATTGGTATCAGAGCCTAGGTTTTGTTGTTTTGATGATTCGTATGGTTTTTTATGTGGTTCGTATATGCGGTTTGTGTAGTCTTGTATGCGGTTTGACTTACGGTTTTAGTCTATGCGTTTTGATGGGTGTTTGATACATTTTGTGTGATGATTTGATGTGTGTTGCTGCTGTTGTTGGTTGTTGAATCTGAGTTTTATGTATGTCTACAGTGTTTGAGTGTGCATACTGGTTTGAAGTATGTCGTGGTTAAAAGTCTATTAACAAGTTTTATACCAGTTTCTTTAAGCTAGTTTTACGCAGATTTTAAGCTGTTTCATACTGGTTTTAATTCCGCATCTGAACTGCGTGATAGCCAGGCCGTCTTTGTTTGTATGCCCGTCATCATGCGGTTTGTCGTTTAATATAGAATGCGGTTTGAGCCTTGGTCTTTGTTGTGGTTTCATTCAACTTAACCTAATGAGGTTTGTGTCAAGTGCGGTTTGTCAACCAAGCGTTTTGACGCTGGTGTTTGTATGCGGTTTGGTGGAAAACTGTCCAGATTCTTGGTACTCTATGCGTTTTGTCATATAATTCGAGCGCGGTTTGTCACTTCAGATTAGGATGCGTTTTGTCACAAAAGTCAACTACGCTTTGTATAAAGTCAAAAGCGTTTTGTTAAAAATGCGGTTTGGGAAAGCGGGTTGTCGTAAAATAATGTGTTTTGACCCATTATTGAGTGCGGTTTGTTAAGATCAACTGACTGCGGTTTGTTAAAATGAAGCGATTTGACTCGGTCAAATGCGATTTGTTGACTTAACTATTGAATGAAATATGCGATTTGATAAAACAGGTATGCGTTTTGAAAAGATCATGGGTGCGTTTTGATTAAAGACGATGATGTAAGTATGAGTCAACTTACAACAAGAATCTGTTGCATCAATCAAATAACAAGCAACATCACATATAACAACATCAAAAAATCATTTAAGTACATCCAATCCTACATCATCCAACTTCATCTAAGTACATACATCACAACATCATTCAACAATATCAACAATCAATGTTTTGTATCTAAACCTTATGCTACATCATCAACAAATCTCAAACAAAGATGATATCTAAAGGGTCATGCTATCATACACAAGATCTCAATTGATTTCTTCTTCCGTGATAATCGAAGTTGCATTCAAACCTCTAGAGGTCGACAAATCGAAAGAATGAAATTACATCATCGATCTCTTTTGAAGCATAATGCTTCTTTCTCATATACGAATTATAAAGAACTGAATATAACATTTGCGTTATACTCTTTTCTTTCATTCGTGATATTCTAAGACCAAAACAAATCAAAACGAATATCATCATGGATCCTCCTTTTTAAGTTCTCTACTTTAAATCATTTTTGAATTTTTAGAAAAAGAATAATAACAATGGTGTTACTTTCTTGTCTTCATTCGGTTAATGACATCAAATCAAAAGGTCTAAGCATAAAATTGAATCTTAGAAATCGTTTTACTATGGTTCAAATCTTGTCTAAGATTTTTTTAGTTGAACTTTCATCCTCATAGATCCAAGAGTGGTTCTATACGAATAAAATTAAAGAAATGACCTTAACAAAAGTGTTCTATCAAATCTTTGATTCGGAAATGTCTCAATGTAATGCGTAAACATGAAACTAAATCACACAAAATAAATTTAACCAACCTCTATCGGGGTAACCATTTGTCTTGGTCTCAAAAATACAAACCATCTTGCCATCCCTGTGGCATGGTTCAGTTGATAGCTAACAAAGATGGTTCTCAAGGGTTAGTGATTAATGGAATTACATCTCTGCTCTAAGATTTGATAATAATATTTTTTTGTTATGACTGAGAAGGGGGTGGACATATGAGAGGATTTAGGGTTTGAAGAGGTGATTAGGTTATAATGTGTGATAAGTTATGTATCTTTATATCCCACTTTATTAGGGCATTATTGAGATTGGATCTTATGATGGAAATGGGTCGTGCGTGCTTCAAAAAGGAAATAGGCTTTCTAAACCGGTTCTGAGTAACATATTTGGGCCCGATTGTTTTTTATGTCTCGTCTTGATCATGTATGGGATAATTGGACCGAATATTGTTTTGTTATTATGTTGATATGAATCAAATGCTATATTGAGCCAAATTTAATTGATGAATACTTGGGTCGCTTGATTGTGTTGGGCCGTATGATAGTTTTGAATCGGATGATTGGACTGAGCTAATACGGTTTGATGATAAACCTAGCGAATTGATGAGTTTTGGAAATGAGATTTGTTACGATATTTGTTTTGAGACGTACAAATTGTGATATGATGATTGTTGGGTTATGTGAATTTAAATATGAGATGTGATTTGATGAGATTTTTTGAAGAGATTTGATTTGGGATTGATGCTGAAATTTGTTGTGCTGTGCGATTTGATACGTTGGTTTATACATTTTCACGAAGGATATTACGTCACGGCTTGATTTGATGTACAAAATTGACTTTGGGGTTGTTTGTACTTGGTATTTCTTATTTGGATTTTGTTGGGAATGAAGATAACAGTTACCACTGATATGCTTGTGGTTAACACTAAAGTTTACACTAGCAGTGGAAAGACATTACCACCGCTACATAAATATTACCACTGCTATTAGATAATTGTTAAGTAAACGTGTATTGATAAGTATAGAAAAGATCTTGTGTATATTCTATATTGTTAGGTTTATACTTATCTTGTAAAGGACTACTTGTGCTATAAAAGGAGATCCTAGGTCATTGTTTTACATACGTATCATTCATATTAGCTTCAAGGTGTAACCCTAGTGATAAGCAAGACCACTCGTATTATTTCTTAATAATATTGGAGCTTTGTGGTTATTGTTCTTTACATCATATAATCTGTCTTCTAAGTATTACTAAGTATATTCCGCGTGCTTAATAATATAACTCAAGATATCACTAACACAAGGTGTGTGTTTAAATCCATCAAGTGGTATCAGAGCGAAGGTTCTGATATTTTGATTTAGAAGATCTAAGGAATAAGCTTAACCTACTCACTCAATTCAATGGAGATGGAAAACCAGTCCAACTCTTCTACTCCAAGACTTCCTAAGCTCAAACTCAATGAGTTTGAGATGTGGAGGATAATGATTGAGCAATACTTTCTCATTCAAGACTATGCTCTATGGGAGATCATCTTAAATGGTGATTCTTTCAAGTCTGTGACAAAGACTCAGAAGGTTTGTGAGACAGATTTTGTGACAGCTACCGAGACTAATATTGAAAAGCAAGAAGAAGAATGATCTAAAGGCTAGAAGTTTGTTACTTGATGACTCTTCCTAAAGACCGATCATAGCATTCAAAGAAATTCAAGACAACTAAAAAACTTTTTGAAGAGATTTGCTCAGTGTTTGGTGGTAATGATGCTACAAAGAAGACACAAAAGACATTGTTGAAGCAAAGTTATGAAAACTTCAATGCTTCAAGCAATGACTCACGCTGATAGCATCTTCACCAAACTCTAGAAGATTGTTACACAACCGATGTGTGTTTGGCATTGAGGTTGAAAAAGAAGACCTCAATTTGAAGTTTCTAAGAAGTTTGCCTTGAGTTTCATACTAATGTTACGGGAAAATAAAGAAGATATTGAAACTATGAAGCTCAATGATCTTTACAACAACTTTAAACTCATTGAACAAAGATTGAAGAAGGATGGGAAACTTGGTACAAGCTCAAGCAGCTTGGCTTTGATGTCAACCTCTGCTGGATGACAATGATGATTCTCGAAGATGACTCGATGATGACATTGCCACTGCTGGTTCTACAGTTTCCATTGGTAATGTTAGTGTTACCACTGCAGGTTCAAAGAAGAAGATTGTTGGTATTGGAGATCCTACCTTTTATGCTTTTATCTCCACTCAAGTTAATGGCTCTATATTAACTCATGAAGACATAGAGCAAATTGACGAAGATGACTTGGAAGAGATGGACATAAAATGGCAGATAGCTCTTCTTACCATGAGGGCTAGGAAATTCTACAAGAAGACTGGCAAGCCAATTCATATCAATGGTAGTGAAACTGCAGGGTTTGATAAAAAGAAAGTGGAGTGTTTTAACTGCCACAAGTTGGGGCACTTTGCTAGAGAATGTAGAAGACCAAAGACCAAGGACAACAGGTCTACTTGGTATAGGAAAAAGAAGGAACCAACTATGGAAGAACCAAAGACAATGTTGGCTATTGATGGTGTGAGCTATGATTGGAGTTTCATGGCTGATGATCAAGAGGAAGAACCTTCAGATTTTGCTCTCTTTTGCTCTCATGGCTTCACTGAGGTACAAAACTTTGAAAGTTGTTCTAAAACATATAGGTCAGCAGAGAGTTGAAAGGCTTAATGCTTATGAAAGTCAAAGAACGAGTTGTTTCGCTAATTATGTTGTGTCAAACCTTAGGAGAGCTATAGCTGTTTTAGAAAAACAAATAGAGCACTATAGAGAAAATGAGTCACAATATAATGATGATATGATTCTTCTTAGAAGAGAGGTAGATCATAAGACAACTGCTGAGGCTTTCCAAGAGCTTGAAAGATAAATGAAAATGTCAATTTAATCATTGACACCAATTATTATGTATCTAAGTCAATTGATAAAATTTGGAATGCTCAAATAAATAGTAAAGTTAAGTCCGTATGGGTTATAATACAAATTGCCTTCACCACTTAGAGGTGTTCCAAAGACCTCCGTGTATAGATTTAGCTCATACAGTGCTAGAAGACTTCCAGGGAACCCATTCATAATATGGTCCTCCCAAACCGTGAAATGTGAGGAAGAAGTTAAGTATGATAATGATGTTTTTGAAAGTGCTAGTGACTCATCAGTTGTTGATGAGAATGTTAAAAAGAGTGTAGAGGCTTCTATCCCAAAAGTTGTTAATACTATTACAGAGGAACCTAGGAAACATGCTAATAAACCTAGATCAACTGTAAGGTATGCTGAGATGTATAGGAACAAGTCAACAGACTTCCTAAACTAGGAGGAGTTGGAATCATGTTAAATCTCAACAACTAGGTAGTGATTTTGTGATGTACAATAATGCATGCTATATCTGTGGTAGTTTTAATCATTTACATGCTTATTGTGACTATCATGTTGGGAGAAGGGAAGTCCATGGGAATAAAAGGGTGGAGTCTAACAAGTTTCAAAACAATGTACACCCTAATTCACACGAAGAAAATGATCCCAAGAGCAGCTCATTCAACTAAGAAGTGGTCTTAAAACTTTTGCCACTGCTAAAATTTTCTTCACACAGCTCACCCTAAGTCACCTGTTACAAGTGCAAAGTCCAAAACAACTTTTGCAAAATCTGCACAAATAGGGAAAAGGTCTTTTTAAAACAAAAGGGTTAATTATAACCAACAGTGGGTACCTAAAACTAAGCCAGCAGTTACCACTGCTCATTCAAAAGTTCCTACTGCAAGGGTTGAAAACAAGACCAGGGGTAAAATGGGCAATGCTGTGAAGGCCTCAGCACGTTGGGAATGGAAACCTAAAGGAACTACCTCTACAACCAATCCCAATGGTGTATCAATGACCTTTGATAGATTTAACTATATTGATACACGAGGCGGATCCAAGTCAATCATGGCTTGGGTCCCCAAAAGAAACTAACTCTTACTTTATGTGGATGAACATCCAAGGACAAAAAGATCATATCAAGGTTACACAGATAGTGGATGTTCAAGGCACATGACTGGCAACAAGTCATATCTTTCAGATTTTGAACATTATGATGGATGATGTCACTTTGGAGGTGGAGTTAATGGTAAAGTTGCTGGAAAAGGGGTCATCAAAACTGGCAACTTGGATTTTGAACCTGTGTACTATGTAAAAGAGCTTAAGTATAATCTTTTTAGTGTGTCACAAATGTGTGATAAGAAAAACAATTTTCTTTTTACCAAAGATATGTGCTTTGTTCTCTCTAAGGATTTTAAGATGCTTGATGAAAGTCAGATTCTTCTTAAGATTCCTAGAAATGGCAACTTATATAGCTTTGATATGAACAACATTGTTGCTAAAGATGATTATGCTTGCTTGCTTGCAAAGGCCACAATGGATGAATCCATGTTATGGCATAGAAGACTTGGTCATGTTAACTTCAAAACCATTAATAAGATAGTTAAAGATGGTTTGGTAAGAGGATTGCCTCAGAAAAGATTTGAAAATGATCAAACCTGTGTTGGCTCGGCCTTAAAGGCAAACAGTCAAAGTTGGTTAACTTTATTGCTTACCCACTTCAAATGTTACATATGGACTTATTTGGTCCTACATCCGTGAGTAGCTTGAATCTAAAGAAATATTGTCTTTTAGTGACCTGATTTTTTCTTAGAACAAAGGATGAAACAACTAGCATCCTTAAAATCTTCATTGCAGAAGTAGAAAACCAATATGACATGAAAGTTAAAATCATCAGGTGTGACAATGGAACATAATTTAAGAATAGAGTTAAGGATGATTTTTGCAGAGATAAATGTATTAAAAGAGAATTTAGTGTTGCAAGAACTCCTCAACAAAATGTGTGTCATCGAGGAGAAATAGGACACTAATGAGGTCGCTAGAACCATGTGCGTGATTCAAAATTGCCAATCACTTTAGAAGCGCTAACACTGCATGTTATGTGCAAAACAGGGTTTTAGTGGTGAAAACAAAGAACAAGACACCTTATGAGTTATTTAGAGGTAGACCACCTATCCTTGACTTCATGAGACCATTTGGATGTCATGTATCGATTCTCAATACCATAGATTATCTGGGAAAGTTTGAAGAGAAATCTGATGAAGGGTATTTTGTTGGGTATTCCATGGTTAGTAAAGCTTTCAGAGTATTCAACCTAAGAACCCAAAAGATTGAAGAGAGTCTGCATGTTGAGTTTCTAGAAAACAAAGTGAAGCGCTAAAATGGTCCGGATAGGACGCTTACACTAACCCATACTATGAACTATGTACCTATCTCTACAGGTACATCTACTTTTGATTTTGCGAGTTGAAGAGTTTCTTGATGATGATGAACCGATCAAGCAGAAGATCATGAATTCAATCGCCACTTTGGGACTACGGATAATGATGATATACCAAAGACCGGAGATGCTCAACCTTCTAATGATTCGAAAGGAAGGAAGTAGCAACTTAAATCTTTGAAAATTCTAAAATCGGTGGTTCAGATTCCACTGTTAGGCGGATGTTTCCATGCACACCGAAGTGGAAGTTATAACTCCGCTATTGCAGAAAGCTAAAGCCAATGATGTTGAAATCAAATATGCCAAATGAGATTCGGTCCCGTGACTCATACTATCATCACATCTCTTGAAAATGTGATTGGGGATGTCAACTCACCAATGAAAACTAGAAGACAAACAAAGTCACCGATATTCATGGATTCATTAGTGAAATATATGAATCTAAGACTCATGAAGGCAAGAATGAATGTCTTTTCATGTGTTTTCTGTCACAAATGGAGCCTAAGAATGTATACAAGGGAGAAGATGAAAGTGGGTGGAAGCAATGCAAGAAGAGTTGTTCAATTCAAGCTTCAAAAGGTTTGGGTGCTTGTGATTTACTGCAAGAAGGTAATTGGTACAAATGGGTGTTCGAAACAAGAAGGATGAAAGATGAATTGTCATCAGAAACAAGGCTAGGCTTGTAGCTCAAGGATACACTCGTGAGGAGGTTATTGACTATGAGGAAGTGTTTGCCCCGATTGCAAAGAATTGAAGTAATTAGGCTGTTCTTAGCCTATGCATCCTTTATGGGCTTTAAAGTCTATCAAATGGATGTAAAGAGTGCTTTTCTATATGTGATTGATGAGGTCTATGTTTCACAACCTCCGTGCTTTGAAGACCCGAATATCCAAAATAAGTGTACATGGTGGTTAGAGCTTTGTATGGATTGCATCAGGCACCAAGAAAATGGTATGAAACCTTGACTACTTATCTTCTTGATAATGGGTTTCATGCAGTGGATCAAACTTTGTTCATCAAGAAAGACAAAAATGATATCTTGTTAGTTCAAGTATATGTTGATGATATCATTTTTGGATATACAAAGACAGAGATGTGCAAAGAATTTGAGAAGCTAATGAAGGAGGAATTCAAGATGAGTTCTATGGGTGAACTCACATTATTCTTGGGACTTCAAGTACAAACAGGGCGGATGGTATTTTCATCAACCAAGATAAATATGTGGCTGAGATACTAAGGAAGTTCAAGTTCTCTGATGCAAAGTCATCCAAAGACCAGACAAGACTACACATCAACTTTTGAAGGAAAATAGTGGTGAAGTAGTTGATGTGCACATGTACAATCGATTCTGATATATCTTACATCATAACCGGATATTATGTTTGCATTAGCCTACACAAGGTTTCGAAGTCACTCCTGCATCAGAAGATTTTCGATATCTTAAAGCATTTCCGCTTCAACTATGGTACCCTAGAGAATCTCCTCTAGATTTGGTTACTTACCGAGGATAGTACTATGCCGAGCTAGTTTGGATAGAAAATCTAACAATGGATGCCAATTTCTTATAATAGATTGCGTTCGCGCTGCAAGAATGCATAATGGTGGGGTTCATCAACCGCGTAATCAACTTTTGGACTATGGGTACAATTTCATGAATACCATCATCCATATTGACAATAGCGCATTCATTTGCATTATCAAAAATCCAGTTCAACACACAAAGACTAAACATATTGAAATTAGACACCATTTTATAAGAGATTGTTATGAAAAAGGGCTAATTCAAGTTGTCAAAATCCATAACGATGACAACTATCTTTGATTTATTAACAAAAGGACTTGATGTGGGTAGATTTCAATACTTGGTAACAAGTATTGGAATGCTAAATCCATAAACTTTCTGTGACTAATGGTCTTTGGTGTTGAGAAGAAGTATTTGGTACTAACATTGTTGTATAAGTTTGTATATTTTTGCTTGTATTTTTGTTTAACCTTTATGCAAGAAGGGACGGAGTGATCATAAAGGTGTAATCGAGACACACAATATTGATTCACCTATCCACATAAGAATCAACTAGTCCGTGAGCAAAATGGCTCTGGTAAAGACTAATCAAATCCGTTTATGGTTGATAGTTTACCAAAAACTATATGGTTAACAACTCACCATATTCTTTATGATTAAGAATTGGCTAGTCTATAGCAAACGGCTCATGGTAAAGACATATCAAATCCGTTGATAGCTGGTAGTTTGCTAAAAACTATAATAAAGAGCAGTCAAATTTTCATATGTTTTCTTTACACCTTCTTTGAAAATCTTTGTGAAAAATTCCCCTTGCTAGTTCAGTTTCCACCGGTGTTATTTTTACCATGTTGTTCTAGCTGGCACAACCTGTGTCAAGAACTAATTTTTACTAGCGTTGAAAGAAAACATTGATTTCCATATATATAGGGTAAAATGTTTGGGAAGATTATCTACTTTCCTAATTGCTATTTATTCTTTAATGATAAATATTTTCCGAAGATAGTCTTTCTTGCCCAAAAAGCTTAAACCCTATCTTTCTCTCTCAATTGGCTAGTTATTCATTCAATTCATACTGACAAAATAAAATTTTCAAAGAAAAAGATTCTATGGCACCTATCACTTTTGCGATAAGAAATCTAATGAGAAGAGTGGCCCTGTTTTTCATCAGATTGTGGCTTTCTTAATACTACCCATATAAGGTATGCTTTACTTTTAAATCCTACAATCCTTATCTCAAATCAAGCTTTTGGACTTACACAAATTCACAACCATTGAAACTAGAGATGTATTAATAAAGGATGCTCTTAGAACCATTTGTGGACCGGTAACTATTGATGTTCTTGAGGCATCCTTGAGGAAAATTCTCCAATGGATGATCTCAATGGTATCATCATTATATCGAAATTGCACACATCTTTCATCCATGGGTATGATACTACTAACAAAAGGATACTTTCAAAGAGTGGTTTTGTCCTCATTGATTTTTATACATACTCTTTTGCATTGTAAGTCCTAAGAAAACTTAAGAGCAGTTTAGTTCAACAATGGCTTATCCTTTGATAGGACTTTCAATTTCAAAGTATGCAAGGCAATGTAAAGAGTTCAACAAATTTTTTGATGTATCCAAGGTTTGTACAAAGCTAAATGAGTTTCAAGCTAACCCATACAAATGTTTATAAAATCCGTTGTCTTAAGCCTAAAGTTTTTCAAAACATGAACAAAGATGGCAACAAGATTATTACACCTCTTTTTCCTCAAATGCTTGCAAAGATTTCACAGGTACAAAACTCACCCATAATCACTGCTCCAAACATTGATTATACTCCACCATTCACACACCTATGCAGGAGTAACAAAACAACTAGCTCTCTCAACAGATGTTTCGAACCTTTTAGTCTATGAACAAGCAGTGGTGGTTCTAGACTTCAACTTAGTCCTACTAGGGAGGAATATGAGTTCTCCTCATGACCTCTCCAACAAAGTCACACGCTTGGAAGTGATGAGGCGTGGGCAACAGGATTAGAACAAATGCCAGGTTGAATCTTACAACAAGATGTCAAGAAGCAGCATGCCAAGGCATTGTTCTGTCAAGAGGAGTTATGTAGGTTGAAAAGAAAGAAGAAATCAGAAGAGGTGATCTCATCTCCATCCTCACCATGA
>OU343216.1:20785469-20901307 GCA_910596185.1 Chrysanthemum makinoi
TTAATCAAAAAAAAAAAAAAAAAAAGAAAGCAAAAAAAAGCATGCAAGCAAGTGTTTATGATTAGTGTTCTCGCTTTGTTCAACTAGGCACCGCTTGTTGCATATCCGCTTTGTTCACGGATAAAAATTACAAACCCGCATATTGGCTCTCGCCTTCAAATTTTAATCGCATTCAGATAACGGGGGGCAATGCACACGTGTGGGGATGGGAGATAGAAATAGTTGATTTTGGTAAAATTATGTGCTAAAAGTACCCAAATTTTAAAATTTTTATGGCACATACTTTTTTTTTCTTCATGATGAAGGCCGAGTTAATGCATCTTATTTGCCTAGTTTATGGAGACTATGAGGCACTAAGCTAGATTTTATATGCATTGACTCGTGTATTGAAGACCCCTTGACTCTTGACTCTTGATTTTTGCTATGGGATTGAATGCGACTAGTGGGGGCTTATCATGGACTTAGGAATCTATTTGTTTCGTGTCTTTTTATTTACACCCATTAAATGTTTCCCATGCCTTATCCTACCCTTTTAGTCATGAATCGAAGTTTAGGTGAGGAAACGAGTAATCATTGGTGTCTTGGCCATGGATTTGGTCATGTATCATTGGTTTTGTCCCCTTCACCGTAGCTCGTTAGTAATGACAAAATAACCCCATAAGCCTATGTTGTGTAAAACCCATTGCCTTTTAGAATAGCTGCATCTATAGACTCTAGTGGTGGAGATTTATCTTTTCCAAGCCTATGATAGAATACTCGCCATGACTGAGCAGTTGAGTGATCACCCAAAAATAAACACGTGAATTATGAGAGAGAGTGTGATTTTTAGAATTTTCTAGCTAGGTGATTTTTAGACTCATATCTTCCAATTAATCATGGGAAATATCTTTTAAGAATTATTTAAAGGGTCTACTTGAGGACAAGTAGTATTCAAGTGGGGAGATATTTGATAACATCAAATTAGCCCCATATTTTATATATCAAATTCCCGTTTTTATGGCCTCATTTGTATTAATATGGTACTTAATTCTTTCATATTCGTTCATGTTTGCATTTCAGGATAAATGAGGTGTTGAAGCAGAAAAGATGTGATATTAGGCCAAATATATGTTCCAAGATTGATTTACAAGTGGCCTATGAATTAAGATAGAAGATTACGCCAGAACTCACTAATTATGTTACGGCGTAAATATGATGTTTTGAAGGATACGGCGTAACCATTTCTTTGGTTACGCCGTAATTATTTTTGTGAAGGTTACGGCGTAATGTAGCAATTTAGTTACGTCGTAGAGATAATTTCGGAGCAGATTAGTATAAGCGGATGAAGTATTACGGCGTAACTCAGATAATTAGTTACGCCGTAATTTATTACTTGGGAGCAAAGTTTCGAGGTCCAGGGATTAAAAGTGACAAGTTGGTACTAAGTTTATTAACTTCAAGGACTAAAAATTAAATGAAGAAGAACGATCAGGGGCCAAATGCGTACTAAAGGCTATATAAGTTTCACATATAATAATGGATGATGAAAAGTACGAAACTAAATAGTTACGACATAATTATGATTTAGTTACGGCATAACTTTAGTTACGACGTAACTAATTAATTTAATTACGCCGTAACTATGTCGCGGCCTATAAATACAGACCTAAATCTGCATTTTTTAGTATCTCTCTTCACCCCTCTCCTAGGGCTTCCATTAGGCACCAATCTAGGCAATTTCGAGCAACCAAGCCGTTAGGAAGAGTTCACTCGCAATCATCATCATTATTAGCTCTACATCAAGTAATTTGTATCAAACATTATGTTCAATTCAAGTCATGATTTATTCATTTTTGTTGGTATGATTTACTATATGTACGCTAAGCACCTCGTGCCGCCTAGTTATGATTCCCATTGTTTTGTTTGTGTTTACCTTGCTTCCGTATAATTATTTCTAAGTGTATGCATGCATAGTTTATTGGTAGCTACCATTGTTTCTAGAGTTTTGAATGGCGGTAGAGGCTAGTTGCTTAGAGATATGACCAATCGACCCTGTGAGTAGATCGAGACGGGAAGGGTAAGATATGACCAATGACGACCCTTTCTACTGTGCGATTTGACCAACCTGACACGCATCCGTTTGATGAACTTAAGAATTAGTGAGTGTTTGTTGCTAACGCCCGCACTCACTATTATAAATCTAGCATGTAGCGTACTAATGACTCGCTTAGGGACCAGAACAACATGACTTACAGGGACACCGACTTCTCCGGGTGGCATCTTTGCCGATAGGTTAGGCTTAATTGACCAAATGTTATCCTCTCGACTTTGACCCCACCTGAAGTAATTGGAAGTAATTAGATGTAAACATTACTATTAGGATGAGTAACTAGGATAGCACCACTCTCCTTCATTGATCACAACTCTTTCCTTTCTCGCTTTTTATTTCCTTGTTTTATTAGTTAATTTATTTCAATCTTAAAAGCAATTAAAATCGTGACATATACTTAAGTTAATTTCCGATCGTTGTAGCTCTTGGGACGACCTTGGTTTTACCGAATACTACACTACACACTCCACGGGTACACGCCTGCTAGTGCATTAGGGTACACCATAGGTATAACGAGACATTATAAATATTAAAACTTGGTCAGTAAAACCTGCATCATCCCTATTGTCAAAGTTTATTGGAACTCTCAGTAAGGACCAGAATTCACGTAGGAGCGTGAAGACTAGATTCGTTGCAAGTACCATCTTTTCTCTGACACACCGTTAACGGATAACACCATTTGAATTCCAGGACGGGATTCCTTTAACGGGGGGAGGCTGTCACAACTCGTACTTTTCAGGTTGTTATTTAACCACTTACTTTTACTAATTATTTTGATTTCACGTAAATTAAATTTTACCAGTAACCGGATAGGTTAATGTTGAGATTGCATGTAATTTGTTTAAAGTGTAGGTCATCCAGTTATATGTAATAGGTCGTGTTATTAGGATTATAAGTTTGTTTCATTTTCTGGCCCATGAAGTAAGCCTATGGGTCGTGACTTAAGCATGTGTACACAATTAGGGTCATGCCTCATTGATAACATCAAATAGTCCTGACTTTTTAGTGTCAATTTCCCCCGATAATGCTCATATTTTATGTCATTTATATGGATTTATGCTTGTATTCCTTTATATTTCAGTTTTAGGTAAATTATGAGCATTGGAGCTTAAGAGACATGGATTTGGAGATTTTCCTAACAGATTATGATAGTATGCTATTTATGATGAAGCTACGGCGTAACTCATTCTTCCTCACATTACCGTAGCTAGTAGTTTATCCTTGCATTGCCTACTCAACAACAATTACGGAGTAACTCCAACCTAAGGTTACGCCGTAATCATCTAGGTCACGAAATATTTTGCGCCTCCATCAACTACGCCGTAACTCCTCAACAAGCATTACGTCGTAGTTGTTGATCCCAGTTGAGCAAACGATCTAATATTGAAACTGACTTGAATAACAACTTATTAAGTATCAAGCGGAATTTAATACTTAATCTTAAGAAGAAGAACAATAAACATTCAACACTTCAATATTATTATTAATACGAATACTCTTACCAGTATTAGGGTTTTACAACCTTGAAGTGTATCGACCTTAGATATAAAACATATGTATATCTAATCTACCCTAGGACCTCCTTTTATAGGCTAATGAGTCCTTTACATTATACAATACGTAACCTACAAGATAAATATCTTATCTATATTTATCTAATACATAATACTAAACCGACTATACAAGACTAGCAGTGGTTACATTATATTATCCGTGGTTACACAATACTACTAGCCGGGTTTGTTCATCCGTGGTTCCATTCTTCTGTCCGTGGTTATATCAACTCGGCCCTCAGAGTTCCAGTACTTAGAATAATTCTTGATCTAAGGAACCAAAACCCAACAATCCTCCCCTAAACTTGATACATTCCAAAGTAATTCTCAAGTTTCCTTTAAGCTCAAAACATATGAATTGGAGGATGTAGTCAAACACTTACTAGATTTAAGAATTTTCTCATACTTCAGCAACAAATCGTAAGCTTGACCATCATAGGGTACCAACATCTTGATAATACCAGCCTTCATCATCTGAGCAATAACCGGATACTTATTCACTGAGGATAATCACCTTCTACAAGCATATGAATAACTTCTCCGAAAATGTTAAAACATGAACTTCACAAGTTTGATATAAAAACCAGCTTGTAACATTACCATTGTAGAGTCCTTTCCATTTAGGTTCATCATGAGTAGGTTCAAATAAAATCTTCAAATTATGATAAACCAACCTCTCATGATAATCATTTGGATGTACTTCACCAAACTTATTCTTGTAAAGTATCCAAAGATTTACCAAATCATCTCTATCAAAATACTGAAGCATCTGTGAAAATTTATTATACTCATAAACTTCACTGTTGAGTCTTTGAATTTTCCAAACTCCTTCACTTCCAAATTTAAGCTTAAACTAATAAGAAACAATTTGATTAACATCTTAAACTACTTTCGGTCTTTTAGAATCAGATGTCTCCTGAATCTCGTTCTTTTCGTTTACTTTGAATCCATTCATCATCCTTCTAATCCACTCTTCTTCCATTTCAGAATTCATTGGACAGTAATCATCATTATTAATCTTCATACATCTCATATAAATCTCATGAATTCTTTCAAATGAACATCTATTAAGATTATCGGAATATGAATGCCCTGAATTCTTAATAATCTTTATCAGTACATTCCTCATCTGTGCAATTGAAGGAGGTTTCTTTCTTATAACTTGCTTTCTTTCTTTACCAATCCTCCTTGCCCATTGACCCAAAAGTCTAGCTCTTTCCTCATCATCCAATAGTGCCCATTCTTGTGCAGTATATTCATCATGTATTTGTTGAGAAGCTTCAAGATAGTTTTGTGATTCATACCATGTAGCTAACCATCTCTGACTAGCTTCCTTTCTTCTTGCTTTTTCTCTAAAGCTGCTTGTTCTTCAGCTAACATGTTTTAACAAACTCGCATCATAAGCAACCTGCTCTACTTTTACTTTTAAACTTCAACTCGATCTCGCAATCCCTTTACCTTTACCAACATGTTGTTGAACCACTTTCTTCTTTAATGGATCACCAATAATCAAACTTTTACTTCTAGGTTTAGGTGCAGCAGATTCAATAGATAAAAAAGGTGCAATCATAGGTGTAGAAATAGATGAGGTTTTGCTTAGATTTATCAATGTGCTTGCAGCTTCCTTCTCAACTTCTTTAGATTTAGGTGGTGATACAAAGAGGGTTGTGACAATAGTGGAAGTGGTTATGATAGCAGTGGGTATGACAAGTGGGTATAATTCCATGTTCAAACTGCAGCAGTGGTTACAAGAGTACTAACCGTGGTTGCGCATATACCATCGTGGTTGTGTCCTGCACTACTTCATCTTCTACAACATTCTTCATTTTCAAGAACTTCATTCCCATCTTTATCGATACCAAAATGCTTGATCTCCACTATCAACATCTTCTTCCATAGGTACATCAACAACCTCCCCTGAATTCATGCCATCACTCCTCCCCTGTTTGAATACATCTTCCACATTCAGAGCTGGAGAGGAGACCACCTTCTTTTTCATCTTCCTCATGGACCTTAAGATAGCAACCCCGGGTCTTTTGACTTTCTCCAACACAAACATCCTGTGCTTCAATCTTCGAAGTTCTTTACCATGAAACACAGCCAGCTCTTGAAGATTTGAGATTGTCTCCTCCATCTTGGTACATTTAGCCATCAATTCATTTAACTGTTCAAGAATATCCTCCCACTTCACTGTGTGAACTGGTCCGAGAGGTGGTTCATTGAAAAATCATAGGTACCATATTAGGATCCGTCAATTCAAGTTCATGTTCCAATCTATCCTCATCACTTCGAGCTGTGTCAACTGCTCCGAGAGGTGAATCCTTGGATATAGTAAAAATAGCATCGACCTAGCCCGATCATCTATGCACCCTTTAGTAGCCATTGCTAGGGATTCCTACCTATGTTAAGTTCCAAAGAACTCTCCACATTAGGAGTTGCCAAAGGTTGGGTCTTAATTATGTTTCCACTATCCCGACAGCATCTAAGCATGAATCAGTAGTAGAAGCCCTTCCAATCATGTCACCTCCACCACCTGTGATAGCCTCATTAACAACACCACTAACACCAGCCTGAGGTAGCTTGGTGCCCTTCAGTCTCCTAGTCCATACAATAGGTGTACAAAGGGTTTGGGTTTGACTAGTAGGTTGAGGCACTAACAGTGTTGCAAAGGTACTGTCAACGTGAGTGTGTACTAGCAAAGGGTCAGATGTACTACAAGTGGGTTCAGTGACAAAAGGTTGAGATTCAAGACCTTCATCAAACTCAGGATCAGCAGGCAAAGTAAGCATATGGGAAATAAAGGAACATCTAGAATTTGTACATTTTGTGGTTGATTCCTCATATGTGCAAAAACCTTAGGAAGCATATGATGAACTTCATACTCTCTAGAATGCTCAACAGGTTCATTTGATTTCCACAATGTTGAACAAACCTAGGATACAAATAGTATTTACCCTTCTTCCTAATGTTTTGTACTAGCCCCTCATATATCATCCTAGACCAATTAAACTTCCTTCCATCGAAAAACAATAATTGCAAGAGCAATTTTGGAAAGAAAGTCATTAAACCCAGTGGTCTTACTACTCATACACATCAACAAGGTATGAATAAGAAACTTCCATTGTGTTGAAAACAAACTCTTAAAAAATTGTACCTTATCACCCCTGTGTGTATAACCTAACCTTTCTAAACTAGCAACTATCTCAAGATTCAAAGATTACAATACCACCAACATCATCAAACTTAAAACTTCCCTAATGATCTCCTCAATAATGAAATAGCATTCTCATCCACAAACAGGCTAAACACTTCTACTTCATCAACCACTTCAAGCTTAACATTCCTCCAGAACTGATGTATGTAGGCTTTAAGAATGGTTGAAAGCTTAAGGCATAGTGAATAGGACTATGAATAAGGAAATCAATTATTTGATGAAAACCTTCAGATCAATCGTTTTTGGTGAGATTAGCAACAAGGTTATGTGTGTTGGAATACTTTTCCGCCATTGTGATGAATGATGGGTATGATGTGGGTTTTGTGAAGTATGCAAAGTTGAGAGATTAGGGTTAATGTTGAGCGCCAATTGAAGTCATTTGAAGACCAATTGAATGATCCATCCGTGATTTAGGGAGAGAAATATAGGTTTGCCAAAGTTACCAAACGCCCCTGTAGTATCCAAAATTAATCAATGACTATCGAGGTTTCGAGAATCGCTCGGTTTGAAACATACCATCAGTGGATACATTATGGCACTCCAATCAGTTCAACCAAGAGATATCTCCAAAGAATATCTCACATAGAGATATGGCAAGCAAATCTGGTCAAAACAAAGTATATCTACAAAAAAGATGAAGGATTCTCACAATTTTTTTTTTAATTATCAAACACTAGCAGCTAACATAACACCAGCTCCAATGGAAGCTCCAATGTACACAAATCCTTCATACCTGCAAGACAAACACAAACCAAACACAAAGAAGAAAGGTATTGTTATCAGTGGTTAGAAAAGCCAGCAGTGGTTCCAAATGACCTATCCGTGGTTAGCAAAGATAAGTCATTATGGTCAACTTCCGTGATTAACATCACCAAAGCCAAATGAACTCATTAACCTCAACCACATTTAACCCGCCCTCATTTACTTACATAACCCATTACTCGCTTATAAAAGAACCCAAATCTCATATAACGCACACACCAATTAAAACCAAAACCCTAATTTCTCCAAAATCTACAATCAACCTCAATCACCATGTGGAACCTCAGTTGGAATAAACCAGAAGTGATTGATCTAACATCCTCCTCCTCCTCCTCTTCATCATCATCAAGTGAAGATACTAATCCATGGCGCTGATCTTCCTCCACAAGAACCAAGACCAAGAAAATCCCCCTTTCTCCCATCATCTAAAGATGATAGTGTGGTGAATCCAAGTGAGTCTTCGATGACTCGATGAGTCCTCAAAGATGAGAACTTTAAACCCTCAACCTTCATCATCACAACCCCAACCAAGACCAAGAGCAAGAAATCCACCACTCCCAAAGGACAGAGAGGTGGTTCTTGGTCTTCCGCACTGTGTTGTGGTGCTTCTTCACATATCGTGAAGGGGAAGGGTAAAAGGAAGATGGAGTGATGCTTTTTGGTGAAACCAGTAGATGAAGCACAAAGTACAATGTCATATCTCACATTCATCTGCTGTATTCATCTTCATCATCTTCGGTTTCCTTAATCCATCCTTCCCATTTTGATCCTTAGTCTCATGCATATATCCAAATGTACCGAGGATAGTAGTAGAAAATCATGTATAGAAGTAGTCTTTTAATTTGCACTTGAAGTTTCATTGTAAGTCGTAGTTATAAACTGCTTTTGAATGAATGAACAATTTAACTTCAGTACTTCTTTTGCTTCTATAATGAACTTTCTTTATCTCGCAAAAGGTTAGTGGAAACACAGAGCAACAAACAGTGGTTTGAACAAAACTATCAATGGTTAGAAACAAAAATAGCAATACTAAGATTACATAATAACAGTCCAATACTTATACAAACTGGTACAAAACAATTTGAGAGTTAGAGATTAATCATTCCAATACTAACAACAAGGTACTAAAACCTCCCCACATCAAAAGCTTTGGTGAGAAGATCAGCAACATTGAAATCGCGGGATTTTACCATTTGAATAAGTCGTTTCTCATTACAATCTCTAATAAAATGATGCCTTATCTCAATATGTTTAGTTCTAGAATGTAAAAGATGATTTTTAATGATGCAAATTGTACTGTTATTATCAATGTAAATCTTAGTATGCATAAAATTGTACCCAAAATCCAAAGAATTGATTCTAATCCAAAGAACTTGACCACAAAGAATAGCAGAGCCAATATTCAGCCTTCAGTTGTAGAATTGCCACAATAGTTTGCTTTTACACCGCCATGAAATAAGTCTCTTCCCAAAACTGATATCCTCCAGTAGTAGACTTCCTATCCAAACTAGCACCAACATAGTCACTATCTGTGTAGGCCACCAAGTCAAAAGGAGAATCCTTAGAGTACCAAAGGCCCAATTTAGGATGACCTTTAAGATATCTAAATATTCTCTTAACAACATTCATGTGTGATGTATTGGGTGTGACTTGAAATCTTGCACACACACATACTGAGAACATAATATCCGGCCTAGATGCAGTGAGATACATCAAATATCCAATCATGGACCTATACAACTTCTGATCAACTTTGGGACTTCCATCATCGTGTAGCAGTGGTTTCTTAGTTTCCATAGGTGTACTAGCACTCTTCACATCCTGAAACCCAAACTTCTTCAAAACATCTGCTACATACTTATCTTGACTAATGAAGATACCATCAGTCCTTTGTTGAACCTGTAGCCCCAAAAAGAAAGTGAGTTCTCCCATAGAACTCATCTGAAACTTATCATGCATAAGCTTCTCAAAATTCTTGCATAGCTCCTTATTGGTTGAGCCAAAGATGATGTCATCTACATAAACCTGAACCAAGAAATATCATCCTTGAGCTTCCTAATGAACAAAGTCTTATCAATCAACCTCTTTTGAAGTCATTGTCCATTAAATAAGTAGACAGGCATTCATACCATGCCCTTAGAGCTTGATGCAATCCATACATAGCCTTCTCACCTCTGTATACCTTATCGATGATCGATCTTCAAAACCAGAAAGTTGACAAACATAAACCTCCTCATCAATTGTGCCATACAAAAATGCACTTTTAACATCCATCCGATACACAACAAAATTCTTGAATGAAGCATAAGCTAGAAACAATCTAATAGCCTCAATTCTGCAATGGAGCAAACACTTCATCATAATCCAAGCCTTCACTTTGTGTGTATCCTTGAGCAACCAACCTTGACTTGTTCCTCACAACAATCCCTCTTTCATCTCTTTTGTTTCGAACACCCATTTTGTCCCAATTTCCTCTTACCATTTGGGAGATCAACCAATGTCCAAACCTCTTGAAGTTTGAACTGAAGAAGCTCCTCTTGCATTGATTCTACCCATCCTTCTTCAGATAATGCTTCTTCAACTCTCTTGGGCTCCTTTTGAGACAGAAAACATGCAAACAAGCAATTTTGCAGATCTTTATGACTATTTCTTTTGTGAAGTGATCTTGCAAAGAAACCTTGTTCAGGAAAGGTTTTGTATTCTAACCTTTCTTCTTGTTTGAACAGGGGTGTTCAAATTTCCAAGTATTTGTTCCTTAGGATGAATCTTATGTATCCTTGTTGAGGTAATAGGACTTTCATGAATGACATGTTCCAAATTAGTAAGATCAGAATTGAAGAAATCATCCATGTCTTCATCATCAGTAGGAGTATCAATTTCAATCAAAGCAGCATATAGGATCATGGATACTCCTCTTCACCAAATAATGGCTTTGCAGTTGGCCCAAAGAAAGTACTATCATCAGATACTTACAACAACTGTGGTTTCTACCATGGTAGTGGTAGAAGTTGGCTTATCGTGTTTGCATTATTACCGTCCGTGCTTTGGTTTGGCTTAGCAAAGGGTTTTTCTTCTTTCAATTTCTTCTACCGACACTAAGTTATCTTTCAACAACTCATCCTTATCTTGATGATGATCAACATTGCCTCCAGTTCAATACATCATCATGGGACCTTGCTTCTCAATGATGTGTGAGACAACTAGCTTTCCACTTATCAATCAAATAGAACTCTTGAGGAGAATCAGCTTCCTTAGAAATTGCTTCGCATCAATCCTTTTGAGTACCTGCATCAACATTAGTGGAAGTGTCTGCAATGATAGGCTCATAATTCATAGATTTGGTTAGCATATCAATGTTAAATGCCAGCTGGTCCTTTGGTCTCAACACTAGGAGTCTTTTCACTAAATTGAACATGTAAGTTCTCTTCAACAATTCTAGTCCTCCTATTGTATACTCTAAAGGCTTTACTATTAGAAGAATAGCCTAAAAAGTATCCATCACTTTCTTGAAACTTGCCTAGGCAGTCTATGGTATTCAAGATAGTAACAAGACACCCAAAAGGTTTTAGGAATGCAATCATTGGCTTCCTATCATGTAACAGCTCATATGGGGTCTTGTTATGAGGCTTCACTACCTTACTTCTATTCTGCACATAACATGCAGGCCTACAGCTTCATTCCCCAAAAGGTAGTTGGTAACTTAGACTCTGACAACATTGTTCTAGCAGCCTCAATTAGTGTCCTATTTTTCCTTTCAGCTACACCATTTTGTTGTGGTGTTCTAGCAACACTAAACTGTCTTTCTATACCCTTAACTACACAAAACTGATTCATCACAGCATTCTTCAACTCAGCCCATTATCACATCTGATCATCTTTACCTTATGATTTACTAGATTTTCTATCTTAGTAATGAAACTCTTGAGAATCTCACTAGTCTCACTCTTAGCAGCCAAAAAGTATACCCAAGAAAATCTACTATAATCATCAGTGATAACTAGGCAATCCTGCTTATGGTTCAAACTTTTAACAAAGGTAGGTCCAAATAAGTCCATATGAAGCATAAAATGTGGTTGTAATGGTGTTGATGCTTTGGTCTTACAAGAAGCTCTATGTTGTTTTCCATTTTGACAAGCCACACACAGTTCCTTACACTCAAAAACCTTAGAAGGTAACCCTCTCACTAAGTTGCCTTTACCAGTTTATTGATTGTTTTGTAATTGAGGTGACCTAATCTTCTATGCCATAACTTAGACTCATCCACGGATGCTTTAGCAAACAAACAAGTTAAGGACCTATTAGGAATTACATCTTTAAGATCAAAACAATATATATTTTCTTTCCTAGGTACCCTTAGTTGTATGTACTTCTCATCGGCATCTTAAATTCGGTGACAACACCACACACTCAGTTTCACCAAAAAGTACCAGTTTTTCTTATCACACATTTGAGAAACACTGAATAAATTATACTTAAGTCCCTGTACTAGATAGACCTTTTCAAAGTCTAAATTTCCTGTTCTGATTATGCCTCTGCCAAGTATCTTTCCTCCCTTTGGATCATTACCAAAAGCCACATATCCTCCATCAAAAGATTCAAAATCCTCCAGGTTGCTCCCATCCCAAGTCATGTGCCCAGAGCAACCACTATCAAAAACTCCTTTGTCTTTTAGCTCATCTTGTAGATTGCCCTGCACATGAAATTAAACAAGTTAGTTCTTTTTGTGGACCCAAGCCAATACTGACTTGGTCTCGCCTGCATCAATATAATCAAATTTGTTTAGGTCCATTGATGCACAGTCGACATGATGTAAAACCTTGGTCTTAGGTTTCCATTGCCAACTAGCTGAGGCCTTTACAAAGATAAAAATGATTTCCCACCACTGTGTCAGTTATCACCTTTGGAATTTTTAAAACTTCTTTGTTATCTGTGGTGATATTTTGGCTTAGCAGTGATTTGATTTTGCTTAGCCGTGTTTACACTTTGCTTAGCAGTGGTTGGAACCCATTTGGGAGAAGCAGTGACAATTGATTTTGTATTCCCATTCCTCATTAACACGCTCTAGGAATCATGTTTCTAGGATGAGGTTTGTTTTCTTTGATAAGTTTTGGTGATTTACCCTCCTCCAATGATTCCAAACTTGTGGTCTGTTTTTATAACAATTTCTCTGTAAATGCTCAAAACTACCACATGAAAACAAGCCTTTTTAACACATTGAAACTCATCTCCTAACCTATTTGAAATTAGTCCATTGAAGTTTCTCTGGTTTCCCTAGGTATATATTTTCTTCCCTAGGTACTTCTTTGTACTCTACTACTTTCTTAGCAATTTGAGCTCCAAATCTAGGCACAAGGTTGGCTTGCTTAGTATCAACTTTCTTAAGAGGTTCTATCTTCTCAGGCTGTGTTGACACATATCTCCTAGACTGATTCCCAATCTTTAATTGTGGGAGCATCAGATGACTTATCAGAACCTATCTTAGGTGATTCATTCTTGTTAGTCTCACCTACAGGTTTGTTGAAACTAAATTCACTGCTAAATGAGAGCTCTTTTGGAGGTGGTGCATGTTGCATATGAGTGGGTGGTGGCATATCATTGTAGCCTAGTTCAGTACCATCCTTGAACAATTTTTGACCTATTGGTTTATTTACTAGATCAGAAACATATTGTGTTTTAGCAACCCTAACAACATGTTTTTCTTTTTCTTTTAGGGCTTCTACTTTACACTCTCAGCTTGTTCTAGTTTCTCTTTAAGCATCTTAATCTCCCTATCCTTAAGATCAATTTCCCCACCTAGTATATTAATTTTATCAACATACTCAAACTCACATTTGATACAATAATTAAGCCTTTCTTCAACACTTTCTAGACCAACTCTATAACCTAAGTTATCAAGAGACAGTCTTTCTACTTCTTTCCTTAAACTCTCAGTGATAGCTTTTTGAGATTCTAAGTTATCTTGACATGATTTAAAAGAACAAGTAGAATCATTAGATACCTCGATCTGAACAGAAGATGAAGCATATGCCATTAGAGCAAAGTTATGCTCTTTGAAGCTTCACTAGCAAGAAAAGCTGCATTGGGTCCTTTTTCAATTTCATCACTCCAGTCATAATCACCAAGACCATCTTGAGCCACCAATGAAGAAGGAGCGACTCTTCGTCTTCTTGATGCCTTCAATCCTCTTAGGTGCTCGACATTTCCTTGCAAAGTGACCCTTCTTCTTGCAGTTAAAGCACTCCATCTTGCTTTTGTCAAACCCAGCTCTTCTTTTACCATCATACTTGACCTGTCTTCCAGTCCTTCTCAAAACTTCCTTGCTTAGAGAGTCAACATTGCCATTTGCCATTGAAGATTAATCTCCTCAAGATCATCAGGATCAATTTGATCTAGATCTTGATTCAAACAAGAATAATCGGTAGTTAACCGCAGTTAACAAATTGCACCATCACCGACATTATCACTAACAGTGGTATTGTTTGCAATAGCCGTGGTTATACCATAGCAAGAAGTGGATACATCTTGGAATTTTGTGACTAGTGGAAACAAAAGCAATTTTGGCTAGATGTAGATGTACCAAAGAATGTTGTTCTCGTGACTATACCTTCAAGTTGTTAAAGAGATTGTCCAGAGTCATCTTTTCAAAGTCATCCTTGTTCCTCCACACAACAAGATGCATAGCTCAAATGGTGATAAACTTCATGAACTTAGATTAATATCTTCTTGAGCAACTTTGTAGTCCACGACTTTAGTCACTGATGAGCTTTTGAAGTCCGTTATAGGTGCCATCAAGTTTTTCTCCACTCGAGTGTGAAGTTTTCTACTGATGCTTGAGCATATTTTTCCTTGATTTCTTTGTAGCTTTACACAAAGAAACCTTGTTTCTATAGCATCCATAAGCTCTTATCGCACTCATATTGTTCAAAAATCCAAAGCATATTCATTAGGTATTCCCATAGAGAGAATACTATGAGCTTTAATCTCCATCTTTCTCTTAGCCTTGTCAATCTCACTAACAATGGCTATATCTTTGCCATCATCACCCTTCTTAGGAAGAGTATCACCTTTTTCCACAACATCCCAGCGAGCATAATCAATCATGTAATGTATTGCCTTATTCGATCCTCCAGATTTGGTACTCACCATGCTTGAGCATGGGCACCTTGAAGCAAGAACTATGTGTGTTTCGGCCGACATCTTATCTTACTTGAACAAAACTTAACTTGACCTCTTCTTGATTACAGCTCTAGATCACAAGCTCATACCACTTGTTGATCCCAGTGAGCAAACGATCTAATATAAACCGACTTTAATAAGAATTTATTAAGTATCACGCTGAATTTAATACTTAATCTTAAGAAGAAGAACAATGAACATTCAACACCTCAATATTATTATTAATAATGTAATACTCTAACAGTATTAGGGTTTTACAACCTTGAAGTGTATCGACCTTAGATATAAAACATATGTATATCTAATCTAACCTAGGACCTCCTTTTATAGGCTAAGGAGTCCTTTACATTATACAATACGTAACCTACAAGATAAATATCTTTTCTATATTTATCTAATACATAATACTAAACCGACTATACAAGACTAGCAATGGTTACATTATATTATCCGTGGTTACACAATACTACTAGCCACGGTTTGTCTTCATCCGTGGTTCCATTCTTCGTCTGGGTTATATCAACTCCGTCCGTAGTTCCAAAGATTTAGAATAATTTTGATCTAAGGAACCAAAACCCAACAAGTAGTCCACTTAACTAGAGTTACAGATTTAAGTTACTACAGAACCTTTCCTAGTGTTATGTCAAGAGTCTATTTAACGAGTTACTGAGGATAATTAAGTTACGACAGAATTTCAACTCAAGTTACTGTGAACTAGGATCGCCTTATAAATACAAGCCCTAAATTATGCATTTCTACATCATTCACTACAACTCAAAGGCGCAGAACGGGAAGAGGATTCCAAAGGCAAATCATACGTAGCCATCTCCAAGGGAGGAATCACTTCATATCTATAAGCATTAGCTTATCATTTTATCTTTTACTATTAATTCACGCCTTTCATTATGTCAAACATTGAATTCATTGTTTCCTTTTTAATATGACTGCCAAGCACCTTGGTGCTAGCCTAGTTATGATTCCTTGAATGTATTGTTTATGTTTTCATGCTCCCATATAATTATTATTTCTAGTGATGCATGCATAGTTCATGGTAGTTACCCTAGCTTTGTAGTTTTGAAATGTGGTCAGATCTAGTTGCTTAGAGAATTGACCAACTGACCTTTTAAGTATTTAGGTAGAGTTTGAAGGGTAAGAATTGAACCAACCGACGACCCTTCCTCTCTTCTTGCTAATCGAATCAAATGATCAACGCCGTCCTGACAACTTAAGAAGTTAGGGATGAGTGTCTATGCTAGCCTGAACTCATTATTTCAAATCTTGCATGTAGGGGTACTTAATGACTTGGCTTAGGTGACTTAAGACCAAATCCCTGCTGGGTAAACCTCGACGCCGGGTAGGAGCTCTTTGTTGATAGGTTAGACGATTGACCAAATGCCGCCCTAGCTTAATTTAAAACCCCTACTCTGAATCAATTGAAGTAATAAACATAGACATTGTAATGATAGGATGATTAATTAGGTTAAGTACAATTTCTCTCCATTGATCACAACCTTAATTTACTTTTCGGGCCGTTTCATTTCTCTTAGTTTAATCATTTCTACTTCAAACCAATTAAAACAAGTGACACTTAGACTTAATAGGATACTCATCATCTACATAGCTCTTGAACACCGCTTTACACCACATTCTATATACTATGCACAACCGCTTCCTTAATCGCCAAGTAGTGCATTAGGTAGACCTAGGTAGATGAGAAAATATAAATATTAACCGGGTCGGAAATCCTCGTGATCGTAATTTTGCATGCCGCCGTGGAGCTTATATTAGATTTTGTTAAGTCTTTTATTTTTTGTCTTGTTCATTTAAATATTTGTTTTCTAATGATTTTCTTGCTTCCGTACTATGGCAGTTTGTGGACATTGATAACCCCACCAGGAGCATCCGCTATGACTAGATGAACAAGGGCCTGTGGGCTCGTTAGGGCCTGCTTATTGAGATGAGGTCCGCTTTGAGATCAAGGACTGTTGATACGCCGCATAACGCCATTGGGGGTCAAAGGAACTCCTTTTCGTCGAAAGTTTTTCAACACCCTAGGCGCTGAACCTAATCGCTGTAGTGTAGTATTAGGTGTTTCGGGAATTGGTATCGCTCTCTAGGGAATAGGAATGCTAGTAGTGAGAACACATTACGCTTAACGCTAGTTGAGGAAGATTATTTTTATCTTTTTATATTTTTTAGAAAATGGAAAGGTATGAATCTCGGGGTATTGGATTTGGGGGTTGGTATTTCTACCGATTACTCTACTTTTCTAATTATCTAATTATCTAAACTAAGGTGAGTGTAGTCTATGTCTATTGTTGTGTGCTCTTATGATGATTAAAAATGTATTTACTTCGATGCTATTACTCCTAGTTATCTCTATTGTTGGTTGAATTGTCACGTCCTTATTCTTAGCGTTGTGTTTCTTAAAAATTAGTAGGGTGTGCTTTATCCCTAACTCGAGTTGTGGCGCCCTACTCTTTTAAACGTCGCGAGTCACTTGTAAAATAGAAATTTTCTCTCGAGGTAGTCTCAGGTGTGTTGCGGCCGCGTCGCAATTAAGCGTGACGCCATCCCCTTGATTTTAGCGACTTAGTGTCACCGATTCTTGACTTTGGTCATTTTCTTCATATATTCGCGCCTTTTCATCCGAATAAGTGTCATTCCAACAATTTGCCTTCAAGAGACATAAAAAGTGAAAAGGAACGAAATTAAGTAGTAACGGATACAAAAGTGATCAATTTAGGGCTTAAATGACCCCTCAAAAGTGTACCTTTTAAATCCTTATCAAATATCCCTACACTTGGTATTTGCTTGTCCTCAAGAAATGTGCTTTTAGCCAATTAATTTATAAGTTAGGGGTCATGAAGCATTAATTTTGAACAATTCATAACACATATAAGCCCCGCAAAAGTCATAACAAGCATGGAAATTACATACTAGCACCTCACAAGTGGTGTTTGGATACTCTCATCTCTGGGGTGTATATGAAATATATCAAGTTGGAAATGGAAGATAAATACTCATTAACCGGTCCTAGTACATAGATTACCATAGGCTTGAGACTAGATCAAATCCTCCATCCGGCGTAGCACCTAGAAAAACTATCCAAGAGGTCTTTTAAAGGGTTTTAACGTTAGGCTTACGGTAGGGAAACAAAGGGTTTGGTGGGATAGGCGATTTAGTGTTGGCAAATCAAAAATCTTTATGTTACAAGCATCAGAAGAATGGCGTTGCTAAGCCAAGACTTGACACTCTAAACTCTAGATAAATTGAAACAAACGAACATAAATTTAAAGATAGATGTAGAATGGTAGCCCGTATGTTTTTTTTCATTTTTTTTTCAACACTCTATTTTTTTGATTTTTTTTTCATACACTTCTATTCTATCATCCTCTACAATAACATCAAAATAATAAGGATTTATAGGCACATCCCTACACTTGAGTTTTTATTACTCTAATACGAATTTGACCCGAATTGAAAAGATCAAAACACTTGTAGTACATTATTACGCAAATAAAGGGAATTTGAATTTAACGTTCCTTCCCGTCATATCATAAAATTTAACTTTTCCCATGAGTCCCAGTCATCCCAAAACTGTGTGCAAAGGATATGACTCGACTTAGAAACTTATGCAAGTAACTAGATAATTGAACTAAGGGTTTATTATGATAACAATAATTCACTAAAAGTGAGTGCATACAAGGTAGGCTAAGGCGACTTGGGTGTACATTTAGGGGTGGATTGTAAACAATGCTCTTCATTGATATTCGGAAAACGAAATCCACGAGAAGAGTGAAAAGGATAGGCTTTAAAGGGTTAACTAGGGGTATCGTGTACTAAAGATGAGTACAACGCAAGGGTGTGTGGGGAATTACTCAACCGATGTGGAAGAAGTAATTATATCACGGTATCAAACAAGGGTTTTCCAAATGCCTCTTATCATTTAGTTATTCCTAACTACACAAGTGTAGTCTTACTAGCGATCTCGGAATGCATCACAAAACAAGTTCTAGAATCTATTATACTACCGGGTACACTCTCTTAAAGTGGAATGCTTTATAATTCCTACAAATCTAAGGCGATCCTCACATTTTTGGGTGGAATTTAAGTGGTAAAGGTTTTGTTCTAGTCATATAACTTCCTATCCATGTGGCAGCTTTATTAAGACTAACAGCCCACTCCTATATGTCATGAAAAATTAAAAATTTGGTGCCAAAATTACCCTAACCGAATATTTCTCATGGTTTATTACACAAATACAATTGGACAAGAAATAGATCAAGGATAAGTATAGTTTCAAAGTTTCGTTTTTCCCTCTACTACTTAAGTGAACATTGTCCCCAATGTTCCTGAAATATCAAATTATGATAATGAAGGTAATTAAAAGCGAAAGAAACTATTACTCCCGATTAGCTTGGTAGGATCCGTGTGAGTAGTGGTTAAATCTCCTTCAAGAAGAGTGTTTGCGTGAAAAGCTCCTTCCATCTTATGTATGTTCTTCTTGAAATAAAACACGCACACTTGAAAACAAATGAAACCAACCCGTAAAATGGTGGTACAATATATATATGACTCTACTAAATTAGGATATAATGCTTGTGGAATGGATGTTTACAGATTTTCTAGAAAATTAAGACATGGAAAATTCCAAAAATTTATAAGTAGCTCAGAAAACGAGAAAAAGTAGTAAAATTTGTTTCTACCTCCTCACATGTGTCGGTTATCTTAACGAAGCGGTACATGCGCGTTTTCGGAAAAAATTATGGAAAATTTATATCTTTAGAATGTACGGAAAAATTTCTGCAAATATCCATTATGACTCGATACAAGCATTTGACTCAAACAAACACACATGTATATCTTTTTAAATAATGCGTAATTCACATGTTGCATTTCTTTTTTGGCGTGTAATCCTCCCTACACTTATCCCTTTTGTAAAATACTACCTTATATATAAGTAAGACGAGGTTAAAGACAAAATAAAGCATTTTCACAAATTTAAACATGAGAATAAATAATCAATAAAAGATATACGACACACAAACAAGCAAACAATTAAGCATGGGTTGCCTCCCCAAGCGCTTTCTTTTATTTTATGAGTCTTGTAGCTAGACAGAAGTCGTGTTCCTCGTGGTCTCGTTTTTTCATTCTCAATGAGAATTCTATCATATTGACAAAAAATTTTCATCGACTCTATACACAGAGCCTAGGGTCAAGCAATCCCAATAATAGTCTCCTTTTCTCCCATGAAGTTCAAACCTTTTTCAACATCGTCTTGGCTTTTTCCTCAAAGCTCTAATGTTGTCTAGTTTAAAAAGGGATAAAGGCCATATCCATTCATTTTCCAAGGCAATCTATAAGTGATCTCATTGTCCCCTTCCTTAAACCTAACCATTCCTTCATACTTATTGTGGCTCATTTTAGATGTTTCCAACAAGCCTTTCTACAGCACTACTTGGGATAAGCTATGATGATGACATCAGATCTCTTCCTAGGACACAAAATCAACTAAGTAGGTGAAATTCCTAAAAGGCGTGTACATCCTTGACTCTTCCCACAAAGTTGCAAACCCCACGGGTTACTTAGGATCTCTCCTAATCTTAAGTCGCTCATTCATAATGTCATTGTAAGCAGCTGATGACATCACATTAATGGGAGATTCCGTATCTATGTAAGCATGCTCGACATTTCTATATCCGATCATACAAGGGATTTTGAGGTTCCAAGGATTTCCTCTCCTAATCTTTGGACATATCCCTAATGATGGGTGATGGGGATTATCGATTATGTATTGATAGTAGAAACCTCTTCCTTAGTGGTAAAAAGATTAAAAGCAAGCACTATCTTCCTCATTCATATTTACTTTATCCACTAAGCCATTATCAATTACTCTTGATCATGGAGCTAACAGCGAGGCGCTAACCACTTTCTCAACAGCATCCCTAAATGTACTATCAAATACCTTTTTCAAATCACGAAGGTTATTTTTTTTACTCACATAACGGCTTGTGATTTGTGGTGAAGTCATTGAATTTGGGGTTTGAGTGAAAGTGATTTATTTGGTGGTGGGTTGTTGGTGGTGGTGATTATACGCCTTCCATGATGAAAGTGATGGGGTTACTAACAAGGTGAAGAAGGGGATAGACTCACGAAGAAGCTAAAAATGGCAAAAAAAGCACTTGATAGGAATCAAGCAAAAGGAAACCTAGCGAGGTGGACATCTAGCAGCTATTCTATTCTGGCAGCGGTAAAAACTTGATAAGGCGTACAACAGCGTTTTGGGGTCAAAGAACTTCCTTTTTAGATGAGCAAGTTTTCAACACCTGGCAGTGAACCTAATGTCGTTGTAGTGTAGTATTAGGGTAAAGCCTCGAGATTGATATATCGTTCTCTAGGGAAATAGGAATGCTAGTGATAAATTACTACGCTAAGGTTAGGGGTTGGGAAGATTATTTTTTTATCGTTTTTTATGTTTTTTAGAAAATGGAAGGATACAATCTAGGGGTATTGGATTTGGGGGTTTGTATTTCTATGATTACTCCTTTTCTAATTATCTAATTATCTAAACTAAGTGATAAGTGTAGTCTATGTCTATTGTTGTGTGCTCTTATGATGATTAAAATGTATTTACTTGATCTTTACTCCTAGTTATCTCGATTGATGGTTGGTGTCCGTCCTTATTCTTAGCACGCGTTGTGTTTTCTAAAATTAAGTAGGGTGTGCTTATCCTAGTCTTTGAAGCTACCACTAAGGTTAATGACCACAAAATCTCTAGGATTCATAAACTTAACACTAAGGTTATCTTTGGACTTTTAGCCTACAATTCCACTAGTAACTATAAACTAAGGTTCACAAAGATTAATCAAGCATTAAAAACACAACGATGGCTTTAGGCACTCTAGCATTACAATTAAGATAAGAACAACCAATCAATATTCAATAACTAGGTTTAGTATATCTAAGCAAGAGCATAAGTAAAATATGGCGGGATATGGTATGCAAGCATACACAAACAATTGAAGACATGTTGATCAATGAAGTAAATCACTTATCTTGTTATAAAATAGGGTATGGAACCTAAAGATACTGCCGAAGACACCTATGTTCGGTTTGGGTTTTACTCCGCAAAACTACCTCTAAAATCTGAGAAATTCAAATTCTACATATAGAGTTACAATATGCGATGGCATCACCCTTTAATATGGCATGCGTCAGTGCGTCGCCATTAGGGTTCGTCTTGGCCACGTCAACTCGGTGGCGGTGTCATATGCTTGTGAGGCCCGTGGCCCAGCCTTTGACCTTTGGCCCGTCGGGATCCAAATCTAGGGCATGCGAGGTTGTGACGCCCTACTCACAAACGATGCGTCACTTGTAAAAATAGCAATTTGCTCTGGAGTGCGTCTCAAGGTATGTTGCGGCGTCATAATTAAGCGTGGCGCCGTCCCGCCGGTTCCAGCTGCAAGGTGTCTCGATTCTTGACTTTGGCCATTTTCTTCGTATATTACGTGCCTTTTTCCGTCGAATAAGTGTCATTTCTGCAATTTGCCTTCAAGAGACCTAAAAATTGAAAAGGAACGAAATTAAGTAGTAACGGATACAAAAGTGATCAATTAAGGGCTTAAATGACCCCTCAAAAGTGTACCTTTTAAATCCTTATCAACCAGTTTATGAGGGAGCTTCGTGCTAACCCTTTTTCCAGAAATAGAGACGAAGATGCTTACGAGCATGTGGAGAATGTTTTGTAGATCACAAGCCTCTTCAACATCCCAGGTGTTTCTCATGATGCAGTTATGCTTCGGGTTTTCCCTATGACACTTATGAGGTTGGCTAGACGATGGGTTGATAGACTTTCCGGTGGAACAATTTACACGTGAAATCTTCTGAAAAGGGCTTTCATTCAAAGATTTTGCCCTCCTTATAAAACGGCAAACCAATTAGAAGAAATCCACAATTTTAGACAAGAAGATAGCGAAACATTATACAAAGCTTGGGATCGGTATAATGACCTCTTATACAAATTCCCTACTCATGACCTTAATAATCAACAGAAGGTCAGTATTTTCTACAAGGGTTGTTGGGAATTTAGCAAAGACAGTTTGTACTACCAGACTTAATAGTTAGTACTGTTAGCTTTGGTTTTTTAGACTATGTAGAATATAACTAGCAGTACAAACTGCTAGTATGTTTAGTTAGTACTGCTTATGAGATTAGTAGAGTCGGTTAGATAATTATAGAATTGTTTCTATAATATGTTTCTTGTGTAGAAAGTTATTGTAACCCTAGAAGGACTCCTTAGCCTATAAAAGGAGGTCATAGGTTAGATTTAGAGTACGTGTTATTCTAGAGTCGATCACTTCAAGGTTCTTGTAACCCTAATACTTTTGAGTATTCGTATATTAATATATTGAGGTGTTTTGTGAGAAACAAGTTGTGTCAAAGTATTCTCTTAATCATTAAACATTAGTTTCCGCATATTGTTTAATCTTAGTTTCAAGACAGCTTGCTATATTGTTGTTTGTGTTAGATTTATCTAACTTAATCAACTTGATCAATTGCTCAACTAGGATCAACACGTGGTATCAGAGCTTGTGATCTAGAAGCTGTGATATAAGGAGAATTCGTGTTCAAAACTACTACTAAAGTTATGGAAGATTCAACACACATGGTTACTGCATCTAAAGTGCCTATGCTGAAGTTAGGAGAATATGAACTGTGGAGGTTAAGGATGCATCAGTACCTCAAGATGTTGGATTTATCTATGTGGGAAATCATTCTGAATGGTTATTCTTTGCCTACTAAGGGTGCTGATGGGAAGGATCTACCCATCAAAACAAATGAAGACAAAGCTCAGAGAAGATTAGAGATCAAGACTCATAGTATCCTTCTTATGGGATTACCTAATGAGTATCAATTAAGCTTCTGTGAGAATGAAGATGCCAAGTCTTTGTAGGAAGCTATTGAACAAAGGTTTGGTGGGAATGGTGCAACAAAGAAATTAAGGAAGAATCTTTTGAAGCATCCGGCTTGAAAAAAAACTTTGCTGCCATAAGCAATGAAGGCATTGATCAGACGCATGACGATTAAAACTTGTGAATCAACCGCACTCATGAAAGTTGCAATTCCTCAAGAAGATGTGAATCTTAGGTTTCTAAGAAGTCTAGCACCAGAATGGAGCATGCATACTGTGGTCTGGAGAAACAAAGAAAGTCTTGAAAAGCTGACCTTGGATGATTTATACAAGAATCTCAAAGTGTATGAATCAAAAGTAAAAGGAACATCCAGTTCAACCCCAGGCACACAAAACCTAGCATTTCTGTCCTCAAAAGGGTTAGAAAGTCATCAGGAACCTCATTCTACTGCTTGTGGAGTTTCTACTTGATACGCGTACAATGCGCGTTCGGGGTCAAAGGAACTTCCTTTTTAAGTTGAGTAAGTTTTTCAACACCCTAGGCAAAGTGAACCTAATCGTTGCAGTGTAGTATTAGGGTAAGCCACGGGTATTGATATCGTTCTCTAGGGGAATAATGTCGTTAGGCTGAAGTGTATGTCGATTTAAGTCTAAAGGTGAGGGATGATTACTTTTTTTATCTTTTTATATTTTTTAGAAAATTGAAAGTACGAATCTCAGGGTATTGGATTTGGGGGGTGGTATTTCTACCGATTACTCTACTATTATCTAATCTAATTAACTAAGCTAAGGGGTAGTCTATGTCTAGTTGATGTGTGCTCGTATGATGATTAAAAATGTGTTTACCTAGATACTATTCCTCCCTAGTTATCTTTTATCGGTGGTTGATTTGTCACGTCCTTATTCTTAACACGTTGTGTTTTCTAAGGTCGTAGGGTGTGCATTCCATATCTCTTTGAGGCCACCCTTAAGTGTAGTAAAAAAAATCCACTAAGTCATTCATAAACTAACTTTGAGGTTATCTTTGGGTTTTGTAAACGAAATCCACTAAGTCATTCATAAACAATCAAAGATTTATCAAGCATTAAACACAACGATAGCCAAGTCGCACTCCTAAGCCAATTACAATTAAGATAAGAGACAACCTAACAATAATTAACAACTAGGTTTCATAGATCTAAGCAAACACACAAGTAATTTAGCCGAACATGGTAAACATGCAAGCATACACACAATCAATCAAACATAGGATAGACATAATGATAAATTGAATATATGGATTAAGATATAATCAACAAACCATTACAAGATATTTTTAGAGTGATTAAAACCTTCAAAGTTGCTGGAAAAACACCTATCTAAACCCTGGAATCGGAGTTAGGGTTTAGAGCCTACAAAAAGTAAAGTTATAATGTTCTATTTATAGGCAGATTTTCTGTAGGCAAAGGGTGACGGAGTCACATCTATACATTGACGGCATCATGAAGACTTTTTCACCAAACTGTATATTTTCTCATTCCGGTCGCGTGGGCTTTTGAATCACCTAAATCCGAGTTCGTATGCAAAAGTTATGGCCAAAAGCAAAGATTCGACTACTTAGCGCCATGTTGTGATAGTCTTGATCAAAACTGTGATGGCGCCACCTTATGGTTGTGATGCCGTCGGCTTTCGGACCGCGGATCTAAATCTAGGCCGCCTTAGTTGTGACGCCTACTCTTTAAAAACCTGATGTCGTCAAGTGCAAAATAGCAATTTCGCCATCGAGTCGCCACAAGCATGTTGCGGACGGCGCGCCTCTTTGCGTGACGCCGTCCGCTTCGTTCCAGCGCCACTGAGTGTCTTGATTTCTTGACTTTGGGCATTTTCTTCATATATTCGCCCCTTTTCGTCCGAATAAGTGTCATTCCAGCAATTTGTCTTCAAGAGACCTAAAAAGTAAAAAGGAACGAAATTAAGCAGTAACAGATATAAAAGTGATCGATTAAGGGCTTAAATGACCCCTCAAAAGTGTACCTTTTAAATCCTTATCAAATATCCTTACACTTGGTATTTGCTTGTCCTCAAGCAAATGTTCTTTTAGCCAATTAATTGATAAGTTAGGGGTCATGAAGCATTAGTTTAAAACAATTCATAACACGTATAAGCCCCACAAAAGTCATAACAAGCACGGAAATTACATACTAGCACCTCACAAGTGGTGTTTGGATACTCTCATCTCTCGGGTGTATATGAAGTATATCCAGTTGGAAATAGAAGATAAACACTCATTAACCGACCCTAGTACATAGATTACCATAGGCTTGAGACTATATCAAACCTCCATCGCTTTGGCGTAAGCACCTAGGGAAAACTATCCAAGAGGTCTTTTAAAGGGTTGTAACGTTAGGCTTACGGTAGGGAAACAAAAGGGTTTGGTGGGATAGGCGATTTAGTGGTGGCAAGTCAAAAATGTTTATGTTACAAGCATGAGAATAATGGCGTTGCTAAGCCAAGACTCGACACTCTAAACTCTAGATAACTTGAAACAAACAAACATAAATTTAAAGATAGATGTAGCATGGTAGCCCGTTTTTTTTTCACACACTATTTTTTTCTTTTTTCTATATATATATATATATATATATATATATATATATATATATATATATTTTTTACACTTTTACTCTACCATCCTCTACGATAACATCAAAATAATAGGGATTTATAGGCACATCCATACACTTGAGTTTTTATTACTCTAACACTAATTTGACCCGAATTGAAAAGATCAAAACACTTGGAGTACATTATTACGCAAATAAAGGGAGTTTGAATTTAACGTTCCTTCCCGTCATTTCATAAAATTTAACTTTTCCCATGCGTCCTAATCGTCCCAAAACTGTGTACAAAGGATATAACTCGACTTAGCAACTTATGCAAGCAACTAGATAATTGAACTAAGGGTTTAGTATGATAACAATAATGCACTAAAAGTGAGTGCATACAAGGTAGGCTAAGGAGATTTGGGTGTACATTTGGGGGTGGATTGTAAACAACGCTCTTCATTGATATTCCGGAAAACCGAAACATCACAAGAACCGCAAAAAGGATAGGCTCTGAGGGGTTAACTAGGGGTATCGTATACTAAATATGAGTACAACGCAAGGGTGTGGGGGAATTACTCAACCGATGTGGAAGAAGTAATTATATTACGGGTATCAAACAAGGGTTATCCTATTGCCTCTTATCATTTAGTTATTCCTAACTACACAAGTGTAGTCTTACTAGCGATCTCGGAATGCATCACAAAACAAGTTCTAGAATCTATTATACTACCGGTACACACTCAAAGCATTAAAGTGGAATGCTTTAATTCCTACAAATCTAAGGGCGATCCTCACATTTTGGGTGGAATTTAAGTGGTAAAGGGTTTTTGGGCTAGTCATATAACTTCCTATCCATGAGACGCTTTATTAAGACTAATGGCCCACTCCTACATGTCATGAAAAATTTTAAATTTGGTGCCAAAATTAGCCTAACCGATATTTCTCATGGTTTATTACACAAATGAAATTGGACAAGGCAAATAGTCAGGGATAAGTATAGTTTCAAAGTTCCCGTTTTATTTTCCCTCCCTACACTTAAACTGAACATTGTCCCCAATGTTCCCCAAAAGTATCAAAGTTATGATAATGGAAGGTAATTAAAAACGAAAGAAACTAATACTCCCCTGATTAGCTTGGTAGAATTCGTGTGAAGTAGTGGCTAAATTATTCTCCAAGAAGAACGTATGCGTGAAAAGCTCCAACAAATCTTATGTATCTTCTTCTTGATAAATAAAACCTGCACACTTGAAGAAAACAGACAACCCAAAGCATCAAACCGAACAAAGAAAAATCACAATAAGATGTAATCCTAGACTTAAATAAGATATAATGCTTGTGGAATGGATGTTTGCAGATTTTATGGAAAATTAAGACCTAGAAAATTCCAAAAATTTTAAGTATAATGCACGTAAATGAGAGAAAGTTAGATAAGTGGTTTTCGCTTCCTCCGGCCGTCGGTTGCGATATCACGCCAGTTGCATCCTGACGCACTGGCCGTCAGTTATCCGATAGAAACTGGTCTGCGATTTTCTGGAAAAATTCTGGAAAATTTATATCTTTAGAATCTGGAAAAATTTATGCAAAACATCCATTAGGACTCAATACAAGCATTTGACTCAAACAAACACACACATATATATCTTTTTCAAGAATTGTAATTCTCATGTTCACGTTCTTTTGAAAACGTGTGTAATCCTCCCTACACTTATCCCTTTTGTAAAATACCTTTATATGTAATTAAGACGAGGTTAAAGACAAAATAAAGCATTTTCACAAATTCAAACATGAGAACATACAATAATGAAAAGATATATGACACACAGATAAAAATGAAAAACAAATACACATGGGTTGCCTCCCAAGAAGCGCTTGTTTTTGTTCGAGTCACGAGCTTGACTCTACCCTTATTTAACGGATAAAGGGGAAGTTTTTCCTACACTTAAGCTTGAGTGCGGGTGATAGTAGCAATACACACCCTTAGGGTGGCAGTTTTCCATGTGAGGTGAAGGGGGTGTGTGAATGGCTTCCTTTATCCTAAAACTACCCGGACTAAATTGGTTGATGGGTGGGTCGGTTCATCTTTTGTCTCCTAGATGTATATCTAAGGATGGAAGATTGTGTAAAGATTGAGGTTTCAGTTCATCAACACTAGGAAATTCCCTAGAACTAAGAGTAAGACTGAGACTACAAGTATTCAAACGTATATTCTCTAGTTGCGTTTGGTTCAAATGTTCTACCTCCATCGGGATTCCTAAAGTCTCTTCTACTACTTCTGGGTAAGTCACATGCGGTGTGTATGCCTTAAATGATGGTGGGACTTGTGGGATACCTTGTGGGTCTAGACTTTTCACCTTATCCTCAATCACATCTACATCATCTATATGCTCGTCATGTATTATTTGCTTAGGTCGTGATGAAACCAAACCTAGTAATTGATCCAACTTATAGTTTAATGCTTGGTTGCTTACCATAATATTTTCACAGATTTGGCCAGTTCTCCTAAGGGCATCACTAAAAATATTTTCTAAACATGAACGTTGTTCACGAAAGTCTATCCTAGGTGAAGGCTCATACGAAGCATAGGTTTCACTAGATGAGGTGTTTTGTGGGCTTGATGGAACGGTGAAACCCTCAATAGGTTTATGGACTTGGTTACTTTCTTCCCACCATCTTGAATAACCCGCTTTAGTAATATCATAATTTTTTATGAAAAAACCTAATCACGGATATAGTGGACTCGCGTTCTCCATAATGGTGAATGGAAGAGTCAATGGACAAGTTTTACGAACAAAGGCACAAAGAAGGGGATAGACTACAAGGAAGCTAAAAATGAGAAAAAATCTCACTTGATAGGAATCTTGTGAGTAGACCTAAACGAGATAGAAATCAAGCCTAAGCAATAACTATTCTCCCTCAATAGGTTTATGGACTTGGATACAACGCGCGTTCGGGGTCAAAGGAACTTCCTTTTCGTCGAGCAAGTTTTTCAACACCCTAGGCAAACCTAATCGTTGTAGTGTAGTATTAGGGTAAGCCACGGGTATTGATATCGTTCTCTAGGGGAATAGTGTCGTTAGGCTGAAGTGTATGTCGATTTAAGTCTAAAGGTGAGGGATGATTATTTTTTTTTTATCTTTTTATATTTTTTAGGAAATTGAAAGTACGAATCTCGGGGTATTGGATTTGGGGGGTGGTATTTCTACCGATTACTCTACTATTATATAATCTAATTAACTAAGCTAAGGGGTAGTCTATGTCTAATTGATGTGTGCTCGTATGATGATTAAAAATGTGTTTACCTAGATACTATTTCTCCATAGTTATCTTTTATTGGTGGTTGAATTGTCACGTCCTTATTCTTAACGCGTTGTGTTTTCTAAGGTCGTAGGGTGTGCATTCCCTATCTCTTTGAGTTCACCCTTAAGTGTACTAAACGAAATCCACTAAGTCATTCATAAACTAACTTTGAGGTTATCTTTGGGTTTTGTAAACGAAATCCACTAAGTCATTCATAAACAATCAAAGATTTATCAAGCATTCAACACAACGATAGCCTAGTCGTACTCCTAAGCCAATTACAATTAAGATAAGAGACAACCTAATAATAATTAGCAACTAGGTTTCATAGATCTAAGCAAACACACAAGTAATTTAGCCGGACATGGTAAACATGCAAGCATACACACAATCAATCAAACATAGGATAGACATAATGATAAATTGAATATATGGATTATGATATAATCAACAAACCATTACAAGATTTTTGAGTGATTAAACCTTCAAAGTTGCGGAAAACACCTATCTAAAACCCGGAATCGAGTTAGGGTTTAGAGCCTACAAAAAGTGAAGTTATAATGTTCTATTTATAGGCAGATTGTGACAACTCGTATTTTCAGGTCATTTTTCAAAACATTACTCATGCTTCACCATTTATCGTTTATCGTAAACTAGATTTACGAGTATCAAATTCACGTAACCTTAATGGTTTAGATGCGAATTCATGAACATATCATCAAGGACATTCCATATAGACTAGGTTTAGTCTACATATCATTAGCATCATTATCATCATATTAGTTCATGCATGGTTTTGCATTTTACATTAAACATATAATTTCATATTAAATAAACGCTATCGCGTAACTAATTATTTTGAACAATTGATCCGATACTTCCAAAAATCATCCTATATATTTTATACTTACATTAAGATTATAAAATAATATTATGAGTTTACCCAGTGTTTTAAATTTATTTTGTATATAAATTATTATATTTATATAATTACTTACTCGGTTTTCTTAAATATTACACGATAATTATTATTTCACTCAAATTTTGCAAGAAAGGTATTTTTATAATTTTTATGACCTCAATATATTTTATCTTGACCCGTTAAAATTTATTTTTAGCTAACGCTACCCTAAATACTCAAATGTGTATACAAGTTACCACATGTCTTCAATTAACTTACATTACACTTCATTATACATAATTAAAAAAAAACATGTATTAGTATGACTAATACCTCCTTGTCGACACAAGGGGGTGAGTCATTTAACTTGTAAAATATCTCTTTCAAGTATATTGTATTATACTCCTAAATATCATCACATACAACTCATAATTTGTAAAGAGTAAGATCAAGTTTCTCTCTCTAAACCGCCAACCACAAGGACAAGAAGGTATCATCAAAATTTTTACAAGACAAGTTTTATACACTCTAGTATCACTCTTGATTAAGGTTGTGAAATAAAAACCTTGGGTGATTAGGAAAAATCCTTTGTTCATAAACCTCATCAAGTTAACTAGTAAGCATCTCATATTCATTTTTCTATCATATATATTTCATATTCATTTAATCATATTTGAGCAAAACATGCAAGTCTTATGGATGTTTATACCACTTTTTCATTGTTTTTAAGAGTTATATATATTTATGTCATCCTATAATTACTCCTTGTAATATATCACTCTTGGTGATATCTAGGAACCCATGACACCCTAAGAAGGTGTATGGTAGGATTAGAATAGCTTCGGAGTTGTTTTGAATTGGTTAGAATAGGTTTGGCGCGAGAAAAACTCATTTCGACAAGTTTTCTAAAGGGTCTGTCCATATTTTTGAAATCTGGAAAATTCGACAGTAGGTAAAAATTTTTGGCTTAGATATTTAGAAAATAAACTTTAAAACGAAAATGTGGCCGCTTGAACGGATTAAAACGGAGCTATAACGAAGAAGTTATGAATTTTCAAGTTTGACGACTAAAAACTAGTTGTTTCAGAAAATTCAGCATGCTGTCTCGACTTTTTACGAGTCAAAAATGAGTCTTAAGCGTTGTTAAATGTGTCGACTTATCAAAAATATATTAGTATATGTTATCCCGATTCCGTGGATATAAAGAACGTAGAAAACGGACGCCGTAACTATTTTATTATAAGTAAAACTAATATATTTCTATTAGACAAATATTACGGCCACGAAGGACCATGTTGAGGGTTGTTTTTATAAATGACGGAGTACTTTTTATAAAGTGATGTCTTCTAGTAAAAGTAAGTTCGCCAAGTATATTTTCCAAAATGTCCGACCGTTTGTCAAGCGGAGTTGTAACGAGTAAAATACGGTTACTTAAACTTTGCCGAAAACCATCCTTAAACAATATTCTGGACACAAGTACCATACTTTACCTATATTTTTCTCCGTGATCGAGACCTTTAGGATGGAAACTTAAACACTAAAACTTTGAGATAATGATACAAGCTTCCCAAAACCGTTGAGTTCGTTTCCTAACACTCGACGCTGCACCATTTTACTAACTAGCTTTCGAGACCGTTTAGTCACTTTCTTGAATTTTCCAAATGACATTATTTTACTAATTTAAAAGTTATAATTTCATAATAAATCATTCAATGACTATCGTAAGATATCATTTCAACGTAAACACTTGTAAAGTATTTTATAACATGATGAGATGTCATAAATATATATTTCGACGATAAATTCTATTTTCAAAAGCGTACAAGTGGTATAGATTACATGGGGATTTGCATGCACGACATTGTTTCATGATTTACATTAGAACATATCATTCATAATAGGTCACGGTCGAGGTTACTCATTTCAAAGATTGCCATTACATCATCATTATCATTGCAACAGGTGAGTTTTCATAGCCTCGATTTATTCAAGTTTTTACTTTATTTCAAACCTACGGGTGAGAATACATTGCACATCATTTTTATTACGATACCAAATATATCAAATTCATTACATTGCTTAAGTTACCTCATGCCAATTGAATGTCCCCATTATATAACATGAACCGTTAATTTCATAGAAGCGAGGGTGAGTGGATAGATCTATCGACGGTGACTCCTCCATCCGGGTTGATGGATTCCAACTGGTTAAACGGATGCATTTAATTTAATATCATTATTTGAGTTGTTTGGCAAACACTCTGCTGGGGCTTAACATCATGATCAGTATAGTTTCGGTGTCATGGACTTATAGCAATTGTATCATTTTTGTGACATCATTGTCATACATAACTTATACTTGTGGTAGTCGGAATAAACATATACATAAACTCTATGAACTCACTCAACCTTTGTGTTCACACTTTTAGCAATGTATTTTCAGTAACTAAGGCATTCACTTCATGGCATGCATGTGGACATATCATAGAGTCAGCGGTGACGACGCGGTCTCACATGGGATTTATACATTTTAAATCATCATTTGACTTGTACCAAACTTATTTTCCGTATTATGTTGATTTTCATTTGGGACCTATACTTTGTAAACTCTGATTATGTTATTAAATCAAACGATGTATTTTCCAAACGACACTTTAGGTCGCTCAATATAACAGTGGATTGTGATGCTATGACAACAACCCCTTGAATTCCATTCGGCCGCAAAACAGTAATTGGGGGTGTGACAGATTGGCATCGTGAGCTTCAAGTTATAGAGAACTAAGTTGTATCATTGACCCTAGACTATAACTACATCATCATAGCATCTCATCATTTGATCATAAGTGCATAGTCACTATACTGCGCGTTTCATACGCACAATTTATGAGTTATTTACTTTCATTTCAAATCGATTGTCACATTAATGCCTTCAGATATCCATCCCATCACTTTGACATGGAGAATGCCCTATCATTCCCTATCACAATTTTAAATATTGACTCAACACCGATAACATCGATGATGAGATCAACCCTTTTAGGAGGACGAAGTTGCACCTACACCATCACGATCACCATTGATTCCACTGTAGGATCGTGACAATTTTTATTTCCTCATGGAGACGATACCATTTGGTAGACTTACAAGCTTAGTCCTAGTGGACCTATTAGTCATACATTTTGATTTGCCGCTAGGAAGCTGCAGTATGATTTTTGACACATCATTACCATCTATCGCTAAGACTATAGACACTACACCATCTTATAGGTTTGATGACTGTGAGAATTTCAAAGTTGTTGCTGCTAGACAGCCTACTGCCCCTACACTTGGGACATGATTTGACTACCAACATGAACAGATAATAAGCACCTTTCTAGCTAATGTAATCTTTATCATTTATTATCTTCAATTTATAATCACAAACTTTGTTTATTTCATTCCCTATTCCAATTGCCCTTTCAATCATTTCACAAATGTTAACTATCTTATTTCGGGGTTAGGCCAACTTTATTTTTGACCAATTAAGAGACTATTACCACTCTATGAGGTTCTCCCATGTATCCTACAAACCATTCCACAAATTTTATTTCAAGTTATTTTGCTACTATTTTATGAAATTATTTCACTTAATTTTATTTTGAGCTATTTTACACCATCTTAGAAACATTGTTTCATAAAGTTTTAAAACAAATGGCTTTATTACCAACCTATCAATTGGCTTTCTACTATTTATCAACTATTTAATACCATCATGCTTAAAACGATTTTCATGTTATCAGTAAAAATCATTGAGCCATTATCTTACAAACAAAACGTTGAATACCACTAAAACTCGGAGGAACATAATATCATTTTAACAAAAACCAAGCATCACATCATTTGTCCTCGACATACATGGCCCGATCACCTATGTATAATTCAGGAAGAATTATGTCATGAAAGTAACAAGCATCATTTCGAATTTTAAAACAATTTTCACTCAAAAGCAAAGCTTTGTAATTGATAAATTGTCATAAACATTTCTTTGTTAAAACTCTATAGAAGCCCACTTCATTCATCCCTCACCCAACCGATAAGTTAGAATTTGATGAATTACCTTTTTTAGAAAGGCTTTCATAAACCATCCGTGGGAGGAGGATTCCTCGATACAAGAAAACAATGAAAGGATTTCGTGATTCCACAAGGACTAAAGGTAGCGATCTTCAAATCTAACAAAAATCTTAAGACATCACGAGACATTCCGAACCACTATTTTGGACTAGAAGCCAAATTCTATCATTTCAAAAGTACTAGCAAGACCGAGTTATAAGATTTAGTACGTTTAATACACACTAAGTAACACTCAGATCAACCAAGTCTTCTAGCCGAGATCAACATTCCATAATACATGGCCTCAACAATATGTGAACTTCCCCTACAATGAGCTCTTAAAGGAAAATTTGGTTAAATAAAGGTTATCAATATAAACTTCCCCTAAGGCATTGTGTTCCCTAGAAATTCCAAGTAACCTCACTTCTATATCAAGAGATGCATAAGGTTTGAACATATCTGTTAGGAATTAGAAATTCCAGGTATTAAAGAGTCGGTCACCTCAAGTATATGTAATCGTTAGAAAGCTCGTAGTCATAGTACTTTTATGTTAAGTAGTATTTAGTTTAGTAACACCGTGGAGGGCGGACGGGTCTTTACCCACTTGTATGCGATCCACACCCGTTGTGTGGCGTTTTATTGTAAGACTATAAATACTCTCTACCTTCCAAGGTAGAGAGTTGGAGCTCATAATAAGAATTTTCTTTCTCTCACTAAAGTTCCCTAAACCTCTAACTTTCTCTCTCTAGAATTCCACTTATACGCCTACTTTGTGTTATGGTTTGATGTGTATGTGAAATCCAATATCCTACAATTGGTATCAAGAGCCATGGTTAGATCATATCTTACACATCTTTGGATTTCTAGTGGTTTTAGGTGGTTTTTGAGTTTGAAAAAGTTTAGTGGTTTTGCATCATTTGGTTGATTTCTTGTGTTAAAGCTTGGATTTTGTTAGTACTTTTGTGTTTAGAATCATCACAAGTGTTTAGGTTTTCATTTGGTAAGCTTGAATCATCTTGGTTGGGTTGTTTTGGATTGAAAAGTGGTGTTTGTGAAGTTTTCTAGCTAGCGACTTGATCTACGGATAGCTTTTCTTGCTAGCGACTTGCTTTACATTTTGGTAGCGAGTTGCAGTTTGTGGAGTTAGCGACTTAGGCCTAGCGACTTGCCTAGTGAGACAAGCCAACAAACAGTACAAGTAGTGGAATCTCCACTACGGGTAGCGACTTGGTGGAAGTTAGCGACTTGTACTTTATATTGTTAGCGACTTGGTGTTAGCGAGTTGGTACCTAGCGAGTTGCTATTTAGCGACTTGAATATTTAGCGACTTGGTGCTTAGCGAATTCTTTGCCAAAATTTTGTTAACGACTTGGATTGTAGCGAGTTGTTACATAACGACTTGGAACTTTAGCGACTTAGCACTTAGCGACTTGGTTCACAATTTTCCTAGCGACTTGAGTGATTTCTTTTAAATACGGTTTTCTCTTGATTTAGTAAAATCTCGTGAAAGAATCTATTTCCGGTTTAATCATAGAGTTATAAAATCTCGTTTAACTTGTCATCATGTCTACCAACGTTCCTACAATCATCTCCACTGTTGTCGAGGATGTTCAAGCGGTGGTTCGACACTCGTCCACCCTTGCTTGACAGAACTGACTATGACTCTTGGGCTCAACGAATCAGATTGTACTTGTCTTGGAAAAGAAAATGGGGTTAACATTCTCAAATCCATTGATGAAGGACCTTACCGAGTTGAAACTACTAGAGATATACTTGATACTGCTGAAGATGGAACTTTGATTTACGGAATGGACGGACCAAAGATGTATGATGAGCTTGACGATAAGGAGAAAAAGAGATTCGATGCTGATATCCGAGCTTCCAACATTATTCTTCAAGGTCTTCCAAAAGACATCTACAAGCTTATCAATCACAACACCGAGGCAAAAGCTGTATGGGATAATGTCAAGATGCTTCTTTCAGTTCTGAGCTAACTATGAAGACAGAGAATCACAGCTGTATGATGAATTTGAGCACTTCAAGATGAAACCAAATGAAAGTGTCTATGAGTACTATGTGAGATTTCATAAGTTGGTGAATGACATGAGGAACATCGGAATGACTATGCCTAACATTCAGATGAACTCAAAATTTGTAAACAACATGAATCCCGAATGGCACAAGTTTGTTACTACGTGAAGCTCACTAAAGGATTGAAGAATACAAACTATGAGCAACTCTATGCCTTCCTTCTTGAGAATGAGAGACATGCCATGTTTGAAAAGAGGATTCTTGAACAATTCAAAACAAATCCGGGAGAGACAAGCTCATCAAATGATTCAACTGCCTTCTACTCAAACATTGGATTACCACTAAAGCTTCACAAGTTATACCCATGGGTGATGGAACTCACAAACTCATTCCGATCCAAAGTTCAAACAAGGCGATCTTGATGCACACGTGGGTAACTTCATTAATCAACTAGGCTCTCTGATTAGTCAAAACATGAATTCTCTCCCACAAACCAACAACAACCTCGAATAGCTTCTAACCCACACAATCAAGCTCTGTGAGATGGGAAAATTGTTGTGCAACCAGTTCGGGAAAGACAGTATGATCAAGGAAGAGGAGGAGCTGGTAGAGGTTATGTTGGTAATCAGAATCGAGGAAGAAATGGAAATCAAGGTCAAACTAAGCCGATCAAATGCTATAACTGTGGTGGTGAGGGACACATTGCAAGGCACTGCACATCTCCAAAGCGTCCACGAATCTTGATTACTGAGATAAGATCTTTGCTTGTACAAGCTCGAGGATAATGGTGCTGCGTTGGATGAAGAGGAGTTATTGTTTCTTACTGAGGGCAATGCCAAGACCTATGATGCAGATGTGGATGAGCAGCCAATTCAGGAGATAGGTCACAATCATCGAGCCTTTCAAGTCGCTGATTGTGATGCATACGACTCGATGTGGATGATGGACCTCGCACACACAATTTTTATGACTAGCATTTCTCCAATGGTTTCTCCCAAGGTCTCTTCTTCACCACAAGATGGCCCATCCAAAGACAAACTCATCTCAGAGGTATTAAAACTATCGATGATGCTTGATGTACAAAAGATTCATGACAAAGTACAATCAACTGAAACTATTGAATCAAATATTGAAAATATGGGTAATATCAATGTTGTCCCATATGATCAATATGTGAAACAAAGTGAAAGTGAAATTGTATCAAGTGATGCATCTTCTGCGGTCAACAATGACTATGTTTTTGATGAATACACTGCATGTGCCCCTGATGATGTTGTTATCTCTGAACTGAATGCCTATAAAGAGCGTGTTGCTATTTATGAACAACGTGCAAAATTTGAGTTGACCACCGTGGCGGGGAAATGGATGACCAAATGCGTACAACTATTAGAAAAGTAGGTTTAGAGAAGAAGTATTAAAACAAGAGTTAAACTCCTTACAAGAAAAACTTTCAAAAACTGCTAAGCAAAAACAAGAACTTCAAGAAAATGTTAAAATGCTTAAGCAAGAATTTAATGCTAAGGAATCAAAACTTTTGAATGATTTTTCTAATCTAAAAACCTTGAAAAACAAGCTTGAAAATAAGTTGTACGTACAAGGAAACACCATTCAGGCTGCTCACATGATCACTAAGCATAGAGTCCTAAGCGATAAGCATAGCATTCCCCTTGTTGAGGAACCAAATCCAGAGGTCATTAAAAGGCTAGAAATGCTCATAAGGTTCTTTATGATGGCAAGGAAATCCTTAAACCTAGACAAAACCTAGTTGCGTTGAGTGCACTGAGGAAGATAAGAAATCAGATGAAATCACTAGGGAAAAGTTAAACAAGAAACTAGATGATCCAAAATGTAAAGAAAAGAAAGTAATCATCACACCCCATGATTACAAAAGGAGAATGGATTGCCTTAAACAAGTTTAAGCCTCGGACATTGTTAACTCCCGAACAAGTGTTCTGGAAAATGGATTTAGATAAGCGAAAGTGAAAATATTGTTGAAACCAACCCCCCTTTGGAAAATGCCTAGAGCGACTGTGTATCCTCCAAATACACCAATGCATCTAGTTCCTAGAACAATTGCCACTAAAAGCAAGACCTTAATCAGTCAATATGTTATCTTTCAACTATTTGTTGATTTTGAGAAAACTTGCAAGAAAAGGATCACACCCATTGGTATAACTGAAGGAGAAAGAGGTTTTGAGCAAACTAAAGAATGTTATTTAAGTGAAGTCATGCCTTTCTTTAAACAACTAAAAGATCACTTTGAGAGTCTTAAAAGGGAATGAATTCAGACATTAAAGAAATGGAAAAGGAATTTGATGCAATGATAGTTGAGGTTAGTGACTATGGGCGAGCATTAAAATATAATGAGATTGAAAGGAAGAACTTGCATACACTGAATGAGAATATGATTTCGGAATGTATTGCTCAAGATGTGTTTTCACTGCTACAACTTGTTCTATTAATGCTTCTCAATTTCATGAATTATCTGTTGCTCTAAAAGTCTCCCATGATCGTGTCATTGAACTGGATGATCACGACAATTTGGTTAAACATTTTTCTAAACTAGAAGTTGAGCATTTTAATTTACAACTAAAATATCAACATCTTAAAGAAAATGTCAAAACTTCAAATATCAAGACATCCTCGGATGCTCCGAGTTTGATGCGTTTTCAAATTAACAAAAGTGATGAACAGATTCAAGCTCATTGCAACACGATCAGAAAGTTGAAAGCCCAAATCTCTCAATTAAAGGGTCAAAAGAACAATATGAAAGGCTCCCAAATGCCTCCTCCTTTAGATTCTCGGAATTCTCAAACTTTTCATCTTCAAAACTTAGTTAATGCCTTACAAAAGGAAAACGAGAGTTTTCTAGAAGAAAATGAAAAAGTTAAACGACATTTTAAAGAGTTATATGATTCAATAAAAGTCACCCGTGACCAAAACAACGAAAAAATAACGTCTTTACAAAAGGAAATTGAGAATCGAGAAGTCGGGAAATGGGAAACTACAACTTGTTTTCAATAAGAATGTTGTCTCAAAGTCACCCTTAGATTGCAAATACACTATGCGAGTTAAATATATTCCTCCTCATCTTAGGAATAATGAACATGCCTTTCATGACTCTTGTGCTCACCTTAAGGATAGTCTAGAATGTCTCCGTGAGATTGTCGAAGAGGATTTCATTAACAAACCTCTTGATAGTGAAATTAGGTTTGCTTGCCTCCGGCCAAACGATCTCAAGAGCTGCTAGAATGTGTAATTGCAACATGTCCCAAATCCTTAACCTTAGGTGCAAAAGGCAAAGGTGTGATGCCTTGTTCTATGCCTAGTGCCGAGCCTTCAAACCATTCTAGGCCCGATTTTAAGAAAGTATATATCAATGTGTCATCTAGTAATACAGATCCTTGCACGTCTAGTTCAGGAATGCAAAAAGTAGATCAACCAACTAATGTTCCCATAATTCCTCTCTGAGGTAATCAATGACATTAAAGCGAGCGGGTCAAAGTCTCAAGACAATACAAGGAATGATAGGACCTCGCAAGCTAAAATGTGCATTGGAAGAGAGTAGAAGACCAACCTAGGATCTTTAAGCTTGAGTTGAATAAAGCGAATCGTGTTGATTCTAGTATTAGCCTTAGGTCTTGTAATTAATTAATTCGATACTATTTGCAAACCTTGTAATGATGTGCGCTTGAATTCATTTGCTAATCATGAATGTGGTGTGAATGCTTTGTCTAATCTTTGTCAAATGCCGTTAAAATTGTTAACGCTAATAATCGTCCAAAGAAGGCAAAAAGGCAAAAACGAAAGAATGTTAGAAAATAGTGGAAACCCACAGGAAGAACTTTTATAAAGATAGGTTATTATTGGATACCTTTTGGCCATAAGAATAATCAGTTTTGCTCTCAAACTGCTAAGATTATGCCCACTAGAAAATGGATGCCTACTGGTAGAACTATTCCCTTAAGAAGTGAACATACTTTGAATAGGTCAAATACATACACCAGCATTGCATCTATTCCCAATGATTCCATTGCTTCTACTTCTGATATGGATGTTTCTATTTCGGATGTGGGTGTTCCAATTACTGTTACTAACCAAGTGGAACCCATTCTTGCATGGGGATCCCAATTATCCGATTATCCATTCTTGTATGTGTTCAACTGCAGATCGTTCAAATCGTTACGTGGTACCGGACTCAGAGCTTCAAGCATATGACTGGAGACCGGTCGTGGCTCATGAACTTCGTGAGCAAATTCATCGGGACAGTTAGATTCGGTAATGATCATTTCGGTGCAATTATGGGTTATGGTGATTATGTTGTTGGTGATAGTGTTATCTCTAGAGTATACTATGTGGAAGGTCTTGGTCATAATCTGTTCTCTGTCGGTCAATTCGTGATTCGATCTAGAAGTAGCTTTCAGAAAACATACTTGTTTTGTTAGAGAACTTGATGGTAAGGAACTTTTAAGAGGAACTCGTGGTTCAAATCTTTACACCATCTCTATCGATGATATGATGAAGTCTTCTCCAATTTGCTTGTTGTCAAAGGCTTCAAAACAAAGTCATGGTTATGGCATCGTCGTCTCAATCACTTGAACTTCGGCACCATCAATGATCTCTCGAGAAAGGACTTAGTTGTAGGTTTACCTCGACTAAAGTATGAAAAGGATCATCTTTGTTCAGCATGTCAATTGGGAAAAAGCAAGAAGTATGCCCATAAACCCAAACCTACTAACTCTCACGAAGTTCTTCATACAAATCATATGGATTTATGTGGACCAATGAGAGTGCAGAATATCTTTGGGAAGAAATATGTGTTAGTTGTGGTTGATGATTACTCTAGATTCACATGGGTCAAGTTCTTAAGGACAAAGGATGAAACTCCAGATATCATCATCAAACTCATCAAACAGCTTAGGGTTCGACTTAACAAAACCGTCGAATTATCGGACGGACAATGGAACTGAGTTTGTTAACAAACAACTTAGTGAATTCTATGAAAGCATTGGAATCACCCATCAAAGAAGTGTTCCACGAACTCCTCAACAGAACGGTGTAGTTGAAAGGCAAAATCGAACTCTTGTAGAAGCCGCTAGAACAATGCTGATTTACTCAAAGGTTCCAATGTTTCTCTGGCTGAAGCTATTGCCACTGCATGCTACACACAAAATCGTTCCCGATTCACACTTGTTCATGGAAAAAATCCATATGAACTTGTCCACAACAGAAAACCTAATCTCTCTTTCCTTCGTGTGTTTGGTGCATTGTGTTATCCAACTAATGAGGGTCAAGACTTAGGCAAACTTAGAGCTAAAGCGAACATTGGAGTATTTGTAGGGTATGCACCAAACAAAAAGGGATACCGAATCTACAACAAAAGAACCGGAAATATCATGGAAACAATTCACGTTACGTTTGATGAGCTGACCGGTCAAATGGCTCTGGGACAATCCAGTTCAGAACCCGCACTTCAAAACAGTCCCATTGGTTCATCCCTTGTTCCAAACTTTTCTCAAGAAACTCCATATGTACCTCCATCGGAAGATGATTTAAAGAAATTGTTTGATCCTATGTTTGATGAACTTTATGATCCAAGTACTAATGAGGTGTGATTCCTACAACAGAGGTTGTTCATATTCCTGTGAATGAAGTCAATCCTCCGTCTCAATATCATTAAGTCAAGAAGCTGCTGCTGATCCTTCAGTCTCATCAACAAATCATCATTCTTCAAATGTACATCATGGAACTGTTTACGGCATCAATGATGAAGTTAATCCCTTTGCTACTCTTGAAGATGCTCCGTTTGAAAACATATTTGCTCCGAATCTTCATCGAACCATCTTCTTCGAGGAGACATCGACTCTGCAACTTTAGTCCCTCAACAACTACCACATGAACACCTCAGAAAATGGACTCACGATCATCCATTAGACAACATCATTGGAAATCCTTCTCGTCCGGTATCAACACGGAAACAACTTGCAACCGATGCCTTATGGTGCTTCTTCAACTCCGTACTCTCTAAGATCGAACCAAAAGATGTTAAAACCGCCATGAATGAAGATAGCTGGTTCAATGCCATGCAAGATGAAATTCATGAGTTTGATCGACTTGATGTATGGGAGTTAGTACACGCTCAGATTGTGCTATGATAATTGCTCTAAAATGGATCTTCAAAGTGAAACTTGATGAGCATGGTGATGTGTTGAAGAACAAGGCTCGATTAGTTGCTAAAGGATACCGTCAAGAGGAGGGTATAGACTTTGAAGAATCTTTTGCTCTTGTTGCTCGAATCGAGGCAATTAGAATCTTTTTGGCTAATTCTGCAAGTAAGAACATGGTAGTCTATCAAATGGACGTGAAGACGGCATTCTGAGCGGAGATCTTAAAGAAGTCGTCTATGTCGGCCAACCGAAGGCTTTGTGAATCAAAGCATCCTACCCACGTTTATCGTTTGAAGAAGGCTATTTATGGTTTAAAGCAAGCTCCAAGGGCATGGTATGATACGCTATCAAAGTTTCTTCTATCTACCGGATTCAAGCAAAGGAGCAGTTGATCCAACATTGTTCACGAAAGTCGGCAAACATTTAATTCACGTTCAAATTTATGTTGATGATATTATTTTTGCCTCGGCTGACCCCAATGAATGTGACGTTTTCAAATGAAATGAGTTCAAAATTTCAAATGTCAATGATGGGACAAATGTCATTTTTCTTGGGATTACAAATTTCACAAAGTCAGGAGGCATTTTCATAAATCAATCTAAATATGCATCTGAGATCTTAAAGAAATTTGGATTTGATTCAAGTGACCTGTTGACACTCCCATGATTGATCGAACCAAACTAGATGAGGACCACTCGGGGATCATGATTGACCAAACGAAATATCGTAGTATGATTGGATCCCCGATGTACCTCACAGCTAGTAGACCGGACATCTTGTTCGCTGTTTGCATGTGTGCTAGATACCAGGCTAAGCCTACTAAAAGCACCTTGAAGCGGTTAAGCGGGTCTTTCGGTATCTCCAAGGAACCATCAATATGGGACTTTGGTACCGAAGGACACGGTATGTCACTAACGACCTATGCAGATCTGATCATGCAGGGATGTCAAGATACTCGTTGAAGTACGTCCGGAGGTGCTCAGTTTTTGGGTGATAAGCTTGTGAGCTGGTCTTCAAAGAAGCAAATGAGTACTTCTATTTCCTCTACAGAGGCAGAATACATAGCCATGTCATCTTGTTGTGCTCAAATCTTTTGGATGAGATCTCAATTATCTGACTATGGCTTTGTATTTAACAAAATCCCTCTACATCTTTGTGATAATAAAAGTGCTATTGCTCTTTCATGCAACAACGTTCAACACTCAAGAGCTAAGCATATCGACATTCGTCATCATTTCATCGGGGAACAAGTGGAAAAGGGTGTGGTGGAACTCTATTTTGTGAGGTCGAATATCGTTAGCGACATCTTCACCAAATCTCTTCCAAGAGAACGTTTTGAGTTCATACTTCCACGACTAGGCTTGAAAAGCCTTCAACCGGAAACACTCAAACGTCTTCAGGAAGAAGACGAGGAGTAAAGGTCTATGCTCATCTATCTCTTGTAAATATTTATTCGAAAAACAAAATACAAAATTATAAAACTTTCAAAATCCATAAAAATCGGAAAAATTCGAAAAATCTTCAAAAAATATTGTCAATTTGTCATGTTTTTCGCGATTCGATAATATCTACGGTCTTTGTGCTGTCATTCAAAGAATGACACGGGACTTTAGATGTTGCTCAATTCTTATAATAATATAAAAAAAAAAATATATAATAAATAATAAAAAAATAAATATATATATATATATATATTTTGGGAGAAAGAAAAAAAATGGTTTATTGTCATGTCGGCAGTACCCGCTTGTCAAAGAAAGAACAGAGCCATCTTTATCATATTTTCAAAATTCCATGCTCGATTCTAAAACATTTATCTGAAAACTAATGCTATGAAAAATAACTGGACTCTATTTTTGATAATAATCTGGACTTATTTGTCAAAATATCTATCTCTCAATCAACAACCTATGTCATTGATTGAGGGGAGAATGATTTCAATTAAATTAAAAAGTTATTTGGCATTCAATTGTTTTCAAAAGATAATCATGCATGTTTAACCAATGGAGTTTAAAATCTCAAAATCGATCCTTATCGGTTAAAACGCTTTCATAATCAAGTCACAATTCTCCTCAAAAGCTTTCAAAATCAATTTAAATCTATAAGAGATCACAAATCTCAAATGATAGGGGGATAATGTGTGATTTAAATTGGATTTAAACTGATAATTTGGTAAATGGTTTTATAAGGATGTACAAGCTCTCCTTCCCACATGTGACAAACGATTTCAAATTTTCCATGCACATGTTGAGGGGGAGCATCTATCTTAAACCTATGATTTGAAACGTGATCACTTATCTCAATGTGCAGGTTCCCTCTAGTATGTGCAAAACTCTTTTCAAATCTCGAGGCACATATTGAGGGGTAGCAAAATCATGAAAACCTCATCCTTCCCCAAAATGCTTTATCTACTTGATTCGATTAGGGAAGTGATGTTGATATTTTTTAGAAAATGGTAATCAAAGAAGTTAATTCTTTCTCTTGCCTCCGTGTGGAAAACTATTTCAAATACTTGATTCACATGTTGAGGGGAGTTCTTCTTCTAAAAATATCAAAAACAATTCAGGTACAAAATGCTTTGATAATATATCACAAGTATCCGGATTGATTTTCAAATGGTTTTCAATTGGTTCCTATGGCGGATGAACAATACCAAATAGACCGACCAACTTTACTTTATGTATGGTGATATAAGGATGATAAGGTTAGGTATTGGTTCCCATGATCCGCCAGAGCCGGAGGGATCTACCCAGGGACAATCCACTAGTTAGTGTAGAGTCCTTAGGTATGATGAAAAAAGGAGAAAAGTGAGATATGGGAAGAGTGCGGACTGAGACGAGCTAGTCTTTGGAATAAACCCAACTAGGTTCTAGTTATGAAGTCTCGGTAAGCACTGAAGGGGTTGAAGAATGAAAAAGAATTGAATGAGAAAAGGGTGAAAACAAATAGCCCTCCAATAATTCAACCTTAGAGGCGAAAACCGGGTTCAATACATATGCTACTGGTGGTTACTTAGGTAACTCCGGTATTGAAGACAAGACGTCATGGACCCAGGACGACTGCACTAAACTTCCCAAGCTACTCAAGTTCCTCTTAAAAGGACTTGTTTCATTCTCACGGGGAACCTACATTATCTATCGACTTTCTCTTAGAGATTGTTGATATTGAAGAAGGAGACCTCTCCCTAGTCTCCGATATAGGATCCAAATATGCACAAATTGAGTCTAGAGCCACGAGATCATCAATAAATCTCATTAGGACACTTTCAATGAAGACTCTCTGTTTCACACAATGTGGAAAGAGAAATTATATCTGAGTCCTACGCATTATCCTTGTGGTATTGCCAGAACATCTGAGTGATGTGTTTACATATTCACTTTGAAGATGGAAAGCCTTCTGGAGCCAACATCTAACAAGCTCCTGGTAGGTGGCATGTGAGATCTATTATACAGATCAACCATGTGACAAGCGAACGAAAACAATGGGGCGATTCAATCTTTTGAATCAATCACGGTTCAGGTTATGGATTGACGGATACCTTTGAAAAACGGTCTTTGTGCTTTAAAACTCTTTTCATTAGCACGTCGACCGTGTACTAATTTTCAAATCAAAAGGTGTTTTATGATTGATAATTGATTTTCATTAAAACCTTCGTTATATTGCAAAAACAATTTCTATTGAGCAATACACGATTGTTTTCAAATCTCTTTTCATCAATCGGTGGACTTAAATTATTTGGTTCACTCACTCCATGTTGTCTTCTTTGAGACGTTCGGTTTGAGAACGGCTAGAGCAGCTGCGAAACCCTGTCAAGGAAATTCTTGAATTATACGATCACAGGCAGTACTTGCTTGATCAGCGAGGAACCGTGGGCTGTGTACCTCAATTCATCGAAAGTGATCAAAGACACTTTCGTGCGCTTTATTGCTAACGTCTTATGCGGTACACCCCGACGGTGATCGGAATGGAAGCGGTCAATCCATATCCGCATGCTCACACAACACATTCATATCGAAAGAAATCATGATTGGTGCATCAATGACTCGGATATTCTAACTCCATGCTTTTGCTACTGCTGCGCCAATATCATGAATCAACGAAAGCTTCCGCTACTCTGATGAGAAGATATCATGATCCAGAATATGAGCATGTCGGTCCGAAAGTCACAACATCACATAATACCAACACCACAATGGATGTATCGAGAGATTTTCTATTAGCTAATGATCTCAAAAGCTGGCTCAACATTATTATCACGTGGATCAATAAAAGACCTCCACTTGGATTAACCAAACATGCAATGAGTGGAATCAATGACTACGAGCTTGAGGCAAAGTACTACATCTAGAATGCAAGATCAATTGTTAATGTAATATCTGATTGTATTCAATGTCATTTTAGTATATGTTTGAGGTGACCTCCCTTAGGGGAGATTGTTAGGAATTAGAAATTCCGGTATTAAAGAGTCGGTCACCTCAAGTATATGTAATCGTTAGAAAGCTCGTAGTCATAGTACTTTTATGTTAAGTAGTATTTAGTTTAGTAACACCGTGGAGGACGGACGGGTCTTTACCCTGTATGCCTGATCCACAGCCCGTTGTGTGGCGTTTTATTGTAAGACTATAAATACTCTCTACCTTCCAAGGTAGAGAGTTGGAGCTCATAATAAAAATTTTCTTTCTCTCACTAAAGTTCCCTAAACCTCTAACTTTCTCTCTCTAGAATTCCACTTATACGCCTACTTTGTGTTATGGTTTGATGTGTATGTGAAATCCAATATCCTACAATATCAGACAATAAATGACTCTCCATCTACAAGTGAAATTAGAACAAACATTCTTCGACATGGTATGAGCTGATATCTATTTTCTTGCTAGCATGATAGCAATATAAGTGATGAAATATTTTAGAAGCACTCAATATTGAAACAAGTCTTGAAAACCTACCACATTAGACACATCATACAACATTGAATTAGCTAATGGTAACTTAATTGCTTACCGACACCATTGTCTGTGGTTGTACACTCAATTTTCTAAATCATCCCTTCAATATAGACCTTATGCCCGTAGAACTTGGTAGTTTCGGCGTCATCATCGGCATGGATTGGTTATCCAAACATCGTGCAAGAATCATTTGTGATGAAAAAGTTGTTCATCTTCCTTACAACGGCGAAACTTTGATCATTAGGTGGGGAGCGAAGTGGAACTAGAATCGATATTATATCATGCATCAAGACGGAGAAGTACATAAAGAAAGGTTGTTATGCTTTCTTAGCACATATAACCGAGAAGAAGTGGGAAGAAGCGACTTGAGGATGTACCAATTGTCCGAGAATTTCTGAAGTCTTTCGAAGACTTGCCGGACTTCCACCCACGTCAAGTAGAATTTCATATTGACTTAGTGCGGGACTGCACTAATTACCTGGCGCCTTACCGTCTAGCACCATCAGAAATGCAAGAGTTGTCTAATCAGTTGCAAGCACTTTTAGACAAAGGATTCATTAGGCCAAGTTCCTCGCCTTGGGGAGCACCGGTCTTGTTTGTGAAGAAGAAAGATGGATCCTTCATAATGTGTATAGATTATAGAAATTTGAACAAGTTAACGGTGAAGAATCGTTACCCACTCCCGAATCGGCGACTTGTTCGATCAATTGCAAGGCTCTAGTATCTACTCAAAGATTGACCTAAGGTCAGGTTACCATCAACTTAGAGTTCGAGAGGAGGATATCCAGCGGCGTTTAGAACACGTTATGGACATTATGAGTTTCAAGTAATGTCGTTCGGGATTAACTAATGCACTGCATATTCATGGATCTCATGAATAGGGTATGCAAACCGTATTTGGACAAGTTTGTTATAGTAATCATCGACGACATATTGATTTACTCAAAGAGCAAAGAAGAGCACGAAGGGCATTTAATAACGATTTTAGGACTACTCAAGAATGAGAAGTTGTATGCCAAATTTTTGAAGTGTGATATTTGGAACCGTAAAGTAGAATTTCTTGGTCATGTCATTGATAGTCAAGGACTACAAGTTGATCCTGCAAAGATTGAAGCCGTAAAAGATTGGGCTACTCTAACAAATCCTACAGAAATCCGACAATTTTTAGTACTCGCCGGGTATTACCGAAGATTCATCGAAGGTTTTTCAAAGATAGCTAAAGCTTTGATCAAGTTGACATAGAAAAACAAGAAGTACGAATGGGGAAAGAAACAAGAAATTTGGCTTTTCGGTTGTTGAAGCAAAAGCTTTGCGGTCAATTTTGGCACTACCGAAGGAATTGGCAACTTCGTTGTATCTGCGATGCTTCACATAAAGGGCTTGGAGTCAGTATTAATGCAAAACTAGAAGGTGATAGCTTATGCTTCTCGACAACTTAAGGTTCATGAGAAGAACTACACCACTCATGATCTTGAGTTGGGGGCCGTAGTTTTGCACTCAAGATTTGGAGACACTACCTTTACGGTACAAAGTGCACAGTGTTTACGGAACACAAGAGTTTACAATATGTTCTTGATCAGAAGGAACTTAACATGAGACAACGTCGTTGGTTGGAATTACTCAGCGATTATGATTGTGGAATCAAGTATCATCCGCGAAAAGCCAATGTTGTGGCTGATGCTCTTAGCCAGAAAGAAAGACCCAAACCTTTAAGAGTCCGATCATTAGGAATGACGATCAGTTCACCTTTACAATCAAAAATACTCGAGGCACAAATCGAGGCACGCAAGGAGGAAAGCCGACCAAGTGAAAAGCTTTATGGTATGCCCGATAATGCAAATAGCTTTGTAAAGAGAGTAGATGGAGTATTATGCTTCAAGGATAGAATGTGGGTACCATTTTATTGCGGGATACGAGAATTGATTATGCATGAGTCGCATAAGTCAAAGTATTCTATTCACCCGGGTTCGATAAGATGTATCAGGATCTCAAGAAACTTTATTGGTGGTCGGACATGAAAGCGGAAATTGCCACATACGTTAGCAAATGCCTTACTTGCTCTAAGGTAAAGTCGAATATCGAAAAACCTTCGAGGTTACTCCAACAACCAAAAATTCCCCAATGGAAATGGGAACGCATTACGATGGACTTTGTCACAAAACTTCCTAAGACATCGGGAGGTTACGACGCTATATGGGTAATCGTCGATCGTCTTACCAAATCAACCCATTTCATATCAATTAGAGAGACGTATTCCATGGAACAACGTACTAGACTTTATGTCAAGGAAATAGTCTCAAGGCACGGTGCACCAATTTCCATCATTTCAGACAGAGATAGTCGATTCACTTCAAACTTCTGAAATCATTACAAGATTCATTTGGAACCAAATTAGAGATGAGCACAACATATTATCCACAAACCGATGGTCAAAGTGAAAGGACAATTCAAACATTAGAAGATATACTCAAGGCATGTGTGATTTTCTAGAAAGGATTAGGCAAATCATTCTTAATCGAACAAGTTGCTTTACGCAATAGCTAGCACACGAACATATTGACTGCACCAATTGAGGCACTCTATGGTCGAGGTGTCAATCACTTATTCACGGGTCAAAACCAGAAAAGTTTAACTCACAAGTCCATAAGTCATTCATGAAACAACAAAGTGATCGAACAGATCAAAAATCGGTTACAAGTAACAACATATAGCTAGATAAGGTATGTCGATATCTGACGCCAAAGTATTGGAAGTATGTGCCCTAAGTCGCAAACCATTAGAATTTCAAGTTGGCAACAAATATATGTTCAACGTCCGTCTTGGAAAGGCGGTACGATTGAAAACATTGGACGACCAAATGCGACTCAAATATCCTCACCTTTTCACAAGTAACATCGTAGAACCTGACATGGACTGAATTCAGGGACTGAATTCCTTTTTGGTTGGGCGAATGTGACAACTCGTATTTTCAGGTCATTTTTCAAAACATTACTCATGCTTCACCATTTATCGTTTATCGTAAACTAGATTTACGAGTATCAAATTCACGTAACCTTAATGGTTTAGCTGCGAATTCATGAACATATCATCAAGGACATTCCATATAGACTAGGTTTAGTCTACATATCATTAGCATCATTATCATCATATTAGTTCATGCATGGTTTTGCATTTTAGATTAAACGTATAATTTCATATTAAATAAACGTTATCGCGTAATTAATTATTTTGAACAATTGATCCGATACTTCCAAAAATCATCCCGATATATTTTTATACTTACATTAACATTATAAAATAATATTATTAGTTTACCCAGTGTTTTAAATTTATTTTGTATATAAATTGTTATATTTATATAATTATGACGGTTTTCTTAAATATTACACGATAATTATTATTTCACTCAAATTTTGCAAGAAAGGTATTTTTATAATTTTTATGACCTCAATATATTTTATCTTGACCCGTTACAATTTATTTTTAGCTAACGCTACCCTAAATACTCAAATGTGTATACAAGTTACCACATGTCTTCAATTAACTTTACATTACACTTCATTATACATAATTAAAAAAAAATAAAAACATGTATTAGTATGACTAATACCCCCTTGTCGACACAAGGGGGTGAGTCATTTAACTTGTAAAATATCTCTTTCAAGTATATTGTATTATACTCCTAAATATCATCACATACAACTCATAATTTGCAAAGTGTAAGATCAAGTTTCTCTCTTTCTCTCTTCTCTCTAAAACCGGCCAACCACAAGGACAAGAAGGGATCATCAAAATTTTTACAAGACAAGTTTTATACACTCTAGTATCACTCTTGATTAAGGTTGTGAAATAAAAACCTTGGGTGATTAGGAAAAATCCTTTGTTCATAAACCTCATCAAGTTAACTAGTAAGCATCTCATATTCATTTTCATATTTCATATTCATTTCATCATATTTGAGCAAAACATGCAAGTCTTATGGATGTTTATACCACTTTTTCATTGTTTTTAAGAGTTATATATATTTATGTCATCCTATAATTACTCCTTGTAATATATCACTCTTGGTGATGTCTAGGAACCCATGACACCCTAAGAAGGTGTATGGTAGGATTATAATAGCTTCGGAGTTGTTTTGAATTGGTTAGAATAGGTTTGGCGCGAGAAAAACTCATTTCGACAAGTTTTCTAAAGGGTCTGTCCATATTTTTGAAATCTGGAAAATTCGACAGTAGGTAAAAATTTTTGGCCTAGATATTTAGAAAATACACTTTAAAACGAAAACGTGGCCGCTTGAACGGATTAAAACGGAGCTATAACGAAGAAGTTATGAATTTTTCAAGTTTGACGACGAAAACTAATTGTTTCTGAAAATTCAGCATGCTGTCTCGACTTTTTACGAGTCAAAAATGAGTCTTAAGCGTTGTTAAATGTGTCGACTTATCAAAAATATATTAGTATATGTTATCCCGATTCCGTGGATATAAAGAACGTAGAAAACGGACTTATAACGAATAAGTTATTCACATTTTAAACAAGTTGCCGTAACTACTTTATTATAAGTAAAACTAGTATATTTCTATTAGACAAATATTACGGCCACAAAGGACCATGTTGAGGGTCGTTTTTAACAATGACGGAGTACTTTTTATAAAGTGATGTCTTCTAGTAAAATTAAGTTCGCCAAGTATATTTTCCAAAATGTCCGACCGTTTGTCAAGCGGAGTTGTAACGAGTAAAATACGGTCACTTAAACTTTGCCGAAAACCATCCTTAAACAATATTCTAGACACAAGTACCATACTTTACCTATATTTTTCTCCATGATCGAGACCTTTAGGATGGAAACTTAAACACTAAAACTTTGAGATAATGATACAAGCTTCCCAAAACCGTTGAGTTCGTTTCCTAACACTCGACGTGCACCATTTTACGACTAGCTTTTCGAGACCGTTTAGTCACTTTCATGAATTTTTCAAATGACATTATTTTACGACGAAAAGTTATAATTTCATAATAAATCATTCAATGACTATCGTAAGATACCATTTCAACGTAAATACTTGTAAAGTATTTTATAACATGACGAGATGTCATAAACATATATTTCGACGATAAATTCTATTTTCAAAAACGTACAAGTGGTATAGATTACATGTGGATTTGCATGCACGACATTGTTTCATGATTTACATTAGAACATATCATTCATAATAGGTCACAATCGAGGTTTAGCCTCATTTCAGATTGCCATTACATCATCATTATCATTTACAGGTGAGTTTTCATAGTCCCGATTTATTCAAGTTTTTACTTTATTTCAAACCTACGGGGGAGAATACATTGCACATCATTTTTATTACGATACCAAGTATATCAAATTCATTACATTGCTTAAGTTACCTCATGCCAATTGAATATCCCCATTATATAACATGAACCGTTAATTTCATAGAAGCGAGGGTGAGTGGATAGATCTATCGAGGGTGACTCCTCCATCCGGGTTGGTGGATTCCAACTGGTTAAACGGATGCATTTCATTTAATATCATTATTTGAATTGTTTGGCAAAAACTCTGTTGGGGCGAACATCATGATCAGTCTAGTTTCGGTGTCATGGACTTATAGCAATTGTATCATTTTTGTGACATCATTGTCATACATAACTTATACTTGTGGTAGTCGTATTAAACATATACATAAACTCTATGAACTCACTCAACCTTTGTGTTGACACTTTTAGCAATGTATTTTCAGGTAACTAAGGCATTCACTTCATGGCATGCATGTGGACATATCATTGAGTCGCGGTGACGACGCGTCTCACATAGGATTTATACATTTTTAAATCATCGTTTGACTTGTACCAAACTTATTTTCTGCACATGTTGATTTTCATTTGGGACCTATACTTTGTAAACTCTGATTATGTTATTAAATCAAACGATGTATTTTACAAACGACACTTTAGGTCATTCAATATAACTGTGATTGTGATGCTATGACAGTCAACCCCCAGGAATTCCATTCCGCTGCAAAACAGGTAATTTGGGGGTGTGACACAGATTTTCTGTCAGCAAAGGGTGACGGCGTCACGTCTATAGAGTGATGGCGTCATGAAGACTTTTTCACCAAACTGTATATTTTCTCGTTCCGGTCGCGTGGGCTTTTGAATCACCTAAATCCGAGTTCGTATGCAAAGTTATGGCCAAAAGATCGCCTACTTCGCTGCGCATGTTGTGATAGTCTTGATCACCCTATGACAAATGCGTCACCTTATGGTTGTGGCAATTAAATTTCATCTTCTAAAGCCGTCGGGATCTAAATCTAGGTCATCGAGTTGTGGCCTACTCTTTAAAACGATGCCGTCAAGTGCAAAATAACAATTTAAACTCTTGAGTCGTCACAAAGCGTGTTGCGGCGTATAAGCCCTTTGTGGCCGGAAAAACACTTCCTGCAGCTTGAGTGTCTCGATTTTTGACTTTGGTCATTTTCTTCATATATTCGCGCCTTTTCGTCCGAATAAGTGTCATTCCAGCAATTTGCCTTCAAGAGACCTAAAAAGTGAAAAGGAACGAAATTAAGCAATAACGGATATAAAAGTGATCGATTAAGGGCTTAAATGACCTCTCAAAAATGTACCTTTTAAATCCTTATCACTACTGCTATCACAACAGTTTCTACTGCTAGCGATAACATCAGTGATGTTGCTATTTGTGCTTTCTTGGCTGATCTTACTACCAGTACTCATGTAGTAAATCAAGATTTGGAGCAGATTGACCCTGATGATCTGGAAGAAATCGATATCAAATGGAAAATGGCTATGTTGACTATGAGGGCAAGGATATTTTTGAAGAAGACTGGAAGAGAGCTCAAGTTTAAAGTATAGAGCACTGTAGGGTTTGACAAGTCAAAGATTGAGTGCTACAACTGTCAAAGGAAAGGACACTTTGCCAGAGAGTGTAGGGCTCCTAAGAAGATTGGTGACACTCCAAGAAGAATCACTATTGAAGATGCTAAGCCCACTGCAGCTATGGTGTCATGTGATGGTTTAGGTGAGTATGATTGGAGTGATCAGACTGAAGATGGACCCAACTTTGCTTTGATGGCCTATGCTTCTTCATCATCTGGTTCTGATTCTGAGGTATCTAATGAATCTGGTTGTTCTTTTAAATCATGTGCAGATACTTTAGGAGATATTAAGGCTAGGAATGAGTGTTTAAGAGATGAAGTAGAAAAACTGAAATTAGATAACTTAGGCTATAAAGTTGGTCTAAAATCAGTTGAAAAAAAACAAGAATATCTTAAACACAATGAATTAGAATATGCAAATAAGATAGCAGTTCTAGAGGGTCATGTTTTTAAGAAAGACTCTGAAATTGATTTTCTCAATCAAAAACTTGAAGAAGCTTCACAAGAAAAAGACACTGCTTTAGCTGAAAAAGATAAACATATAGTTAAAGTAGATAAACTTCAGTTTGCATATGATCTTGTGAATAAATCTATTGAGATTCATTTAATGAGAAAAGGTAATGGCCTAGGATACACTAAAGTATCTCCTCCACTTTTGAGTGCTTTTGCCCCAAGAGAGAAATCTCCTTTACATGAGAATTAGGAAGTACACATGTAGGAGAGTCTAGTGAAAGTAGCCAGGACACACCCAAGGTTAGGTCACAGTCATCTGATGCTCCAATTTTTGATGAATGGACATCAGATAGTGACGAGGAAAAAGATGAGTCAACACCTAAGCAGATTAAGATAGACAAACCTAAAACAGTTAAACTTGCTAGGTTTGAAAACCAGCTTTAGGTAAAAGGATCTCTAGGAAGGTAGCTGAGTATGATGAGAAACCTAGAGAGATGCCAAGAAGGCAAAATAATAGGCCTAGAGGAAACCAGAGAAACTTGAACTACCTATTATCTCAAAGATTAGGTGATGATTTTAAATTGGTTAAAAAGGCTTGTTATAATTGTGGTAGCTTTGAGCATTTACAGAAAAAAAAAATTTACCACAAGAAAACCTCATGGAACCACAACAGTAGGGTGAATCATAAAAAGTTTTCAAAACACACTCACCCTCATGATTTCAAAAGATGGTTCCAAGGACAGTGTTAATGAGATCAGGTGCTACTAGAACCATTAATACTGTTCTTCCATATAAGCAAAGGTCTTTTCAAAAACGAATAGATGTTTGCACTGCTTAGGCAAAAGCAGTTTCTACTGCTAAGCCAAAAGTGTTAATAAACACTATTTTGGACAATCATTTTTATACTGTAAAGGCCTCAGCTTGCTGGGTATGGAAACTAAAAATAAAGGTTTTAGATCATGTTTCCAAGAACAACAGTGCATTAATGGATTTAAAACGCTTTGACTATGTTGATTCACAAGGCAGACCCAAGTCAGTAATGGCTTGGGTTCCCAAGAGAAACTGATTCTCTTCTTTTATGTGCAGGGCAACTTACAGGTGGAGCTAAAAGATAAAGCAATTTTTGATAGTGGTTGCTCTGGACATATGACTGGTGACGTGTCCAATCTGGAAGACTTTGAAGCTATAGATGGTGGATATGTTGCTTTTGGGAATGACCCCAAAGGAGGAAAGATCGTTGGTAGAGGTACAATTAAAACAGGAAAATTGGATTTTGAAAAAGTGTATCTTGCAAATGGACTTAAGTTCAATCTCTTTAGTGTCTCACAAATGTGTGACAAAAAGAATTCGATCCTTTTTACCAACACTGAATGTCTTGTCCTTTCTGCTTGTTGGAATCACTCCTAAACTAGATTACAAGTGTTAGTAATTAATATGTAATAGTTAGCTTAATTTGGCTTTTATGTTAGTAATTATGGCAAGGCTTATGTAGAAAGCCCATAAGCCTTGACCCATATCCAATAAGGAAAGGAAGGGACTACGAGTGTTGCCCTAGCTCCCTCTCCTATAAATAGTCTTGTAAACCTTCACTTGAAGGTTGGTTGTTCATTTTCTCTCAATACTCACGCATAACTTGTCTTATATTCCTACGCGTATTGTTTGGTATTATTCAACCGATCTCTCTTAATCTATAATTCTTATATTGATGCTTGTGTTACATAAATGGGAACCTAACAGTGGTATCATTCGCCAAATAGTTGGGTGAAACGTCTGCTAGTTTTTGAAGTTTTTTTGGTTTACGCGTAACTCTCGGTTTTCAAACATACATACGCATCATAACTCAAATTTTTTCACTTTAAAACTCAAGATTCTTGTACTTTAAAGGTTATTTGGTGATAAAGTTTAAGTTTTTGGCAAAAAGTTTGAAACTTTACGTGTATTTCTTTGTTTTTGAGCTTGGTTTGATACGTGTAGTGCTTTCTACGCGTAAGGGTAAAAATAGTTTTTTATCATCAAGTTTCACACTTTTGTGTTATTTTGGTGATATTGAAGCCCTTTCATCATAAAAATCTGGTTTAAAAACACTTTTGGGCAGAAATCTGGTTTTGGCAAAAGTTGGCAATTCTTACGCATAAGTAAACCCTAGTTTTACGCGTAAGAGTTTCTAGGTTTGATCTTCAGTGTTTTTTGGTTTACTCAGTGTTTTCTTGCTTGGATAAGCCTGAAAACACTTCGAATTTGGATATCTTTTACACTGGGATAAGTGTAAAGGATTTTTGGGCAAAACCCTAGTTTTACGCCTAAGCAAAGTTCTTACGCATAGAATCTCTTTCTGCCTAAGCATAAACTTATGCATAAGCACAGTCTTACGCCTAATCTAAACTTATGCATAAGAATTCTACTTCTAAGCCTTTGTCTACGCATAAGCTAAGTTTTTTCCTCAAGTTTACGCTTAAGCTATCACTACGCGTAAGTTCATTCTTTACGCGTAAGGATTGGTTTTACACATAAGCTATTCTCTACGCTTAAGCTGTTTTATACACCTAAGGATACTTCATCAACAAAGTTTCATTCGACTACAAAGATCCATTTTTCAACACAAGTTTCAAGATGTCTCAACCACCATACTCTAGCTATTTCCCTCATGTGTATCCTCAACAACAACAACAACTCCATCAACAACAACAATTTTATCAACAACTACAACAACAACAACAACAACAACAACTTCAACAACAATTTCCTCAAGGAGCAATTCAACCACAAATGATTCAACCACCACCTAGTCTTCAAGTACAACCTTACACAAACTTTCACAATCAACATCCATCCAGGAATACTATGAAGGAACCATCTTGGTTTGCAAAGATGTGTGAAGCGTTAAGTAGCCAATAATCCATTCATGAGGCTGGATCACTTGATAGGCCTCCAATGCTCACTCCCAGAAACTACGATCAATGGGTGATAAGGTTCTTTAGGTTTTGTGATCTAAAGAAGCCACATGGAAAGTTCTTGACGAAGGACATCATGGAAGGTCCGTTTCAGATGCCTACTGTCACTACATCCGGAGATCCAAATGCTAATCCACCAAGTGGTGATGTCACCAACGTTGTCAGTCTTAATGAACTCACTACTGATCAACTTCTACACTTTGAAGCCGATGAACTGGCAATGCAATACATCTTTTTGGGATTACCTAATCCGATACTTCAAAGTGTTGATGCTCAAAAGACTGCTAAAGCAATGTGAGAGCATATTCATCTTCTCATGGAAGGCACAAAACTCAATCAATAAGATAGGGAATCCAAAATCTACTTGGCATATAAACACTTCATGATTGAACCAGGGGAGACATTAGAGTCATATCATCATTGATTCTCAGATATCATCAATGACTTGGACAAACATAACATCATTATGTCACGAATTGCTTTCAACACTAAGTTCCTGAGTAGTCTTGGTCCTGATTGGGAAAAGTATGTAATTTTCATCCATCAAGCAAAGAATCTTCATCATGCTACATACGGATTGTTGTACGACTATTTGAAGCCCCACCAAAAAGAAGTTGACAAAGAAAGGGTTATCCGTGGACTCCCTGTCTCACCTTCACTTCCGGATAATCAACAATTAGCTTTGTGGGCTCAAGCTTGTTATCCTCAATTTCCAACTCTACAAACTGTCTTGACAAATCCTCTACAACCAACTGCTACAATTACCCCATATGATCCATCACAGAAACAATCTCAAGAAACTCAATTGGTTCCATACAACAACAATGATCAAGCACTTTACAGTGAATCTAATGAGGATGCAGATGCTTTCGATGCATTGCAACAAGGGTTTGTCATGATTGCTAGAGCCTTCTGCCGATACTCTAACAAATCCAACAATCGCATTCGTACCTCATCAAACACAAGGAATCAAGTTGTTGTCAACAATGGACGTGTTGAAGTTCAGAATCGTGGTAATGTTCGTCAGATGGGCGGTGGTCAAGGGTTTAATCCAATGGGAAGGAATAACATGGGTGCTCCACAACAACAAAGGGCTTAAGTGGTTGAACAGGGTAATGCTCAAAATGGGGTTAATGGTCTTCGTTGTTATAACTGTAATGAGAAGGGTCATCTGGCTAATGCATGCCCAAAGCCGAGGACAAGAGGCAGCGCTTATCACAAAGAGGCTTTACTCTTGGCTCTTAAGGATGAAGCTGGTGGAACTCTTACCAACAAGGAACAGAGCTTCATGGCAAATGCAGATTCTGATGATGATATGGAGGACTTGCAAGCTAATGCAGCAGTTATGTTGATGGCAAACATGCAAGAACTCCACATGAGTGATACAGGCCCAGTGTATGACACTAACGGCTTGTCTCAGGTATCGAATCAAACTATATTCATTACTGATCTGATATCTCTGCCAACATCTGCATCCGACAAGGATCAGAGTGTTCAACATGAGCCATCAACATCTCATTCCGGTGATAATCAAATAGATCCCGTAGTTATATTTGAAGATCAAGATGACCTTATGGTTAACACTGGTAATCAAGTTGACTCCGTGGTTATATTTGAGGATCTAAATAATGATCATGTTGAGACTCACGTTGAACAGGCTGATCTTTCGTCTAATCTAGATATTGAGCTCATGACCTTACTTAACGATCAAAAATCCCAAATGGAAACATGCCGTAACATCAATGAGCAATTAAAAGATAAAAATGCACTGTTAACTAAGGATAATGAATCCTTAAAGTATCAACTCAACATTTTTCAAACTCAAGAAAAACGTGAAAAAGGTTTTGAAGTCGCTTTTGCTAAATCTTACCAAAACAAAAAATCATTAGAACAACAGATAGGTGATCAATTCGCATCTAAGAATGCATTGTTGTCTCAAATAGAACAACTGAAATATGAGTTGTTAACTTGTCAAAAATAGTTCTGTGAGTACAAAAAGCATTCAAAGAAATGAATAGATGACTATCTTGAAGAAATTTTCGACTTACAAAACAAAATCAAAGAGTTTCGAAATGTTGTTTATAAACATGGTGAGTCAATCACAACTATTCAAAAGTTTACTTTTAAACCAAATCCAAATGGATATGGACCGAATCTTGCTGATTACAAACCAAAGTTTTCAAATAGAGCATTCAAACCAAATCCTGAAGTTTACAGCAGAGAACACGAATTGATGATTCCATTATGATTGTTGTTGAATATAATGCATGGAGGAATTAGATCTGAGAAAGACGAGAGTCGGTCAAAATTGGAAAATGTTGTTTATAACAAATCATTTAACTATTCTAAAGCCGTCACTTTCGTCACACAACAGGATTTTTCTAACACACCTTGGGTTATCACACCTACTCCTGAGTCTTTTAATGAGGATCCCCATTCCAATTCTGCACAAATTAATGGTCCTTTACCTTCACTCAGTGAAATAACGCCATTAGCTGAACAATGCAAAGTTATAAAATATTTTGAAACATTATTATCGGACATCAAACTTTTGGAATGTGAAATGGAAATCAATTCTGAAATAAAAGTTGAACATTTTCAATCGCCTCAAGCGCGAGCCCAAAGAGATATTTTTCAGAAAAGAATTTTACCACATGTCCAAAATTTGAAAATGTGTGCAATATATTAGGAAAGGGATTTTCACAAGGAACTTGGACTTATGAAAAGAGTTTTCGAACAAACAGAAACATCGATTTCAAATACTAAACGTAAAAAGAAAATGTTAAGAAAAGATGTTGATCGACTCTTGGAAGATGTTATCTATGCTGATATCAATAATGTTGTGTTATTACATTGTGTTGCATATGCATTTGATTATATCTCTGCTGATTCTATTGATTCCGTTGCAAATGTTGAGAATACTGATACTGTGTCACAAATCAATTCTTTAAAAGTTGAAAATGAGCGATTATTAAATGAGCTTTCAAATGCAAACCGTCATCTTCAATGGTGTAAAAAAGATTGTCAAATTCGTGAACTCGCTTTGCAAAACAAACTCCACCAGTTTCATACCAAAACTCTTAATCCAAAACTTGAGCAACTGGATGATGAAAATGTGTCTTTGAAGTGTCAAATCTCAAAATATGAACAAGAAATTTCAAAAGTTAAAAAGGAATATAGTGTCATATTTGATTTACTCAAAAAGACTCGTGCTAAAGCATCAAAAGACCTTCATGATCATCTTGCATACACCAAAGATGTTTTACGATGAAATGGACTCACTCGTTCAGAAAATCTAGATTTGTTACACAATATCCATGATCTAAAAGCAGAGTTGGTGAAACTTAAGCAAGATAGGGATAGTAACACTGTATTAACTGCACCTACACAGATTCAAAATGACTCTAGAACATCCAATGACAAACCACAATAAACTAATGTGCTTCCCTCTACAGAAACAGGAATAGTTGCCTCTTTTCCCAACGGCCGCACTTCACCGCCTAGGAGCAGTACAAGGAAGAATAGGAAGTTGCGACGTAAGAAAAGAACAATAAAGAATGCTGAAGTAGAAGAACACCTTAGGACTTTGAATAAAACTCAAGTTGCACCCACTTTAGATATTGCGTCTGACAAATGTAATGAACAAAGTGATGTAACGAATGCTGAATCTTTAAGTACTCTTAATGTTTTGTTTGAAGCCTCTTGTGTTGGTTGTCGTAAAAGCATGTTTTCTGGTTGTCATGATAAATGTGTTGCTAAGGCTATCTTGAATCATAAGCGGAATAATAGAAAATGGAATACCTCTAGGCCCACTAATGCTTCTAAGTCTGTGCTAGGTAAACCACCCTCTAATGTTCCAACTACCATCATTGATGTACCCATAGAATCCCCTTCACCTCCTAGGAAGAACTTATCACCTAGTGCATTCACTAAGACCAAAGCTAAGACTAGTTGGAGATGGCAGAAATGGTTACACAATACACTTGGATTTAAATGGATACCTAAAATCATTAATATGTGTGTTTCTACTATAACTGCTTCAGAACCCTCTAACTCTTCGGGTTCCACATCTACTTCTATTCCATCTGTTTCGTCTGTGTGTAATGCAGGTGATACAGATCACCCTTTGGATTGTTGATAGTGGATGTTCCCGGCACATGACAGGCAATCTCAAACTGTTATCAAACTTTATTTCAAAGTTCATTGGCACTGTCAGGTTCAGGAATGATCACTTCGCAGCTATCATGGGCTACGGAGATTACATCAATGGTAACATCAAAATTAGCAGGGTTTATTATGTGGAAGGTCTCGGTCACAATCTCTTTTCAGTCGGTCAATTGCACGAACACCAGAACAAAATGGAGTTGTTGAAAGATGAAACCGTACATTAGTGGAAGCTGCAAGAACGATGTTAATAAATGCAAAACTTCTAGATTACTTGTGGGTTGAAGCCGTGTCAACTGCATGCTACACTCAGAATCGTTCAATGATTACCAAACGCCACAATAAAACACCTTATGAGCTTATCCACAACCGTAAACCAAATCTCAAACACTTTCATGTATTTGGATCCCTTTGTTATCCGAATAATGATCTTGATGACTTTGGTTAGCTCAAAGCCAAAGCTGACATTGGAGTCTTTGTTGGATATTGTGAAAACTCTAAAGGTTACATCGAATCGCCGCGACAAGGGAGATTATGGAAACGATTCATGCAAATTTCGATGAGCTTACGAAATGGCTTCGAGCATAACAGCTTGGAACCGAAATAACGTCTAAACTTTCCCCAAACCCCTATCATCACTGAACCAAGCCTCTACAATTTACTCAAACAAATGGAACACTATTTGCTCCTCTATTCGGTGATGATATTGATTAACGTGCTCCAGATGTATCAACTATTTCCGCTGCTCAACCTGATAATAATCATATACCGATACACCGAAACAACAACAACTGTTGAAGAAGCACCGCAATTGACTCTACAACAACCGAAATAACAAACCGCATCAATGATGTAGAACCGGTGATGATCTTCTGAACCAAGAAGTACCACAACTGCAGATTTTGATCCAAATGCTTCAATCCGTTTGCTAATGAAATGCCACCGATGTTGCGAATCATCTACAAGCCATTTGAATCCCCAAATCGCACAATGTATATCAACATCAACCCTCCATACATCGTTGGACTAAATACCATCCTCTTGCGAACATCATTGGAAACCCGAATCAACCAGTCATAACTAGACAACGCCTTCAGACTGACGGTGAACATTGCATTTATGCACTTACCGTTTGTCAATCTAAACCCAAAAACATTAAAGAAGCAATGACGTCGACAAACGGATTGAATCCATGCAAGAAGAACTTAATCAGTTTAAACGTCTTAAAGTATGGGAATTGGTTGAAAAACCAACCGGGGTCTATGTTATTGGTCTGAAATGGATTTGGAAAAACAAGTTGGATGCTGAAGGTACGGTTATCCGAAATAAGTCACGTCTGGTGGCTAGACAAGAAGAAGGGATCGACTATGAGGGATCATTCGTACCGGACTTGCTAGACTTGGGGCTGTCGGATTTTTCTTATCATTTCGCGGCTCACATGAACATCACGGTCTTTCGATGGATGTCAAAACTACTTTTCGAATGGTAACTGAAGGAAGCGGTCTATGTTAGTCACTAAAGGATTTGTTGATCGAGTTCCCTAATCCGCGTCTACAAGCTGAACAAGGCTCTCTACGGTCTCAAACAAGCCCCTTGGGCATGGTATGATAAGTTATCATCCTTTCTCATTGCCAATAATTTCTCTAAAGGATCGGTCTACCCAACACTTTTCATACAATATCACGGGGCACACATTTTAATCGTTCAAATTTATGTGGATGACATCATTTTTAGGTCAACACATCTAAAGTACTCAAACGCTTTTTCAAAACTAATGAAAAAACATTTTGAAATGTCCATGATGGGTGAACTTACATTCTTTCTTGGATTGCAAGTTCATCAATTACCCCGTTGTATTTTCCTAAGTCAGTCCAAATTTGCCCTTTAAATTTTAAACAAACATGGAATGACAAGTTGTGATACCTATGCCACACCAATGGCACATACCAAGAAACGGATCTTTGCATGGGAAATTGGTTGACCCTACCAAATACCGTAGTATTATTAGGTCTCTCATGTATCTAACAGAGATAGGCGACATTGTATTTCTTTGTATATCTTTGCTCCGTTATCATCAAGACCAAATTTGAAACTCACCTCTTTGAGGCTAAAAGAATCCTCCGATACATCAAGGGAACCATTAACTTGGGGATCTGGTATCCGAAGGATTCGGGTTTTGAACTAATAGCTTTTTCAGACGTTGATCACGCAGGTTGCTTAGATTCACAGAAAAGTACTTCAGGAGCTCTACAATTTCTTGGTGATAAACTGGTGTCATGGTAATCGAAGAAGCAGGATTGTACATCGTTGTCCTCAATAGAAGCAGAATATGTAGCCATGTCGGCGTGTTGTGCTCAAGTCATTTGGATGAGAACACAACTCAAAGACTGTTGGGAACTATATTTAAAGTTGATAAGACAAAATACATGAAAGATGAAGGACTGTTGAAGACAAAGAAAGACAAGGGACCTACTTGGCAAAGAAGTATTTATTATCTAGTCCCTTGTAGTCATTTGTAACCCTAGTATCTTTATTATATAAAGAGATACAGGGAATTAGGTTTAAGGGAGTCAAGATGTAAAACACCAAATGGGTGTGTGTGTGGGAAAACCCAGGCGTGGGGTGCCTAGGGTTTTGGTGAAGTCGACTTATAGTGTTTAGCCTCAAGGATCATTGATCCCTGTTAGATTGTAACCGTCTTAGAGTTGATCGTCTAGCATTGGGGCGGTGGATGTGTTTTGTAGAACACATGATGATGACGAAGAAACCTTAATAATAACAATGATAGTTTGATTATTCTGCTGTGCATATATATATATTGTTCATTGTTATTTGTGCTTTATTGATAATCCTAGATAAGGTCTAAACAACCTAAAGCATCGATTCTAACATGTGGTATCAGAGCGGGTGGCTCTCGATATCTAGGATCTACAAGGTTTCTCGAAGAAAATGGCGAAAAGATGAAAAAATTCGAATCTGAAAAATTTTCGTAATGCTTCTGCAGGTCAGTTTTCAAACAGGTATAACTTTTTCGTTAACCGTTGGATCGGGCTGAAAGTTTGGCTGGAGCTTCTCTATATACCCAACTAACTTTCCACTGAAGGGATCGTCGATCTGAGCTCTCTATAAAAAGTTATACCATGTCAAAGTTGGCTGCAGAGGAGGTATTTAAATTTTCGAATTTTAGGGTTTTATTCTTCTTAATTCTTGTCGACAAGTGCATGGGGTTTTAATTTTTTATCTCAATTTGATTGGTCATTGTTATACTACAAAGATAATAATATTCTTGAAGCGCTTGTGATACTTGATGAAGCAAATTTTCTCTCATCATTATTTTATTGTTTTATGGATTAACGAGAGAATTAATTCACATGGATTGGATAATAATGAAGTTTGGTCTTGCTTGTGATCAAAACGTGATGCTTACTACTCTTGGTTTATACGGCTTGTTACAAGTTGCATGCATATTAAAGATTCATATTCTCATTAAAGCTACTGATTATCTCGTTAAAGTTGCTAGTCTTATTTGGTATATTGTGTGGTTTTAGATTGATGGTTATCGCGAGAGAAAACAAAAGAAGCGGGAGCAGGTTCTTATTGCTATTGTCCGTTTGATGTTAATGATGCTTATGTTCATGGTTAGTGCTACTCGAAACTTGTTACTGCTACAGGTTTCTTGTTACCACGGCTAGTGTTTTCTCAACCACGCTACATGATTCAGTTACCACTGCTAGCATAACGTTACCACTGCTAGCTTGTTATCGTTTCCACTGCCTTCAAGATTGTTACCACTGCTTTCGTTTTTTGTTTCTCTGCTAGCGTCGATCAAGGTTCATAAAATTTGTTCATACTACTAATGGTTAGTAATGCTACTTAAAAAACTGTTCGACACAATTAAACACACTTTGTGTTTGCCGAATAGTGTTGAATGAAGATTCGGTTGACTTTGTTTGGTTGCATCAAGGTGGTGATTAATTTTATAGAGTGCTAAGGATATGAGATTCATGTGATGTTTGAGGTTAAAGTCAAGAATAGCGTCTGCATGATCACCGACATAGTACATCCAATGGTTTTTAATGATTACCTTATCTTGATTTAATGGTGGGTAATATTAATATCATGGGATGTAATTTCTCCTCATGCAAGAAACCTAATATGGATTGGTTAGAATCTCACATGGGTCAATGTGGAATTTCATTATGGCTATACGATTGTGAGATTCCAATTATCACTGGAATTTTATTAATAGAATCTCACTTAGAATTAATATCATGGTCATTGGTTTGTGATATAATTCAAGATGTGATTATCGATGTCATGGTTGAATTGATATGGACAGTTATGTGATTGAAGAGTGTGGTTTTAATCGAGATTGTGTTTTGCTACTTGTTATAGTTTTGATCGATATCGGATAGTACATGTTTTTGGTTCTCGAATAATGTTTCGACTTGATGGGAATTCAAGCATGATGATTGCTTTGGTTATTGGAGGACACACACATGGAGATTGGTTCACACACACAAGGATTTTGGTTTTTGTTCTTAACAGGTTCATGGCTCATTCTTATTGTCATAGTTGATTACGAAAGAAGCGTTTATCACCTATTTGAAGATGAAGTGGAATTATTTGGGTTTGTGTTTTATTATATCTTAAAGTGGCTGTTTACACTTTTAAGATAACTTGTTTGTGCGTTCATGTGACAAAGAATTGACCAAACACTTGAAGGAGTTACGTTATTGTGCTCAGTGATTATTGTCAAAGGATTGCGGTCTCCCTATACACCATGATTAGGTATATGTTCGATGTCATCTTTAGTGCAAGATATAAGACACAGGTTTGGGTTGTTCTACTTCAGCATCAAGTTGGTTATACTTGGGTTTCTTCATCAGTAATTATTACATAAAGCCTACATTCTTCAAATGGTTAACATATGGGTTTCAGGGGAAGCTTAATGTCAAAATTTTTAACCATCTACATGCATCATTCGAGGGGAAGATTTTTACTCTTGTAATTCATTATTATTACTTTTGGTTTAAGTATCTAGTGTCTTAAGTTCATTTTAGTTGCGGAAAACTTCATGGTGGGTAATTTGAGACATTAGTTGGCTGAATTGGAAGTGTGGTGATGATTTGTGATGGTCAAGATTTCATGACATACTTGTTAGTGCTTATTTGGTTTTGTCATTATCAACTAGGGGAAGATTGTTGGGAACTATATTTAAAGTTGATAAGACAAAATACATGAAAGATGAAGGACTGTTGAAGACAAAGAAAGACAAGGGACCTACTTGGCAAAGAAGTATGTATTATCTAGTCCCTTGTAGTCATTTGTAACCCTAGTATCTTTATTATATAAAGAGATACAGGGAATTAGGTTTAAGGGAGTCAAGATGTAAAACACCAAAGGTGTGTGTGTGTGGGAAAACCAGTGAGGTGCCTAGGGTTTTGGTGAAGTCGACTTATAGTGTTTAGCCTCAAGGATCATTGATCACTGTTAGATTGTAACCGCCTTAGAGTTGATCGTCTAGGATTGGGGCTGTGGATGTGTTTTGTAGAACACATGATGATGACGAAGAAACCTTAATAATAACAATGATAGTTTGATTATTCCGCTGTGCATATATATATTGTTCATTGTTATTTGTGCTTTATTGACAATCCTAGATAAGGTCTAAACAACCTAGAGCATCGATTCTAACAAAGACTATGGTTATGTACCGAAGGGATCGTCGATCTGAGCTCTCTATAAAAAGTTATACCATGTCGAAGTTGGCTGCAGAGGAGGTATTTAAATTTTCGAATTTTAGGGTTTTATTCTTCTTAATTCTTGTCGACAAGTGCATGGGGTTTTAATTTGGTATCTCAATTTGATTGGTCATTGTTATACTACAAAGATAATAATATTCTTGAAGCGCTTGTGATACTTGATGAAGCAAATTTTCTCTCATCATTATTTTATTGTTTTATGGATTAACGAGAGAATTAATTCACATGGATTGGATAATAATGAAGTTTGGTGCTGCTTGTGATCAAAACGTGATGCTTACTACTCTTGGTTTATATGGCTTGTTACAAGTTGCATGCATATTGAAGATTCATATTCTCATTAAAGCTACTGATTATCTCGTTAAAGTTGCTAGTCTTATTTGGTATATTGTGTGGTTTTAGATTGATGGTTATGCGAGAGAAAACAAAGAAGCAGGAGCAGGTTCTTATTGCTATTGTCCGTTTGATGTTAATGATGCTTATGTTCATGGTTAGTGCTACTCGAAACTTGTTACCAGTGCTACAGGTTTTCTTGTTACCACGGCTAGTGTTTTCTCAACCACTGCTACATGATTCAGTTACCACTGCTAGCATAACGTTACCACTGCTAGCTTGTTATCGTTTCCACTGCCTTCAAGATTGTTACCACTGCTCGTTTTTTGTTTCTACTGCTAGCGTCGATCAAGGTTCATAAGCTGTTCATACTACTAATGGTTAGTAATGCTACTTAAAAAAACTGTTCGACACAATTAAACTGTTACACCAGTTTGTGTTTGCCGAATAGTGTTGAATGAAGATTCGGTTGACTTTGTTTGGTTGCATCAAGGTGGTGATTAATTTTATAGAGTGCTAAGGATATGAGATTCATGTGATGTTTGAGGTTAAAGTCAAGAATAGCGTCTGCATGATCACCGACATAGTACATCCAATGGTTTTTTAATGATTACCTTATACTGATTTAATGTGGTGGGTAATATTAATATCATGGGATGTAATTTCTCCTCATGCATGAAACCTAATATGGGTTGGTTAGAATCTCACATGGGTCAATGTGGAATTTCATTATGGCTATACGATTGTGAGATTCCAATTATCACTGGAATTTTATTAATAGAATCTCACTTAGAATTAATATCATGGTCATTGGTTTGTGATATAATTCAAGATGTGATTATCTGATGTCATGGTTCGAATTGATATGGACAGATTATGTGATTGAAGAGTGTGGTTTTTAATCCGAGATTGTGTTTTGCTACGCTATTATAGTTTTGATCGATATCGGATAGTACATGTTTTTGGTTCTCGAATAATGTTTCGACTTGATGGGAATTCAAGCATGATGATTGCTTTGGTTAATGGAGGACACACACATGGAGATTGGTTCACACACACAAGGATTTTGGTTTTTGTTCTTAACAGGTTCATGGCTCATTCTTATTGTCATAGTTGATTACGAAGAAAGGCGTTTATCACCTATTTGAAGATGAAGTGGAATTATTTGGGTTTGTGTTTTATTATATCTTAAAGTGGCTGTTTACACTTTTAAGATAACTTGTTTGTGCGTTCATATGACAAAGAATTGACCAAACACTTGAAGGAGTTACGTTATTGTGCTCAGTGATTATTGTCAAAGGATTGCGGTCTCCCTATACACCATGATTAGGTATATGTTCGATGTCATCTTTAGTGCAAGATATAAGACACAGGTTTGGGTTGTTCTACTTCAGCATCAAGTTGGTTATACTTGGGTTTCTTCATCAGTAATTATTACATAAAGCCTACATTCTTCAAATGGTTAACATATGGGTTTCAGGGGAAGCTTAATGTCAAAATTTTTAACCATCTACATGCATCATTCGAGGGGAAGATTTTTACTCTTGTAATTCATTATTATTACTTTTGGTTTAAGTATCTAGTGTCTTAAGTTCATTTTTAGTTGCGGAAAACTTCATGGAGGGTAATTTGAGACATTAGTTGGCTGAATTGGAAGTGTGGTGATGATTTGTGATGGTCAAGATTTCATGACATACTTGTTAGTGCTTATTTGGTTTTGTCATTATCAACTAGGGGAAGATTGTTGGGAACTATATTTAAAGTTGATAAGACAAAATACATGAAAGATGAAGGACTGTTGAAGACAAAGAAAGACAAGGGACCTACTTGGCAAAGAAGTATTTATTATCTAGTCCCTTGTAGTCATTTGTAACCCTAGTATCTTTATTATATAAAGAGATACAGGGAATTAGGTTTAAGGGAGTCAAGATGTAAAACACCAAAGGTGTGTGTGTGTGGAAAACCAGGTGAGGTGCCTAGGGTTTTGGTGAAGTCGACTTATAGTGTTTAGCCTCAAGGATCATTGATCACTGTTAGATTGTAACCGCCTTAGAGTTGATCGTCTAGGATTGGGGCTGTGGATGTGTTTTGTAGAACACATGATGATGACGAAGAAACCTTAATAATAACAATGATAGTTTGATTATTCCGCTGTGCATATATATATTGTTCATTGTTATTTGTGCTTTATTGACAATCCTAGATAAGGTCTAAACAACCTAGAGCATCGATTCTAACAAAGACTATGGTTATGTACCGAAGGGATCGTGGATCTGAGCTCTCTATAAAAAGTTATACCATGTCAAAGTTGGCTGCAGAGGAGGTATTTAAATTTTCGAATTTTAGGGTTTTATTCTTCTTAATTCTTGTCGACAAGTGCATGGGGTTTTAATTTGGTATCTCAATTTGATTGGTCATTGTTATACTACAAAGATAATAATATTCTTGAAGCGCTTGTGATACTTGATGAAGCAAATTTTCTCTCATCATTATTTTATTGTTTTATGGATTAACGAGAGAATTAATTCACATGGATTGGATAATAATGAAGTTTGGTGCTGCTTGTGATCAAAACGTGATGCTTACTACTCTTGGTTTATATGGCTTGTTACAAGTTGCATGCATATTGAAGATTCATATTCTCATTAAAGCTACTGATTATCTCGTTAAAGTTGCTAGTCTTATTTGGTATATTGTGTGGTTTTAGATTGATGGTTATGCGAGAGAAAACAAAGAAGCAGGAGCAGGTTCTTATTGCTATTGTCCGTTTGATGTTAATGATGCTTATGTTCATGGTTAGTGCTACTCGAAACTTGTTACCAGTGCTACAGGTTTTCTTGTTACCACGGCTAGTGTTTTCTCAACCACTGCTACATGATTCAGTTACCACTGCTAGCATAACGTTACCACTGCTAGCTTGTTATCGTTTCCACTGCCTTCAAGATTGTTACCACTGCTCGTTTGTTGTTTCTACTGCTAGCGTCGATCAAGGTTCATAAGCTGTTCATACTACTAATGGTTAGTAATGCTACTTAAAAAAACTGTTCGACACAATTAAACTGTTACACCAGTTTGTGTTTGCCGAATAGTGTTGAATGAAGATTCGGTTGACTTTGTTTGGTTGCATCAAGGTGGTGATTAATTTTATAGAGTGCTAAGGATATGAGATTCATGTGATGTTTGAGGTTAAAGTCAAGAATAGCGTCTGCATGATCACCGACATAGTACATCCAATGGTTTTTTAATGATTACCTTATACTGATTTAATGTGGTGGGTAATATTAATATCATGGGATGTAATTTCTCCTCATGCATGAAACCTAATATGGGTTGGTTAGAATCTCACATGGGTCAATGTGGAATTTCATTATGGCTATACGATTGTGAGATTCCAATTATCACTGGAATTTTATTAATAGAATCTCACTTAGAATTAATATCATGGTCATTGGTTTGTGATATAATTCAAGATGTGATTATCTGATGTCATGGTTCGAATTGATATGGACAGATTATGTGATTGAAGAGTGTGGTTTTTAATCCGAGATTGTGTTTTGCTACGCTATTATAGTTTTGATCGATATCGGATAGTACATGTTTTTGGTTCTCGAATAATGTTTCGACTTGATGGGAATTCAAGCATGATGATTGCTTTGGTTAATGGAGGACACACACATGGAGATTGGTTCACACACACAAGGATTTTGGTTTTTGTTCTTAACAGGTTCATGGCTCATTCTTATTGTCATAGTTGATTACGAAGAAAGGCGTTTAGCACCTATTTGAAGATGAAGTGGAATTATTTGGGTTTGTGTTTTATTATGTCTTAAAGTGGCTGTTTACACTTTTAAGATAACTTGTATGTGCGTTCATATGACAAAGAATTGACCAAACACTTGAAGGAGTTACGTTATTGTGCTCAGTGATTATTGTCAAAGGATTTCGGTCTCCCTATACACCATGATTAGGTATATGTTCGATGTCATCTTTAGTGCAAGATATAACACACAGGTTTGGGTTGTTCTAATTCAGCATCAAGTTGGTTATACTTGGGTTTCTTCATCAGTAATTATTACATAAAGCCTACATTCTTCAAATGGTTAACATATGGGTTTCAGGGGAAGCTTAATGTCAAAATTTTTAACCATCTACATGCATCATTCGAGGGGAAGATTTTTACTCTTGTAATTCATTATTATTACTTTTGGTTTAAGTATCTAGTGTCTTAAGTTCATTTTTAGTTGCGGAAAACTTCATGGAGGGTAATTTGAGACATTAGTTGGCTGAATTGGAAGTGTGGTGATGATTTGTGATGGTCAAGATTTCATGACATACTTGTTAGTGCTTATTTGGTTTTGTCATTATCAACTAGGGGAAGATTGTTGGGAACTATATTTAAAGTTGATAAGACAAAATACATGAAAGATGAAGGACTGTTGAAGACAAAGAAAGACAAGGGACCTACTTGGCAAAGAAGTATTTATTATCTAGTCCCTTGTAGTCATTTGTAACCCTAGTATCTTTATTATATAAAGAGATACAGGGAATTAGGTTTAAGGGAGTCAAGATGTAAAACACTAAAGGTGTGTGTGTGTGGGAAAACCCAGGCGTGAGGTGCCTAGGGTTTTGGTGAAGTCGACTTATAGTGTTTAGCCTCAAGGATCATTGATCACTGTTAGATTGTAACCGCCTTAGAGTTGATCGTCTAGGATTGGGGCTGTGGATGTGTTTTGTAGAACACATGATGATGACGAAGAAACCTTAATTATAACAATGATAGTTTGATTATTCCGCTGTGCATATATATATTGTTCATTGTTATTTGTGCTTTATTGACAATCCTAGATAAGGTCTAAACAACCTAGAGCATCGATTCTAACAAAGACTATGGTTATGTACCGAAGGGATCGTCGATCTGAGCTCTCTATAAAAAGTTATACCATGTCGAAGTTGGCTGCAGAGGAGGTACTTAAATTTTCGAATTTTAGGGTTTTATTCTTCTTAATTCTTGTCGACAAGTGCATGGGGTTTTAATTTGTTATCTCAATTTGATTGGTCATTGTTATACTACAAAGATAATAATATTCTTGAAGCGCTTGTGATACTTGATGAAGCAAATTTTCTCTCATCATTATTTTATTGTTTTATGGATTAACGAGAGAATTAATTCACATGGATTGGATAATAATGAAGTTTGGTGCTGCTTGTGATCAAAACGTGATGCTTACTACTCTTGGTTTATACGGCTTGTTACAAGTTGCATGCATATTAAAGATTCATATTCTCATTAAAGCTACTGATTATCTCGTTAAAGTTGCTAGTCTTATTTGGTATATTGTGTGGTTTTAGATTGATGGTTATGCGAGAGAAAACAAAGAAGCAGGAGTAGGTTCTTATTGCTATTGTCCGTTTGATGTTAATGATGCTTATGTTCATGGTTAGTGCTACTCGAAACTTGTTACCACTGCTACAGGTTTTCTTGTTACCACGGCTAGTGTTTTCTCAACCACTGCTACATGATTCAGTTACCACTGCTAGCATAACGTTACCACTGCTAGCTTGTTATCGTTTCCACTGCCTTCAAGATTGTTACCACTGCTCGTTTGTTGTTTCTACTGCTAGCGTCGATCAAGGTTCATAAGCTGTTCATACTACTAATGGTTAGTAATGCTACTTAAAAAAACTGTTCGACACAATTAAACTGTTACACCAGTTTGTGTTTGCCGAATAGTGTTGAATGAAGATTCGGTTGACTTTGTTTGGTTGCATCAAGGTGGTGATTAATTTTATAGAGTGCTAAGGATATGAGATTCATGTGATGTTTGAGGTTAAAGTCAAGAATAGCGTCTGCATGATCACCGACATAGTACATCCAATGGTTTTTTAATGATTACCTTATACTGATTTAATGTGGTGGGTAATATTAATATCATGGGATGTAATTTCTCCTCATGCAAGAAACCTAATATGGATTGGTTAGAATCTCACATGGGTCAATGTGGAATTTCATTATGGCTATACGATTGTGAGATTCCAATTATCACTGGAATTTTATTAATAGAATCTCACTTAGAATTAATATCATGGTCATTGGTTTGTGATATAATTCAAGATGTGATTATCTGATGTCATGGTTCGAATTGATATGGACAGATTATGTGATTGAAGAGTGTGGTTTTTAATCCGAGATTGTGTTTTGCTACGCTGTTATAGTTTTGATCGATATCGGATAGTACATGTTTTTGGTTCTCGAATAATGTTTCGACTTGATGGGAATTCAAGCATGATGATTGCTTTGGTTATTGGAGGACACACACATGGAGATTGGTTCACACACACAAGGATTTTGGTTTTTGTTCTTAACAGGTTCATGGCTCATTCTTATTGTCATAGTTGATTACGAAGAAAGGCGTTTATCACCTATTTGAAGATGAAGTGGAATTATTTGGGTTTGTGGTTTATTATATCTTAAAGTGGTTGTTTACACTTTTAAGATAACTTGTTTGTGCGTTCATGTGACAAAGAATTGACCAAACACTTGAAGGAGTTACGTTATTGTGCTCAGTGATTATTGTCAAAGGATTGCGGTCTCCCTATACACCATGATTAGGTATATGTTCGATGTCATCTTTAGTGCAAGATATAAGACACAGGTTTGGGTTGTTCTACTTCAGCATCAAGTTGGTTATACTTGGGTTTCTTCATCAGTAATTATTACATAAAGCCTACATTCTTCAAATGGTTAACATATGGGTTTCAGGGGAAGCTTAATGTCAAAATTTTTAACCATCTACATGCATCATTCGAGGGGAAGATTTTTACTCTTGTAATTCATTATTATTACTTTTGGTTTAAGTATCTAGTGTCTTAAGTTCATTTTAGTTAGGAAAACTTCATGGTGGGTAATTTGAGACATTAGTTGGCTGAATTGGAAGTGTGGTGATGATTTGTGATGGTCAAGATTTCATGACATACTTGTTAGTGCTTATTTGGTTTTGTCATTATCAACTAGGGAAGATTGTTTGGAACTATATTTAAAGTTGATAAGACAAAATACATGAAAGATGAAGGACTGTTGAAGACAAAGAAAGACAAGGAACCTACTTGGCAAAGAAGTATTTATTATCTAGTCCCTTGTAGTCATTTGTAACCCTAGTATCTTTATTATATAAAGAGATACAGGGAATTAGGTTTAAGGGAGTCAAGATGTAAAACACCAAAGGTGTGTGTGTGTGGGAAAACCCAGGCGTGAGGTGCCTAGGGTTTTGGTGAAGTCGACTTATAGTGTTTAGCCTCAAGGATCATTGATCACTGTTAGATTGTAACCGCCTTAGAGTTGATCGTCTAGGATTGGGGCTGTGGATGTGTTTTGTAGAACACATGATGATGACGAAGAAACCTTAATAATAACAATGATAGTTTGATTATTCCGCTGTGCATATATATATTGTTCATTGTTATTTGTGCTTTATTGACAATCCTAGATAAGGTCTAAACAACCTAGAGCATCGATTCTAACAAAGACTATGGTTATGTATTTGACAGAATCCCGATGTACTGCGACAATCGAAGTGCTATTGCGATCTCGTGAAACTCTGTTCAACATTCAAAATCAAAGCACATCGATCTTCGATATCATTTCATCAAGGAGCATGTGGAAAAGGGTACCGTTGAATTATACTTTGTGGGTACTGAATACCAACTGGCAGATCTTCTCACCAAAGTCTTAGCTCCTGCTTGGTTTACTGAGTTGGTCCAGCGGATTGGTATGCGGTGTTTGACTCCAGAGGAACTGGATGAACTTTTAAAATAATCTTAAAACCAGTCAAACACCAAAACCTCTTTTATTAATATTTTTCAAAAAACAAAATACAAAAATATAAAATCTACAAAATTCAAAAATATTCTCCTATCTAAATTTCTTTCAACATGGCAAGTACAAATCTTCCGTCAACACTTTTCTCTTTCAAAATTCAGTATTTTTTTTCGATCAAGTGTTGAGGGGGAGAAAGTAAATATTTTCTGTTTCATAAAACCTTGTACTTGCATGTTACCTTATTCCGGTTGTGTCTTTGATAATGGTGGTCACATTTCTGGTTTATTGACACTCCCCGGATTCAAACTTGTAAAATTTCATTATTTCTTAAGTCGAGGGGGAGTGCCGTCAAGTTTCTTTCCAAAAATCATGTTTTATGTAACCAAAGTGGAACTTATGGGCTGTGGATGAAAATGGTTGAGGTGGAGGGACTAAGATTGCCAAAAGCTTAAACTAATTTTAATAAAACTCTCCACCTAATTTTTCAAAACACATTAAATTCAAAACATTTATTACTTCAACCACCAATCCCACGCATAAGATTCATTACTCAAATCCGTGCTTTAATCTTCGAATTTGTAAGTGTTTAATCGTTCTAGGTGATTATCTAAACATAGGTTTTGATTTGTTTTAAAATCCAACGGTTAGATTTGTCCCTAGGCTTGATTTCGTGTTCTACGCATAAGCGTATGAACATGGAATCATCTTTGGGTGTTTCTTGTTAAAATGGACGTGTTAAAACGTTTAAATGATCATTCTTAAACCATTTCTATCAACCAAATCCACCCAGAAACAACAATTGATCATTTTTCAAATTAGGGCTCATACGCATAATTTGGGCGCTTTCATATGAGAGTGTTTCTGGTCAATTAGATGGTTGTGTTATGCTTTAGACATGTTTAATTGACCAAATCCAAACTTGAATCATGCCCAGAAACAACAAATGTTGAGAAATTGAAATTTAAGGTTTATGCTCATAAGAAATGGGTACTTTTGATTTACAAGGGTTTTAATGTTAAAACTTGTTTAAATCATTTCCTTAGGCCTCTAAGATATCACATAAATCATTTGGTGTCATTCCTATGGCTAAATCTCTTAATCGTAAAAATTGAGTTCTTAGGGTTTAGCTTTTACGCGTAAGAGTGTTCTACGCATAAACTGTTTGGACTATAACTTCATATGATAACTGAAAGGAATTGAATTATGTGTTTATGAATGTGTTATGATGAATTTGTTTCAGGTTCTTACACTTGAAAAATTCAGAATCAAGGTTAACCATGGATTCCTACGCATAAGGATTACCTTACGCATAGAATGTTATTCGTAAGAGTAATCTTACGCGTAACCTTTACGCGTAAGGTTCTACAAAGGGGACTACGAGTATCCTGTGAAGGATAAGCGTAAACTTGAGTCTTACGCTTAAGGTTCACTCTTACGAGTAACCTTACGCATAAGCTTTATCATATGCTTACGCGTAAGCTTTATGCTAAGTTCTTTTCTTACGCGTAATATTTCTTACGCGTAAGTTATGTTCCTACGCATAAGCTTGCGCCTACGCGTATGATCTACTATTTATGCATAAGCTTGCAAATCCTACGCCTAAGCCTAATTTTAACCATAATTTTTGAATTGTTACGTGTACAAACTTGTAAATAGATAAATCATAACGTCACGAATCCAAAAAGTTACTAATAAGCTTAAATGGTTAATATGTTGTGAAAATTTGAACTTTATAACTAAAAATTAAATTCACGAAACTTATCATGACTTCTTTGGACTATTGGACATACAAGTGATGTTGGACTCGTAACATTCATCAACATAACATATTCAATAATTGAACAATAAAATAAACTTTTGACTAACGTAATGTCTTTCGATATGTTGGTTCTTTTGGCTCAATATCTTTATGATCACAATATGGACGTCCAAATGGAATACATTGCTGCACCTAATGTTCTCTCAATGGAAGACATCTTCCCCGACGGTTACACTATGAAGATTGGGAAGAACAATCTCAGAGTCGATTTCGATAACTTCATGTGTTCTGAGTCTTCTTGTCAAATTGTTGTGGATATTCTAAAGACTCACCCTTACAAGAACATGCTTTCTAATTCTGCAACGGTGCCAGTGATTTATGTTCACCAATTCTGGCATACAATGCAGAAGGTCAAAGGTCAAGAGGCTGTAACTGTAACACTCAACGACAAACAAGTAACCATCACTCCAGCAGACTTAAGGGTTATTCTTCTTCTTCCAAACATCCAGCCTGCTGAATACACTGCTACTCCTACAGAAGATGTTACTCTCCAGTTCATGGTCGACATCGGCTATGATGAAGCTGCTAGGATCATCACAAAACACTCATCAGTTGATCTTAAGAACATTCCCCAGCCATGGAGAACCCTCTACATCATGATTGCCAAATCAGTTTCTGGATGTGACAGTGGTTTTGAGCATCCGAAGCTAATGGAACTACAAATATTTTGGGGCATGGTCAACATGAAACACATCGAATTTGCAGCTCTGATCTGGGACGACATGATGTCATACCTTAAAAAGCCTAGCACCAAGATTCCTTATATCAGATATGCAAAACTATTGATCCAAAGGACTCTAGGGAATAATCCAGATATTCCCTTGAGACTTGATGACCCCAACCATCACTCCGTGTTGCTTGAGCCCACACTCAATGTTGTCAGATTTAAGGACTCAACAACGAAGAAACAAGGTGCGGTATTACCAGATTGCCTTCTTACTGCTGCTATCAAGGGACTTCAAATGTACAAACGATATATGGAAGCGGTTGAAGCAGGCAAAGTGGGGTTCATTGATGAAAAGTCTTCTGGTACACCTGTTAGGAAGACCAGGAGAGGTAGTACTGGAAGTGTTGCTAGAACTGGGAGTACAAGAAGGTATACATCAAAGGGTGCCATCCCTATTCCCAAACCAGAACCACAACTGATGGACGAGGACACGGAGGATACTGAAACAGATGAAAAGGTTATCTACTCAGAATCTGCCACAGATGATACACTAACAGTTGAAAAACCTCTAAGTCCCAAGACTGATAAAGGGAAAACTCCAGTGCAAGAACAGGAAGAAAAAGGCTCAGATGAAGAGCCACTGGATGAAGACAAAGGCTACAGAAAGAAAGTGAAGAATCTCATACTTCAACATGTTGCTGAGGAATTCACCCGTCAACAAACTCGTGGCCCTGGAGGGTCAAGTGGTGTTGCACTAACCACACCAGTTTCCGATGCGGTTAATCAACCCGATAAGGGAACTGGTACCACCACCCACGAATCAGAACAAAAGCAACTAGAGGATGAGATGATCTTTGACTTTGAGGAACCTTATAAGAAGAAGGAGAAGACTGAGAAAATTACTGATGAAGATGTTGAAGCTGCAGCTAAAGAAAAAGCAGAAAAAGAAGCTCAAGCTCAAGCAGATGAAGAGGCAAGGATCAAGGCTGAAGAAAAGGCTCAAGCGGAAAAGGAAGCAAATGATTACATTCTAGATAGTCCCGTATGTAGCAAGGAACAAACTTCTGAGCCACCTAAGGACCCTGAGTCTCCTCATGTATCATCATCGTCAGATTCATCTTCTCACTCATCTCCACCACCATCCAAAGACGCTACAACCAGATCCGCATCCAAATCGGTAAAGAAACCGACCGATACTTGGGCATCACGAGCAAAAACAAAGATTGTTAAAGCTGTTAAGCAGGTAATGAAGAAAAACGTAGTCAACAAGAAACTCAATCAACTCGCTGACAGAGTCAATCTTCTTCAAAAAGTGATAAACGAGTTTTCGGATGAAAGGGAACAACTGCAACAATTTCTGAATAGAGATATCCAAGGGGAAATGGAGAAGACGATCAGAGAATACACTCACAAGTTTCTCATCGACACTGTCCCTAGAGTGACCAGAAATGTTCACCAGAAAACTCTATTCGAATCTCATGCAGTTGGTCAAGCAAACAATAAAAGCAACGCCTTTAACAATAACAATCAACCCAACTGAGCCTGCAGTTACCTCCGATGCAGAAATGGTTTCCAAGCTTGTACTTCAAATGTCTCAACAATCTGCAACGTTTACTTCTGACGAAGCTAAAATGTTTAACGCATTGTTGGAATACCAACTTAAAACTTCATGCAAAGCGGCAGCTGAAAGGCCAAAGCGTCCAAGAGACGATGATGATCAGGAAAAGGATAAAGATTCCAAACGCAATAAGAATTCTGGTGAATCATCCTCTACGCCACCACCACTCCTAAGGACATCTACACAAAGAAGTTCTCCACAACGGTCTCCTACTACTGATAAACCTCAGGATTCTGAGTCACCACCACAAACAGAGAAAACCGGTGATCACTTTGAATACACTGGTGGTGACGATGAAGAAATTCTTGAGCCCCAACAATAACCTACCTCTCCTACGACAACAAAGAAACCAGAATCATCTTCGAAGCCAAAGAAGAAGAAGACAATGACCAATGTTGTGTTATGGCTAGACGAAGATGACACCGAAGAATATGACTGGTTTTCTAAACTTGTTGATGCTACCCTCCGTTACTGGAAGGTCAAGAAATGGTAGATGGTCGAACATTGGAGCATGCAAAGTTAATTCAAGAAAAGTTTCGGGTGAAGAAGATGACAAAAGCAGAGTTGAGACGCATCAAGAATGAAGCTTTTCAACTGCTCAAAGACAGCTCCGACAGTGCAATTGAAGTCGAGTATCACCTCGACAACGTTGCACGAGCCATGTCTAACAACATCGATTGGCTCAACCCTGAAGCTAACATCGACTTTACCAGAAAAGACAAAGCTCCATACTACACCGACTGGACAAGGCCACTACCAACCATTGGCCGACCCGATCAACCTCAGATTCCCTACCGCTATTTCTTCAACAACGACCTGGAGTTTCTTCTGCACGGTAGCGATGTATCCAGGAAATACTCTACATCACTCATCTTCCCTTTCCCGGCAGCAATCTACTCAAACAGTATAGCCATCGAGGAAGAAGCCACACATATGTTTGCTAACAAAGTGGAAAAGTATGACCTCGATGCATTGTATGGGATTTATCATTGGCCTGAACGCCGAAGAATTTACTACAAAAGCTGCCAGGTTCTAAAGTCCAAAAAGGAAGTGTTCAATGATAAACGGATAGTTGCTATTCAGCATGTTTCCTTGTCGTCGAAGTGGGACTACACATTCCTTAAGAAAATAGTGGTCAAACGACAAGACGAAGAGGAATATGAATTCTGTGAAGCGGATTTTCCGAGATTGTCTCTAAACGACATTGAAGATATGTAACTTGTAAAGGTACAAGGACGAATGCGACAATTCTATACAACTATCCAACGCGAGTACATCAAGTCATTACTAATCTTCATCAGAAGCATCGTGATCCAAGAACGTGTAGAAGATATTCAACTTGCCGTGGAATCAAACCAGAAGCGTGTTAATCTCACAAAACCACAGCTCGACCTTCCCGACATAAACCAACTTGCTCAGTACACCCTTATCAAGAAACCATTTGGGGTAGTCTACAGAAGTGAACTACACCACAATTGCTTCATGGCGTGCAAAGAGCTACATAAGTTTGGGGATCACAAATTGAAGAAAGTCAGGGATGGTTTGGCTTATCGGTTAAAATAGATTCATCAAGGCATTGGGTCGCAGAAGAGATGGAACTCGAGGGATAGGAGGGATGTGAAGAAGATCATCACTCGGATTGATGAAAGGTTGTTCAGACGGGATCAGATGAGAACGTTGGAGAGTTTCGTAGGTGGTCGTCCAAGCATATCTCTCACAGGATACCAACGACCAGAAAGCATTCCTGGTGTTATTGACGGACTTCTTGGTACCCCTGATTCTTCTTGATTTGTTTCCTTATCATTATTTGGATGTGTGATTTATATCTGACTATGGCTTGTGCACACATAACAGTGTACAACCCGTACTTGTCATGAAAGGACCCTGTGGTACGCTTCAGTGCCACAATGCTTATAAAAGGAGCGAAAGCTTCTTACTTTTGAGTAAAACTAATCAAAACTTTCACTTTCGAAGTTTTGCTCAAAAGAACAAGTACTTCCCCTTATGATTTTTCAAAACCTCAAAAGTTTATCTCACTTGTTGAGGGGGAGTATTTGCTTAAAACTTTGTTCATAAATTGTTCTTCGTGGTAATCTGCCCACAAAACTCGAAATGGTCATATTCGATATCAAAATTTCGTCAAAAATAACATTTATATGCCATTTTTAGGGGGAGAAAAATTGTGTGATAAGAAATATGTCGTGAATTGCTATTGAATCTTCGTGATAAAGACTTAACCAATGAATTGACGAGTTCTTAAATGTTAGTATCTCAAAAAGACTTGTCCAGGACGGGTAATAATTTCAAGCTAGTTCGCTATTGATGTAAACGTGTCTCGCAAAGGACTTGTCCTAGTAGAATGTACCATCCGAGAAACTCTGGGTAGACATCAACCTTGACGGGTCAAACCTCCTCTCCAAGGAGTGTTTACAAATTCAAGATGACCTAGTCAGTGATGTAACCATGTCTCGCAGGGAATTTTCTATCTTGAGTTGATCAATTCAAAAGTGCGCGCTCTTCTCTCACCGTGCAGATTTCTGTCAAAATACTTCAGCACGTGTGGAGGGGGAGTATTTATGTGACATTTAAAACTCTTTCAGTGGTACAAAATGTTTTTACTCATAACCACTTTGAGAGATTTTTCATGTAAATAGTTTTACGGCAACATAGGTTAGTCATGGAGTTATAAGGTGACTAAGGTTAGGAATAACCGTCCTATGATCCGTCAGATCCGGAGGGATCTACCTAAGTACACCACCAATAGTTAGAATTTAGAAGTCCTTAGGTATGATTATAAAAAGGAGAAAATGAGAATCGAAGAAAGAAGGAGTTGAAGAATTAAAAAGAAAAGCAAAGAAAAGGGTGAAAACAAATAGCCCTCCAGATTATTCAACTTAGGCGCATACCGGGTTCAATTCATATGCTACTGGCTGTCACTTGATGACACCGGTATTGAAGATCAAAGTCGCCATGGACCCAGTGACGCATGCACTAAACCTTCTTAGCCACTCAAGTTTCTCTCAACAGAGGCTTGTTTCATTCTCACAGGGAACCCTACGTAAACTATCGGCTTTCTCTTAGAGATTGCTGGTATTGAAGAAGGAGACCCTCTCCCTAGTCTCCGCTCAGGAAAACCAAAGCACACTATTGAGTCTAGAGCCACGAGATTCATCAAAAGATCTCTTAGGTACACTTGACAATTCATGGCTTTTCGTTCAACAATAAGAACACAAGTAATTCATTATCGAGTCCTTCACAGATCTTAGCAATCTGTCGAGAACATTTATGAGAGATTCACACATGTGATCCTCAGTGATTGAATGGAAACTCCTGCCTGGGTCAACATCAAACAGCCCTCTTAGCAGGTCACTTCAATAACTCCTTGGGTTACGCTTAGTGTGTCTCAAACGGTCTACAGTCGTGGGGTGATGCTTCAGTGTACCTCACCGACTCACCTGAACTATAGGTGTACTTCAGTACATCGCGTTATCTCACTTGTGGGAATCCAGTTCAGGAACAGCCTTTGTAAGAATTAGAGTCGTGTTTTCACACTATGCTGTTAACACACTCGAAGTTCAAACTTGTAAGCGCTATATTATTTCTAACCCATGTTTTATGTTTCCTTCTTATGGATGCTCGCGGGTGGAAAAGATCGTGCAGATTCTTCACATGCTCATACCAACAACAACACTAATTGAAGTTCTCTCAAAAGGCAACACAAAGTAAGAATGATTCTTCGTCAATGTCAAAGAATCTACAAAGTGTAAAGACTAAGAGAACTACATCAGTACTGAAATCCAACGTTAAAGAGCGTGTGAGCATGTTGGAGAAAGACGTGGAGACACTGGAGCAACGAAGCAGACCTGATGCAGATAACCACAACATACTATCACTACCACCACAAAGAACAAAGATCAAAGAACAATGAAAATGAAAACGTCAAAGCAGAATACTTCAAACGAAACAAGATCCCTACACTGGATCTGCAGAGGAGTTTTTACTGGTTGAAAAGTGGAAGCTAGACAAGCTTCTCAAGCCCAAAGTGTTGAAGAAAAAGAGCCCAGAAGTTGATCCATTGGAAAATGTAGGAAAAGGGGATACCGAAGGTGGGCCTAAACCTTCTGATGTGAATAAGGTGGTTTCTGAAGGTGAAGTTCAGGGAAGTCCATCAGCAAATTCTGCAAAAGGAGGAAGGAAAATTGGTACACCATTCCTACTGATACGATTATCATTAGCTCATCAGTTGCTACTGATACGCCAATCTTTAGGCCAGCAGTTTCTACTGCTCAGCCTAACAGTTCTCCATATCCAAGGTTTCCCACAGTGGACAAAGATGGGAAGTCCTATGCTGATGTTGATTATCCAAATGATCTAAATATGCCTGGTTTGGAGCATATTTATGCAGATACTGATGATGAGGTTCTGGATAGTTTTACTATGGAGGCTGATATGCATAATATGGAGTCTTTTTATGGTACCAGTCCTACACATACTACAAGGATTCATAAAGACCATCCTAAAGATCAAATTCTTGGAGATTCTCAGCCTGCTGTTCAAACAAGGAGTAAACTTAAAGGTCTGAAGAATCAAGGATTGTTTGCTCAAACCCTTCATCAGAGGAATAGCCACAAAGATCTGCAAAATTGCATGTTTGCTTGTTTTCTGTCACAAATGGAACCCAAGAATGCTTATAAGGCATTACAAGATTCAAGCTGGGTAGAAGCTATGCAAGAGGAGTTGTTACAATTTAAGCTTCAAGAGGTTTGGACCTTGGTTGATTTGCCTAATGGGAAGAAGGTAATTGGGACAAAATGGGTATTAAGATGCAAGAGAGATGAAAGAGGGATAATTGTCAGAAACAAGGAAAGGTTAGTGGCTCAGGGATACACTTAAGAAGAAGGCATTGACTATGAAGAAGTATTTGCACCAGTGGCAAGAATAGAGGCTATCAGATTATTTTTGGCTTATGCTTCATACAAAAACTTCACAGTGTATCAGATGGATGTGAAAAGTGCTTTCTTATATGGGATTATTGAAGAAGAAGTATGTGTCTCTCAACCACCTGGTTTTGAAGATCCTAAGTTTCCAGACAAAGTTTACAAGGTAGAGAAGGCACTGTATCGACTACATCAGGCTCCAAGAGCTTGGTATGACACCTTATCCAAATATTTGTTGACCAATGGGTTTGTCAGAGGCACAATTGACAAAACCTTGTTAATAAAAAGGACAAAAAGTGACATCCTACTGGTTCAAGTTAATGTAGATGACATTATTTTTGGTTCAACAAATAAGGTGTTGTGTGATGAGTTTGAGAAGTTAATGCATAACAGGTTCCAAATGAGTTCCATGGGTGAACTGACTTTCTTCTTAGGCCTTCAAGTCAAGCAGATAACTGAAGGTATTTTCATCATATTTTGAAGAAGTTTGGATTTAATGATGTGAAGCCTGCTAAGACTACTATGGATCCAAACAAGCATCTAGTCAAAGATGAAGATGGTGAAGAGGTTGATGTGCATCTTTATAGGTCCATGATTGGGTCTTTGATGTATTTAACTGCCTCAAGATCAGATACTATGTTTGCAGTATGTGCCTGTGCTAGATTTCAAGTGTCTCCCAAAATGTCTCACTTGAATGCTGTAAAGAGGATTTTTAGGTACTTAAGGAGTTAACCTAGGTTGGGCCTTTGGTATCTGTTAATACAAATAAACCGTAAAAACGTTTATAAATATTTTACGATCTCTTTGTGTTTTGTTGATACAAAATGTAATGTTATCTTAAGTATAATTATAAGGATACATGTTATTTTTGTAAAGCATTTACATATAGCCATTAAAATACAAAAATGTAATAATTAAGCATTTGTTGTAATAGTTTGTTAGGATGGGTAAAAACCATAACCCATGGACCATAACCCATGGATCTTAAACCCATACCAAAGAAGACTTGATACAATGTATACTTAGATACATTGAATCTAAAGAAAACCCATGGACCAACCCATAACCAAAAAACACATGGGCAAAGAGGAGCGTACCACGGATCCCTAGGATTACACTTGCCGGATCCCAAGTGGAAGGGATCCGTGGGATCCGTGGAACAGAGAAGAAATTTGCCTATAAATAGAGAGCCATTTCTTCATTCTAACTCACCCCTCTTCTTACTAAATCTCTCATACACTCTCATTCTCTTCTAACATATAGATCACTTGATCTAGAGAGTTGTTCTTCTTTCTTTCTATTAGTGATCCTCATATAGGTCCTTCTCTAAGGCGAGATCACGAGCATTATACAAGTCATCCAAGCAAGGGGTCCTTGATTGATTTGTCACTCCACAAGATTTCAGAGGTAAGATCTTGTATTTGATAATTCACATATTTGTTGTGTAATAGTTGTGTTGGTTTGGTCCACCGTGCTACGGACTCGTTATCTAGCTTTGTACCGGAAAAAGTGTAAGCAACGTTGTGAAGGCTTCTCCGCCAATGGAAGGAGTTTGTTGACATAGTGCTTGAACTCTCGAGTAGGTGACTCGGGGAGTGGAGTAGGGCAAGGAAGGTGACCTTGTAGTCGAACCACTATAAATCGGTTGTGTCTTTTCTATCCCTTAACTTTATTTATTTGCTTACATTATCATTAGATCTATACGTTCTCAACATCCATACGATTTCACATAATATCGAATCTAAAGTTTTTGAAATCAACTTAAAATCGGCAAAACTATTCAACCCCCTTCTAGTTTTCCACAATTGGCATCAAGAGCTAAGTTTATAAAAGTTTTAAAATAAAATTGTATTTTAAAAACTTTTCGATCACTATGGGTTCTGAAAATTATAAGGAAGGGCAATTTATGCAACGACCACCACTACTTGAAACTAATGGTTTTATATATTGGAAAAATAGATTCAAAACATATGTGAAGTCTAAAGATATTGATCTTTGGTACATTATTGTTGAAGGTGATTTTGAGGCTATCTCAAATGATGATAAAGGAAATTTAGTTCACATACCTCATGATAAACTAAACGATGAAATGAAGAAAAAGCTTTCTAAAAATAGTGAAGGAAAAATGGTTTTATATAATGCTTTACCGAAAAAGGAATTCAAAAGAATTTCTATGCTTAAAACCTCTAAAGAAATTTGGAATTCTTTAGTTGTAACTCATCAAGGCAACCAACAAGTTAAAAATAATAAAATTGATTTATTTGTTCAACAATATGAACAATTTTCAATATCGGATGAGGAAACTATAGATCATTCATTTGCTAACTTTAATACTATTATTACATCTTTACAAGCACTTGATGAATCTTTTTCTAGCCGTAACCATGTTAGGAGATATCTAAGGGCACTTCCATCGAAGTGGAGATCCAAGGTAACGGCGATCGAAGAGTCAAAAGATTTGACAATCCTCACCCTCGATGAACTCATAGGCAACCTAAAAGTCTACGAGCTTGTCCTTGCTAAAGATTCTGAAGCCTCAAAAGCGAAAGAGAAACACAAATCTCTTGCCCTTAAAGCCAAAAAGGGTTCGAAGCGATGAGAGAACTCAACTTCGAGTAGTGACGACGAAGAGTACGCTATGGCGGTAAGGGACTTTAAAAATTCTTTAGAAGAAAGGGAAGATACGTCAAACAACCATATGACGACAAGAAAGGCTTTCGAAAAAGCAAAGAGGACGAGAAGCCAAAGGATGATCGTACTTGCTTTAAATGTGGGGACCCAAACCACTTTGTTAGTAAGTGTCCCAAACGGGATGATCAAAAGGCGTTCGTGAGCGGCACATGGGGAATGAGCGATGAGGAGGACGAAGAAATTTGTCTCATGGCAAATGACGAGGTATGTCACGAATACTATAGTAGCTCATCACTTGATGACGACTCATTGCATAATGAATATGATAAACTATGCAATATTAGCTTAAAACTAGTTAACAAAAATAAACTTTTAAAGAGTCAAAATCAACGTTTAGATAAAGAAGTCATAGAATTAAAAGCAAAACTAAAACATTTAGAAAAGGGTAAAATAGCAAGTGGTGAATGTGAACTTTGCATTCAACTTCAAACACTAGTTGATCAACTAGATTCTAACATTGCTAGAATGAGCACGAATGTGTTAAATACAATGCTAGATAGTATTAAAACTGAGGACAACCGAGAAGGTTTAGGGTTCCAAAACTTGATCCACAAACTAGTGAAAATAAAGAAACAAAATTTGTTAAAACACAAGAAAAACAAGCCATTGTTGTAGGATCCCACGGATCCCCAAAAAGGAACCGCTAGTGTACAAAAGGATCCGTGGATCTCACTGAGCAAACAAAGAGCAATAACGTAGCTTCTTCATCTAGAACTGAGTTTGTTATAATTAATAGGAAGAAACCTAATCATGTCACCACTAGACAACCACCTCCAAAATATAATTCTACTTGTGCATGAAACAAAGCTCCATCTTTTTCAAAACCTAACTCATTTAGGAGACCTAATAACGCTTTCCCCTAAAAGTAACCATCAAATAGGATGGAATCAAAACATGCAAAACAGTTTTCCTTTTCAAAACTTTGCTCCATGGAATGCATACTCATCTTATCCATACATGTCTAACATGAATGGAATGTTTAACACTAATGGACCCATGAACAAATGGGGACCAAACTTTTGAGTTTATTATTGTTTTAGGTGTGCTTAAAGGTCGACCTAGACCCGATGAATGGGTCAAGGATAGCGGGTGCACGAGGAACATGACCGGCAATAGGGATCTATTCTCCACATATGAATCCATAAATGGAGGTAATGTGGTGTTTGGAAATAGCAAAGTAGAATCATCGGTAAAGGTATGATTTCTAACAAATCTCTAACCATTAACGATGTGTGTCAATGAGAAAACCTAAACTTTAATCTCCTAAGTATAGGACAAATATGTGATAAAAGTGCAATGTACTTTTACCTAAATCGAGTAAGATACTTAAAATGGCATAACCATAGGAAGAGGAATTAGGAAACATGGAGTCTATGTCATTAAAATCGGTAATGAACCTAAAGACAAACTATGTCTTACCTCTATGGATGATACTTCGACCTTATGGCATCGAAGATTGGGTCACGCCAACATGCGACTTCTTCAATCGCTATCATCCAAAGTTCTAGTAAGAGATCTACCTAAGTTAAAATATGAACATCATTTTTGTGATGCTTGTAATGTAGGAAAACAAGCTCCTTCGAGTCATAAGGCTAAAAACATGGTGTCCACAACTAGGTGTCTAGAATTACTACATATGGATTTATTTGGTCCATCCGCTATCCAAAGTTATGGAGGCAACTACTACACTTTGGTAATAGTGGATGACTACTCTAGGTATACATGGACAAAATTTTTAAAGAACAAAACGGAAACCTTTAACTATTTTGAAATATTAAGCAAAAATATCCAAAGACAACTAGGAAGTCCCATAGTGTCTATTAGGACGGATCATGGTAGGGAATTCGATAATGAAGTGCAATTCGGAGCTTTTTGTGACGCTAATGGTATTACTCACAACTTCGCTCCACGACTCCACAATCGAATGGGGTAGTAGAAAGAAAGAATAGAAATCTACAAGAAATGAGTCGAACCATGCTTAATGAACAATCCATACCTCAAAATTTTGGTGTAATGCCGTTGATACTTCAACGTATATACTCAATCGAGTCTTGATTAGACCAATCTTAGGAAAAACTCCATAAGAGTTACTTCGAGGCAAAAAGCCTACGTTAAATCATTTTAGAGTCTTTGGTAGTAAATGTTTTATTCTTAACACTAAAGATTACCTTACAAAATTTGATCCTAAATCAACCGAAGGTATCTTTTTAGGTTATTCGCCAAATAGCAAAGCTTACGTCATATTAAATGTTAGGATCCAAATATTATTGTGTTGATGATTCGGGTGGTCTTGGATGATCAAAATACATGTTTACCATTTTAGAGAGAGAAAGTAGAGAGAGAGGGTGTTCTTGCTAGAGGTTTACACAAAGGAAAGGTTAGATTAATAAAGAAGCACCACCCCTTCCATGGATGGAAGGGGTAATTATACTTACACAATACACGACCTCCTATCGGCCTCATTGTGGATCGGTATACAAGGGTAAAGACCGCCCTTCCTCCACGGTGTTGCTCTAAACTAAACTACGTTACAAACTAACTAATAAACTGCTAAATAACGTAACTAATAACGAATCTACGAGCTAACTTATGCTAGATAATATTTGGGGTGACCGACACTTTACTATGGAATTTTCTAATTCCTAACAGTCTCCCCTTAAGGGAGGTCACCCCATGTTTTACATTTCAAATCCTAGCATTCTATTCTTGACTTTGTTCTTGAGCTCGTAGACTTCAATTCTTCAATTCCGCAATCTTTGTGCTTAATCAGTGATACTTTAAAGTCCGCATACTTTGTACTTTAGTGGAGGCCTTTCAACTGATCCACATCTTTGATGATCTTCGAGCTTTCATTGAGATCATCACCACGAAATCTCTGATCACCCTTTATTGTGTTGCCATCATGTGAACTTGTGACTTTCGGACCGACATGCTCACACTTTTGAATCATGACATCTTTCCATCGAGTAGCGGAAGCCTAACTGTTCATGATATTTGCAGCAAATGGCGAAGCATAGTAAGAAATATCGTGAGCCGTGTTATGTAGATATGCACCAGTCATGATTTCTTCAATTAAGTGTGGAAGCTATGAGCATGTGGCATTGGATTGACTTCTCAATTCGATCACTGCAATCGCCGGTGTACCTACATACGACAGCATTAGCACGAAAGTGTCTTTGATCACTTTCGTTGAATTGAGGTACACGCCCACGGTTCTCCCGTTGATCAGAGCAAGTACCGCTTTTGTGATCGTAGGATTCCTAAGAATCTCCTTGACAGGGTTTGCACTGCTCTAGCCGCTTCAAACCGAACGTCTTCGAAGACAACAGAGTGAGTGAACCAACGAATTGAGATTCACTGATTGATGAAAAATTGATTTGAAAACAATCGCGTATTGCTTAGAAGAAAGAGTTTTGCAATACGACGAAGGTTTTATGAGAAAGAACAATTTTCAATCAAAAATACTTTTTGTATCTGAAAAGAGTACACATTCGACGTGCTAGAGAAAAGAAGGTTTGCACATCGAACGTTTTTCCAAAAGCATTTTTTCAATTAGAGATACTTTTTTGTGTTTGAAAATGAATACACATTCGATGTGCTAGAGAAAAGAAGAGATTTTCACATCGAATGGTTTTTCCAAAAGCATCCGTCAATCCATTTCCTGGACCAAGGTTGATTCACGAATGAATCGCCCATCGTTTCAATCCAGTTGTCACAAGTTTGATCTTTAGAAAAGATCTCACATGTCACCCACCAGGAGCTTGTTTGATGTTGGCTCCAGAAGGCTTTCCATCTTCATCGTGAATACTTTTACATACCACTCGATGTTCCGCAATACCACAAGGATAATGCGTAGGACTCTTAATATATACTTACTTTCTACATTGTGTGAAACAGCAAGTCTTCAAGAATTTACTGTCCTAATGAGATATTGTGGATGATCCCTTGGCTCTAGACTCAATCGTGCACATTTGGTTCCTATGCCGGAGACTAGGGAGAGGGTCTCCTTCTTCAATATCAACAATCTCTAAGAGAAAGTCGATAGATAATGTTGGTTCCCCGTGAGAATGAAACAAGCCCTTTTAAGAGGAACTTGAGTAGCTTGGGAAGTTTAGTGCAGTGCGTCACTGGGTCCATGACGTCTTGTCTTCAATACCGGTGTTACCTTAGTAAACACCCAGTAGATATGTATTGAACCCGGTTTCTGCCCTAAGGTTGAATAAATGGAGGGCTATTTTTTTCACCCTTTTATATTCATTTATTTTTCATTCTTCAACCCCTTCCTGCTTACCGAGACTTCATAACTAGAACCATGTTGGGTGTATTCCAGATTACTAGCTCTGTCTCATCCGCACTCTTCCCCAGATCTCACTTTTCTCCTTTTTTCAATATACCTAAGGACTCTACACTATCTAGTGGATTGTCCCTGGGTAGATCCCTCCGGTTCTGGCGGGATCGTGGGGACGAATACCTAACCTAACCATCCTTATAACACCATGCATAAAGTAAATTGGTCGTCTTTTGTACAGTTCATTCTTCCTTGAAACCAATTGAAAATTCATTTGGAAAAACAATCAAGGTACTTGTGATACGAGATCAAAGCATTTTGTACCTTAATAGTTTTGATCATTTAGAAACCTCCCCCTCAACATGTGCATATGATTTAGAAATTATTTATCACATGGAGGCAAGAGGACTTTGAAATATTTTCTTTGATCACAATTTTCATAGAAAAAACCATTTGATTTTCTTTGGTAAATTCTCCCCTCAATATGTGCATAGGATTTTTGAAATCATTTTATCACATAGAGGCAAGAGTTAATTTGAAGCACATCCACAATCACAAGCCATTAAGAAACCATTTAAAACTCAATCAAGGTACTTTATAAATTACTTTAAAAAGCTTTCGCATTCTCGATATTTTGTTTGTCTTTTAAATGCCCCTCAATATGTGCTTCAAGATTCGAAAGCGCTTAGCACATATGAGAGTCAGACCGCACAATTGAAACAAAACGATCACCTTTTCTCAAATTTCATTATTAAATCACAAATTCTCCCCCGATCAAAAATATCAAACCTTTTGAGATTTTGGATCCCAAGTGATTTAATACGGTTTAGAAAACATGGGAGAATATGTGGCCTGGTTTAAATACTTATCATGTTTTTAGATAAATCCTCCTCCTCAACATGTGCATTGTGTTTGAAATCTTTTGGCACATGGAGGCAGGAGTGCCTTTAAAGGACTAAAACCAATTCCATTTAAGCAGATAAGAGATTTAACTCACGATCTCAACCCCGATCAAAATTTCAAACCTTTTGAGATTTGTGATCCCAATTGATTTAAATCATTTAAAATATTTTGGGGAAAGACGTGGCTTGATTTAACTTTGAAAAATGACAGATAAGGACCATTTTAAGACATTAAAGATTGTTAGTGTCGTATGATTGTTTTTAAGAGATCTTTGAGTAAAACAAAACAATTTCGTAATCAAACAAGAACAGAAAGAATTTCATTTTGAAAGACCTTGATTCTAAAGAAAATCATACCATGACATAACATTAAATCTTTAGATCACCACATAATGTCGTACAAACGGACTCTTTTGAAGATATATTGTTTGAAAATATTTTAAATTAAATCACTCTCCCCCTCAATCGATGACCGAAGTCGATAATTGAGTGACTTAAATTTTGATAAAATGAAGTCCGGTGATTTTCAAAATTTAGTCCAATATATTTTCAAAACAATATTTTTCCATTTTTTCAAAACAATATAATTTTCAAAATTTGTTGGGTTCAGTAAATACCCAAACCCCTTAAACTAGGATTTGAATAGAAAATATCCTAAGTGTTTAATCCGTTAAACACAATCAGGTCACTGAGCGCATAGTCTCTCATGAGCTATCTTCAGACACTTAGTATGAGGCTAAGAAGGAGCCTCTCCACTCGCAAGGCGAACTTAAAGGGTGAAGAATAAGTCAAGAAGAAGATGGTGGATTCAGTGAGTGATGACAATAACTCATCAATCCCTTCGACTCCTCTCCAACTGTAAACATCAAGACAAACGAAGAAAGAGATCAAGACTTTAAAGATCAAGAATGAGTTGATTAGGCGGAAAGTTTTACCCATATAAAACTAAGTCCCTCAAGTGTTTATCCAGTCTATACAAAGTCTCAATCTATCATGATCATATCTTCCCATTTATAGTAAGCGCCATTCTCTATCAAGGAAAGAAGCTTCACGCCTACTATAGAAAGGTGAATGAACCGAATATATCAATATTAGTGTTTGCTGTGATCCATGTTTTTGTCTTCTAGGATAAAGTTAATAATCATACTTGTATAAATAGCATAAGAGAATGAGTGAAAAGTTCAAGCTTGTGAATTGTAAAAACACACACATGCAAGCCAACTTTTCACTCCTCCAAATACAACTTTATCCTTGAGCTAGCTCACTGGGTTCTAAGAGTTGTGCTCGACTTAGCCTCGAGCTTAGAGAGGAGTTACAAAACTTTGTCATTTCAATCCCAAGTACTATTCCGCAAGTACTTGGGTAACGATTCTTTGATTTATTTCTAATAAGAATATGATGTTGAAAATTACTTTGTGTGTTTTACTAATGTTAATTTACCATTATTCATGTTAATTGCTTTAAGTACTTAATTATTCCTTTTAACGATAGTGAATAGGAACAACAAGTGGTATCAGAAAGCAGGCGATTATAAAACCTTTTAAGCCGCTCTAAAACGTTTTAAATCGATTCCTATTCTGAAATTGATGTACCCCAACTAGTCGATAAAAGGGTGGAGCTTATTCAACAAGGTTCCCCTAGACTTGAAGTTGGCAAATTCAACAAATGGAAAAGCGTGATGATTTGCTATTTGATTGGGATGGAACCTTATTATATCAAGTGTATTAATGAGGGCCCATTTGTCCCAAAGACTACTGAAGGTTTGCCCAAACCTGAACCTCAGTGGACTCAGGATGAAAGGAGAGTGGTCAACCAGGACCAAAGACTCAAAAGTATCATCATATCATGTCTTCCCTGATGATATAATGGAGTCGCTTATAAGTGTAACACGGCTAAACAAACCTGGGATGACCTGGTCCATAGCCATGAAGGTCCATCTGATACCCAGGAAAACAGGATAATGGACCTGAAACTTGAGTATAATACCTTCAGTGGCTAAGGACTCAAACTCTCTCAAACTTACACCCGTTAAAAACTCTTTAAATGAACTTGCTAATGATGGTGTTAAGTTATCAAAACATGAGATAAATGTTGGTTTTGTTAATTGTCTCCCTAAGAAATGGTTAAACTTCTCTCATGGACTTAGAAATGCAAATCACATCCAAACTCTTGAGCTTCCTGAAATTTATGGGAAATTTGTCTATGAGGAAAATCTCATCAACAGACGATACCCTGACTTAAAGAAGTCTCAAGAAGTCAAGAAGTCCCCACCATCACCCCACCTATATCAACTGCCTTCTTTTCTAACAATGTGGTTCAAGATTTTCAAGAAAATTCAGATGATGAGCCCGATGAGAGATCAAGTGAGGAGTACCTAAATGACCGAACGCTGAATTTCGTGAAAGGGCACTCCTTACAAACTCTCGAAGGTTTATTAAAAGAAACAAAGGTTTTTCAACTGCTAAAGCTAACGAGGACACTGAATGCTTTAAGTGTCACAAAAAGGTCATTTTGCAAAGGACTGCTTTTCAAAACAATTTCTGAACCTTCTTACGCACCATCAGGGTCAAATCATCCCTCGTGCTTTAGCAAATTTCAACCTAACATCTATCAGGCCTCATCAAATCCTTCAGAATAAATCACCAACAAAACAATAGATTCTGAAGCCAAGTATAGGAAGATCAAAGCTAAGCTTGCATTACTTGAGGCCATCCCTCGAACCAAAAAGTGTTCAATCTGCAGGTGGTAAAACAAAGGTCTTGTTCTTTGAAACCTTCGACCGATGAAGAGCCGCCTCATCGATGATGAAATGGTGCATGTCAACAAGACATGATGGCCCTCTCAAAAGAAGACAAGCTAGCTGTTGGAAAGAATCATGCCATAAATGGAGAATGGGTCAACATCACAATGAAGAAGGTAAATATTCTACTTTCTATGGATGATGATTCGATTGGCACCCTATATGAACTATATCAATGTAGATCTTAAGTTTGTAGAGGAGCAAAGACTAAATCTTTTTCTAAGTACAACAAGTTAAGTTTTGAATTGAATAAGTGTAGGGATGAGTTACTTGTGTTAAAACAAAACAAGCTTGAGGCTATCACCTTACATGATTCAAAACACCAATTAGTCAAAAGAAATCAGGATCTTCAAGATGAACTTAAGAAAGAAAAAGATATCATTGATAGCTGGACCACCAAGAATCCAAGAGTCTTTGATGCTGTGGTGCCCCCAAGTAGCAAAAAGAGAGTCATATGTGAACATCATCTTATCGACTCTCTCAACAAAGACCAGAGTCCTAAACCATTTGTGTCCGTGGCATGATTACCAATATGTTTTCTGCTCCCAAGACCGTGATTGGATTGAAAGACTTAATCCTGATAGTAAGCTTCCTAACTTTGACTCTAGAAGAATTCTAGAACTCGAAAGTCAAGCTCTAAAGAGCATGCTTGACTCCCGTGATGTGCCCAGAGCACCAACACATCTCCGAAGTCTCAAGATGAATCTTAAGCACCACTTTCACTTTTGAAACCTCTTCGGTGCCGATCCTAGCTCGAGCTTACTCCATTACATTACAATCCACACTCTCCTAAAGAAAGGTCTGAACTTGGTAGAACCATTTTGAAAAGACCATCAAAACCAACTCAACAAGAATCTACCCCCACAGAAAATTCCACATCCTCACCCCATCGGCTGATCGATTCAACAACCTGATGAACTTGTGAGAAAGCTAACCGACAAAATGGAATCTATTAAAAAGGTCATCGAACCAATCAAGGAGACAAAGTCACCTCCTCTAGTTCCTCAAAGTCAAAAGCAACCACCAAAACAAGCGTAAGTGTGATATGTGCCACTATACCAGTCATACCACCGACAATTGTTATAGAATCCTTTTGCATGATTCAAAAAGGATGATCACAGATCGCTGACCACTTGCAATATGTGAGCTCTCTCAATCAAGAAAACTACACCAAAGTTGGTCATCAGTATGCTTCTTCATCCAAAGCTCAAAAGTTGAGAGCAAAGCCTTTTCCTCCTTGCCCACACTGTGGCTTTAATGATCATCGCCCTGATGATTGTCTTATGAACACATGCTGTGATATTTGCGGTAACACAACTCATAAGACATCTCGATGACAATGTCATCCATGCAAGGAGAAGTTCAAAACAACCCAAATCCACCGAGTCATCCTCAGTCTCTAAATGCAAAACCTGTGGAAGCTCATTGCACTCCACCACTGACCATGAATCGATTGCTCAATTCAAAGAGACCATGAGACCCAAGCCCACTAGTAAGTGGGTCACAAAGAGAAACTAATTCAGTTTACTACTTGTGCAGAGGCATGCCAAGGAGCCTATCCGCATCTAGACAGTAGTGGATGTTCAAGAAGCATGACTGTGTGAAGGAATATCTCGCACAAGTATCTAAAGGAACCGGACCAAAGGTAGTGTTTGGTGATAACTCATCATGTCCCAATCAAGGTTATGGTTCAAGAAACTGAATGGAATAGTTTTCTCTAGGATTGCTTATGTCAATGGTCTCAAATACAATCTCATCGCAGTGTTAGTCCTATGTGATGCTAAGTACAGTGTACAATTCAATGACAAACAAGGTACCATTTTCAATGCCAACAAGGAAGTTGTGTTGATTGCTCCTAGGAGAGATGATGTTTATGTCTTAGACATGTCAACTCTCTCTAAAGATGGAACTCCTCTTTTTCCAAAGCCATGAAACTATCAACCTGGCTGTGGCACAAGAGACTCTCACACTTAAACTTCAAAACATCAACAACTTGGCAAAACAAAACAAGGTCCTTGGCTTACCATCACCGGTTTTTGAAAAAGATAAACCATGATCACCGTGAAAAAGGCAAACATATAAAAGAGCATCTTTCAAAACCAAGCAAAACTTCTCTATCAAAAGTTGCCTTCACCTCTTGCATATGGATCTATTTGGACCAACAGTCCTAGATCAATCCAAAGATGAGAAGTATACACTTATCATTGTTGATGAGTTCTCAAGATACACTTGGGTATACTTTCTTTCTAAAAAGAGTCAGGCAACTGATACTATAATGTCATTTATCAGAACATTGAAAACGAATGACATTACAAAGGAAACAAATCGAACCCACAATGGTAATGAATTTAGAAATGCCGAGCTTGAGAATTTCGTGATGAGAAGGAAATCTCCCAAAAACTTTCATCTCCTTATACCCCTGAACAAAATGGGGTAGATGAAAGGAAGAACAGAACTCTCATTGAGGCTGCAAGAACCATGTTAAATGGCTCAGCTCTTTCAAAGCATTTCGACCGGCAGCTTAAACAGATGTTACACTCAAAAACAGGTCAATCATTGTCAAAAGACATAATAAAACCCCATATGAGATATTCAAAGGTAGACTTCCGACATCACTACTTCCATGTGTTTTGGTGTCCTGTGTTTATTCATAACCACAAGGATCATCTAGGCAAGTTTGATGCTAAAGCCGATGATGGATACTTTTTAGGTTACTCACTGATCTCCAAAGCCTTCATGGTATTTAACACAAGGAGACAACAAGTTGAGGAAACCTATCATGTCACCTTTGATGAAAGTATAGAAAGCATCGATTCACCAACACTTCGTGGAAGAAATAGGAATTGATAACTCATCAAGATATCCTCCCGATGAGTACAACATCAAACCAATTCCTCATACCAAGCCGATGCCGACATCTCATATTATGTCTTGCCTCACAACCTGTCGCAACCAACTATCAGTGAATTAATTGATAATCACAGTCCCCTACTAGGATAGGTAACACCGATCCATATGATCGATCCTATATCTCAAGAACCTCTACCAGAACAAATCACCTCGACAGATCTAAATGATCATGTGGCTCACACTGAACTCCCGTGACATCTTCAAGCTCAGATCCCAGACCACAAAGTAAGTGGACAAGATCTCGGGACATTGAGCTTGTAAACATCATTGGTGAACCCACTGAGGGCATGCTCACTAGAAGCATGGTCGCTAACTTAATCGCAGCCTCGCCAATGAATGTCTATATGCCGATTACCTATCGTAAATAGAACCCAAAAGTGTCACTGAGGCTCTAAAATACCCAAGCCGGGTTCAGGCTATGCAAGAAGAACTGCAACAGTTTGATAAAAATAAGGTCATGACCTTGATCAAATGTCCTCGGGATGTAGTAGTCATAGGAATGAAGTGGGTTTTCAGAAACAAAACCGATGAAAACGGCACTGTCATTAAAAACAAAGCCAGACTTGTAGCCAAAGGTTACAGTCAACAAGAAGGCATTGACTATGATGAAACATTTGCTCCTCAGTGCAAGAATGGAAGCCATCAGATCTTTCTTGCATATGCAACATACATGAACTTTCTACCAAATGGATGTTAAAAGTGCATTCTTAAATGGTGATCTCAAGGAAGATGTATATGTTCAAGAACCTCCGTGCTTTGAGAGTAGTGAATTCCCGACTATGTCCTGCAAGCTTGACAAAGCTCTTTATGGACTGAAACAAGCTCCTGTGGCATGGTATGAAACTCTCTCGGCCTTCCGATACAAAACAAGTTTGTCGAGGAAAGATAGACAACACAATCGCTTGTCTATAGAACTCAACATGATGTGATTCTAGTCCAAGTGTATGTTGATGACATCATCTTTGGCTCAACAAACTACAAACTTTGCAAACAATTTGAAAAACTGATGACTAAGAAGTTTGAAATGAGCATGATGGGGGAACTCACATACTTTCTTGGACTACAAATCGAGCAACCGACAAAGGAATATCCATCACCAAGAGAAATACACCAGAAATCTCTTGAAAAATATGAGATATCTGACATGTGCCTCGCTGAAAACTCCAATGGTCCCACCTAACAACCTTGGACCTGATTTCACTGGTAAATCACTCAATCAAACTCATTTCATAGGGATTGTAGGCTCACCGATGTATCTAACGCTTCTAGACCAGATATCCAATTCTCATTCTGTCTAATAGCAAGATATCAGTCCAATCCTAAAGAATCCCATCTCATCAGTAGCTAAAAAGAATACTCAGTACTGAAGGGAACCCCAAGCCTTGGACTCTATTATCCAAGATGCTCGTGGTTTGATCTCAAGGGTTACTCGATTCTGATTATGTTGGTGCAACATGGACGTAAAAAGTACCTCGTGGTCCCGTCAATTTCTTGGAGGAAAACTAGTTTGTTGGAGTGCTAAAAAGCAACAATCAGTGGCTATGTCTTCACCGGTGAAGCCGAATATGTAGCTGCAGCAGATGTCGCCAATGTATTATGGATGAAAAGTCAACTCATTGACTATGACATCCATTACAAAATGGTGCCCATCTTCTCGTGATAATACCGCTATTGCAATCTCCAACAACCCTGTCCTTCACCAAAGAACCAAACACATTGATATCGATATCACTTCATCGTGGGATCACATAATGAAGGGAGATATTGAACTTCATTTCATCCCCACCAATATCAATTGGTCGATATCTTCACAAAACCCTTGGATGAACCCACCTTCGTGAGACCAAAGTGAGTTAGAATGCTTGACATTGAAAGTCGCATCCAAAACCAATCTCAAGAAGTTCTATGAATTGGTTCGTCTCCCCTAACATCCAAAACAAACCTCTCATGAATGATTAAGACTCACTCGTGGTCCCTGACAGAAATCATTGAATGAGTAACTAAATGCTCCAAGTATTAGTTACTTAAATGTCCTAGGTTGGTAATCCCACCAATTTAATATAGGAATACATGTCTTACCGTCAGGAGTATCATCATTTACCTCATCCCACTTGGCATTAAAAGCCTTCTCTCACATAAAATATCCTATGGATATTTTATTATTGCTAAAGTACACTTTATCGGCATTGCAACTGTTTTCCTTGAAAGACGGGATTTTACCGCGTGAAGTGGTGGGTGGCATTAAATGTGGAATATCAAACGATTTCAAAATGGTCTTTACATATCCAAATTTATACAAAACCACCCTCTCATCTGCTTTCATAAATACCTCTTCAAAACCACAAACACACACACAAATCATTTTCTGCAACTAAACTCTGACAAAATCCTTTCTCAAATCCAGAAAAATTTGTGTGTTCCCAAAATCTTTAAAACCTCTTTTGGAAAACCCTCCTTGTAAACATTTACAAAGTTTTCATCACAAACTTGAGAGATCCAAATACTTTGATTGTTCTAGTCAAAACATTTTTTAAACCCTAAAATCTTCTTTAATGGCTAGAACACAATCTCTCCAGCTTGCTTCTCGATGGGTAGGGGATCTTACTAACGTTGAATTTAAAACAAATAATGTCATAGGAAATTTTGAATACCTTGAAAATGTCCCAACCTATAAAGACATTATAAAATTTTATTCAACTGCCCACTCAAAACGGCCTTTGTAAAATGTCCTCAAGATCGTACCCAAACTACCTCGTGGAGTTTTGGGCTACAATGATGCCTTTGACCGACACCTTCGATGAGAATAACCTTAGACCACTCAGGGAGTATCTCATCAGGTTCAGTCTTAATGGGGGCAACAATACACCCTGGATTACAAAACGTTTTGCACTTCAACAGGTTAGAATATAACAAAGGTACTTATGTCGCCCATCCCGAACCCTCCACACAAAAGGATGGGTTAAAACAAATCGTTTTAGATCCAACGTTTTTGGACAAGACCCCAGTCACTAAAAGCTCATTCCCTCGGGCTTGGAGGATCCTCATCACTTTTGTGATTCAGGTCCTCGGCGGGAACCACTCATCCACTGAACAAGTTAACTCTATTCAGTTGATGATGGCAAACTGCTTGATGAATGGGGTCACTGTCGACATAGGGGAGATCATTTACAGTGATCTCGTAACGAAGCTACGAGCAAAACTAGGACGGCACGCCGTATCATAGGTTTGTCTCTTGTGCTTTGCAATCGCATCGGGTTCAAATTATACTCAAGATGAAAAATTTGGAAATTTACCTGCATCCACGAGCCCATCAAATTTTCAAAAGGACCCATCCCTCGTCACTCCCATTGAATTGACGGCCCACATGATTGCCGTAAACAATCAAAGTGGATCAATGTCTCCAAACCCCTGCCCTAAAAGAGAAAGGGAAGTCTCGTGACTGGGACTAAGACTAAACCAAAGTCTCAAGGCCCCGAGGCTTCAGGAGCACACCTAAGAGGCACAAAAGCCCGAGACTAAACAGCACACCCACCCACTGAAACAACCACCCCGTGACAACGAAGGACACCGATACATCACAATCGCCCTTGGTCACACCTACTACTTCCCAAGATCCAGAGGGAAACATACAACCCGTTGGTAGGGGAGCCTTCCACCACGCCCGATGATGACATTAACAAATCCAAGTCTTTGTCCGAGGGAACACCGATCGATCCCAAAGACTCGGGAAACAAACAACCCAATCGATAGGGATAAAACAATCATCGACCCGCCAAAGGCACTGGAAACACTCACCGTGTCTTAGGGTCACTGGGGACAAAGACTCGGAGGGAAAGAAACAACCCGCCGATACGGAACCCAAAACCAATCCCGACTCGAGAAGGCCCGGAAACTCCCACCAGTGTATGAGGGGTCAACGGGGACAAAGACTCGAGAGGATATATACCACCCGCTGATATGGAACCCATCACCAACCCCTTGCTCACAATTGCTGATGTCAATGGTATTCTATTCTCAGAGGATGACCTTGCTGAACCGATGATGAGATTTTATCACCGGAGAAGAAATGGACGCCGAGGTTTAATCAACAAGAGCCTCACCGATCCAAAGGAGCATACCGCATCCCCATTCCAACATGATGATCATGCTTCAATCCTCAAGCTCGATGAATTCAAAGATTTTGACAATGTTCTTCCCAATCTGAAAGGCGCTTGGCCTGGATCACCGGCTTCAAGGAAGCTATACTCGGGGTTACTAAAACATTGTGGGAACAACATACCGAGGTCGCCGCAAGTTATGCCGATCTAAAGGCAGAGGTATGGCTTCGATGAAAGTGTTCATGAGCACATGGACTTGATGTATGACCAAATTCACCGATTGGATGAAAATATGGCTAACTTCTAAAGACATCTTCAAGATGCCGCACAAAGATCGATGAAATCAAGGAGTTTGTCGAGAAGATCCGCTATTAACTCTCAAGTGCTAAAGGCTACCGAGGCATACTTGCAACAATCCTCACGCCATCGAATCTGTTAGATTCGCTCAAGTCTCAAATGTTCGTGGTCTTCCATCATCACCCGCCTCTTCAAGCTACATTGGACTCTTTGAATACACAGGTGGCGACCATGGCTCGGGCATCCTCTTCCCTGGCCTGGAATCTTGGTCCCTGGATGACCGCCTTGGAGCTTTCAAAGCTAACTTGGATGCAAAGGTCACGGCATCAGACATGCACTTCAGAGATTAAGGCTATGATGACCGAAATCTATCGGCCTTCAAGGGTCAAGCCGCCCCCCTCCGCACGCAACGCCAACTCTTGCCCTCACCGAAGCTCCAGCAACAGTTGAGGGGAGAATATCACAAGAAACTCCTCTTCACAAGGGGAGCAAACACCACCGCTCAGTAGCTCCAACATCATCTACGCCTCGAATACCAATCTCCTCACTACCACCTCAAACATCAACAACAACACTAACGGTCACAACAACAACACCACCCTTAGTTGCATCATCTTCCTCGAGGCCGGACAAGGGCAAAGGCATAATGACAACTGCTGAGCCTGAGAAGATGCCCTATAAAATCGGCGACACTTAATACCTGCTCACACCTCAACAGCTGAGTAAACATCTTGCTAAAGAAGAAAGAAGATTGAAACTAGCCGAGGAAGAGAAAAAGAACAGAGAAGCACTGCAAAGGTTGTCAAGAAGCTGAGAATATGGGATTAGATGCAAGCAAGATTCCAAAGGGTCGCGCAGACAAAAGTTCAAGGATGCTCAGCTGCCAAATGGCCGCAATGAGAAAGTATGAAGAAAAGAGAAAGAAAATCAAGCTCTCAGAAAGCGAATTGAGGAATACAACTGACAATGAACGGTACCGGCTTCGAAAAATCATCGATGTCAAGATTATTCCTAACACCAAACCATTGGCTATGAATGTTTACAAAGGGGATGACAAAAGACACTTTGAGGTTCATGATCCCTTAAAATTCAGTGACTTTGGGATCATTGAACTTGATGAACTTGGTCCAATCATTGGAAAGAAGCAAAATAAGGTGGTCAAGCAGTTGATGAAGATGCTCAGCAAAAGATATGAAAGGCTGAGGGATGCACCAGCCCAACTAGGAATTCAGCCCGCCTTTGATCGCACCTCAAGGATCTCAACCACAAACTTCCACTGCAAAAGGAAAGAGTTGAGTTCCACGAAATCAAAATGCCGGCTTAGAATGCAAAGTAGAGCCTCGAGGGTGTCAAATTTGTGAACTGCTTGGTGATTGAAGATCCTGAAGAGGGCTATTCCACATTGATGTCTATGGAAACCCAAAGATTTCAAAGATGGAGTGCTATTGATCAGGCTAGTGTAGCTGCAATGATCAACTATATTCTAGTGGCCTCTCAGATCCAATCCCAAGCAAACATCAGGTTCTGTCAAGACCTGAATGCAAAAATAAGAGACCATCCTGACAGAGAAACACTCATCACCAAGAAAGTGAAGCTGCACCGGGTATCCATCCGATGACATCATTTTATCCTTGTGTACTAGTGATAGGAAATATGTAATCTGATCAATAAAAGATGTATGTTTTTGTCAAATTACTCAAATATTCTTATTGTATTCACCAACATTCTCGTGTAAGAAGAAGCCTCTTTGCTCGACTTACATCGATCAAACACCTAGGCTATTTGTATATCCAAATAGGGAGACTGCTGTTGAAATACCCAAACCCCTCAAACTAGGATTTGAATAGAAAATATCCTAAGTATTTAATCCGTTAAACACAATCGGTCATCGAGCGCATAGTCTCTCAGTGAGCTATCTTCAAGAGACTTAGTATGAGGCGAAGAAGGAGCCTCTCCACTCTGCAAGGCGGAACTTAAAGGGTGAAGACTAAGTCAAGAAGATAGTGGATTCAGTGAGTGATGACAATAACTCATCAATCCCTTCGACTCCTCTCCAACTGTAAACACTGAAGACAAACGAAGAAAGAGATCAAGACTTTAAAGATCAAGAATGAGCTGGATTAGGCGGGAAAGTTTTACCCAGATAAAACTAAGTCCCTCAAGTATTTATCCAGTCTATACACAGTCTCAATCTATCAAGATCATATCTTCCCATTTATAGTAAGCGTGCCATTCTCTATCAAGGAAAGAAGCTTCGGCGCCACTATAGAAAGGTGATCAGTAACCGAATATATCAATATTCGTGTTTGCTGTGATCCATGTTTTTGTCTTCTAGGATAAATTTAATAATCATACTTGTATAAATAGCATAAGAGAATGAGTGAAAATTTCAAGCTTGTGAATTGTAAAAACACACACACGCAAGCCAACTTTTCACTCCTCCAAATACAACTTTATCCTTGAGCTAGCTCAATGGGTTCTAAGAGTTGTGCTCAGACTTAGCCTGAGCTTAGAGAGGAGTCACCCAAACTTTGTCATTTCAATCCCAAGTACTATTCTGCAAGTACTTGGGTAACGTATTCTTTTGATTTATTTCTAATAAGAATATGATGTTGAAAATTACTTTGTGTGTTTTACTAATGTTAATTTCAGTAATTATTCACTGTTAATTGCTTTAAGTACTTAATTATTCCTTTTTAACGATAGTGAATAGGGAACAACAAAATTGTTTAAAAAATGTTATCCTGCACAAAGATACGTTAGGTGGTTGAGAAGCTTCTGTTGTTGCTGTAGGGTTTGGAAGAAAAACCGTCATAGGATGCAAGGAGACTTTTTCCACGTTGCATTTATGCCAACTCTCCATTGAAGTCCAATTAAGCTCTGTTTCTTCATTTGTCAACCCAAGATCTAGTTACAATTCTTTCCTTTCGCATCCAAACATCATATTATGGGGGATCCGGATCGGGAACATTCTTATACCAAGATACCTGCATAATGTTAGTGGACACAAACATATATATGGTGGTCGACAACACCCAAAACAAAGAATCGAATAATAAAAAGTCAATTCAACATATCAATCAGTTCATATAAAGCATGGGAATAATGCGTTTCATCAAACTGTAATCATATAATCCGAACAATCATATCCTAAAAACCTAGTCCTTCAACATAGGCAATTATATTTTTTAGATAAGCACGTAGGATGATTAAGAAAGCCCATAAGATGATGTAAATATGAAAAATATTCTTCCCCTCATGTTGGATATTGGATTTCACATACACATCAAACCATAACACAAAGTGGGTGTATAATGGTGAGTTCTAGAGAGAGAAAGTTAGAGGTTTAGGGAACTTAGTGAGAGAAAGAAAAACTATTATTATGAGCTCCAACTCTCTACCTTGGGAGGTAGAGAGTATTTATAGTCTTACATAAAACGCCACACAATCTAAGCAAGGTGTGGATCGGCATACAAGTTGGGTAAAGACCGTCCGTCCTCCACGGTGTTACTTAACTAAATACTACTTAACTAAATATAACTATGACTAAGAGCATTCTAACGATTACATATACTTGAGGTGACCGACTCTTTAATACCGGGAATTTCTAATTCCTAACAATCTCCCCTAAGGGAGGTCACCTCAAACATATACTAAAATGACATTGAATACAATCGGATATTACATTAACAATTGATCTTGCATTCTTGATGTAGTACTTTGCTCGGAAGCTCGTAGTCATTGATTCCACTCATTGCATGTTTGGTTAATCCAAGTGGAGGTCTTATAATCGATCCACGATAATAATGTTGAGCCAGCTTTTGAGATCATAATAGAAAATCTCTGATACATCCATTGTGGTGTTGGTATTATGTGATGTTGTGACTTTCGGACCGACATGCTCACATTCGGGATCATGATATCTTCTCATCGAGTAGCGAAGCATTTCGTTGATTCATGATATTGGCAGCACGTAGCAAAAAGCATGGAGTTAGAATATCAGAGTCATTGATGCACCAATCATGATATCTTTTTATATGAATGTGTTGTGTGAGCATGCGCTATGGATTGACCGCCCATTCCTATCACCGCAAACGCCGGGTGTACCTTCGCATACAACGCTAGTTAATAAATCGCACGAAGTGTTTGATCACTTCGTGAATTGAGGTACACGCCCACCTCCTCGCTGATCAAGACAAGTACCGCCTGTGATCGTGAATATTACTTAAGAATTTCCTTGATGGTTTCGCAAATGCTCTAGCCGTTCTCAAACCGAACGTCTAAAAGAAGACAACACGGAGGAGTGAACCGTCAATTTAATTCCAATCGATTGATGAAAAGAGATTTAAAAACAATCGTGTATTGCTCAATAGAAATTGTTTTTGCAATATAACGAAGTTTTAATGAAAATCAATTATCAATCATAAAACACCTTTTGATTTGAAAAATTAGTACACGGTCCACGTGCTTAATGAAAAGTTTTAAAGCACAAAGACCGGTTTTTCAAAGGTATCCGTCAATCCATAACCCTGAACCGTGATTGATTCAAAAAGAATGAATCGCCCATTGTTTCGCCCGCTTGTCACATGGTTGATCCGTATAATAGATCTCACATGCCACCTACAGAGCTTGTTAGATGTTGGCTCTAAGGCTTTCCATCTTCATCAGGAGTATGTTTGCATATCACTCGAGATGTTTGGCAATACCACAAGGATAATGCGAGGACTCAAGATATAATTTCTTTCCACATTGTGTGTAACAGAGAGTCTTCATTGAAAGTGTCCTAATGAGATTTATTGATGATCTCGTGGCACTAGACTCAATTTGTGCATATTTGGATCCTATATCGGAGACTAGGGAGAGGGTCTCCTCCTTCAATATCAACAATCTCTAAGAGAGAGTCGATAGATAATGTCGGTTCCCAGTGAGAATGAAACAAGTCCTTTTAAGAGGAACTTGAGTGGTTTGGAAAGTTGAAGTGCAGTGGCCATTGGGTCCATGACGCCTTATCTTCAATACCATGTTACCATCAGAGCATATGAATTGAACCCTAAGCCGCCTCTAAGGTTGAATATATGAAGGGCTATTTGTTTTCACCCTTTTCTCATTCAATTCTTTTTAATTCTTCAACCCCTTCTGTGCTTACCGAGACTTCATAGCAAGAACCTTGTTGGGTTTATTCCAAAGACTAGCTCAGCCTCACCGTCACTCTTCCCATATCTAATTTTTCTCCTTTTATCATCATACCTAAGAACTCTACACTAACTAGTGGATAGTTCCCCGGTAGATCCCTCCGCTTCGGGGATCAAGGAACACATACCTAAACTTATCGTCCTTATATCACCATACATAATGTAAAGTTGGTCGGTCTTTTGGTATTGTTCATCCGTCATAGAACCAATTGAAAACATTTGAAAATCAATCCAGATACTTATGATATTTTATCAAAGCATTTTGTAACTGAATTGTTTTTGATATTTTTAGAATAAGTGCTCCCCCTCAACATGTGAATCAAGTATTTGAAATAGTTTTCTACACGGAGGCAAGAGAAAAGAATTAACTTCTTTGATTACCATTTTAAAAATATCAACATCACTTCCCTAATCGAATCAAGTAGATAAAGCATTTTGGGGAAGGATGAGGTTTTCATGATTTTGCTCCCCTCAATATGTGCCTCGAGATTTGAAAAGAGTTTTGCACATACTAGAGGAACTGCACTTGAGATAAGTTATCACGCTTCAAATCATGTTTAAGATAGATGCTCACCCTCAACATGTGCATGGAAAATTTGAAATCGTTTGTCATATGTGGGAAGGGGAGCTTGTACATCCTTATAAAACCATTTACCAAATTATCAGTTTAAATCCAATATTCTCCCCGATCACAATTATCAAATCATTTGAGATTTGTGATCTCTTATATATTTAAATTGATTTTGAAAGCTTTTAAGGAGAATTGTGACTTGATTATGAAAGCGCGAACTGATAATGATCGTATTTTAAGACTTTAGACTCCATTGATAAAACATGCTTGAATATCTTTTGAAAACAATTGAATGCCAAATAACTTTTAATTTAATTGAAATCATTCTCCCCTCAATCAATGACATAGGTTGTTGATTGAGAGATTGATATTTTGACAAATAAGTCCGGATGATTATCAAAATAGAGACCGAAGTTATTTTTCAAAGTAGTTAGTTTTCGGCACAGATAAATGATTAAAGAATCAGAGCATGGAATTTTGAAAACATGATAAAGTATGGCTCGTTTCTTTGAAAAAGCGGTTCTGGCCGAAATGACAATAAACCATTTTTTCTCCTTCTCCCAAAAATAATTTTTTTTTCGACCAAGAACAACATCTAAAGTCCGTGTCATTCTTGAATGATGTTAACAAAGACCGTAGATATTATCAATCGAGAAAAGCGTATGTGCTAAAACACATACCTTTCTATATCAAAATAGACCTAAAATAAACCAAGAAAGAGCCGTTTATTGCTAATATTGGTTTTCGAAGTTTGTGCTTGTGCAGTACTGATATGTAAAAACACGCAAAAAGGAACCAAATCGACGAAATCAAAGCACGAGAGATCGAGAGAGCTTGCTGAGCCTAAGGTCAATTATGCATTTATGAAGATTTCTAATCTCTGAAGATGATTTGTGAATATTTGATCAAAGTTTGAAGAATGTCGGGGCCAGTCCCGAACTTTCAAAGAAATGACAAAACACCCTCAAGTTTCAAAAGTTGCAAATTCACCCTGGTCTATCAAGAATGACAAGTTCAGCCCTTGGAAGATGGTTTCAGATTTACATCTATGGTCCCTCAAAAATCCAAAATATACAACATTAGTCCCTATGTTAGCCTTTGTCATTTATACTAGTCCAAGTTAATCCTTAACAAATCCATTATATAATCCAATCCATATTCGTTCGCCCAACATCCAAATCCAATCCACTAAACAACCCATCCAACCCAATACCCAACAACACCCGCTATATTTACCCATTACCCGCTACCAAACCCTAGTCAATGCAACACCAATAACCCGTCAAACTATTTGAGATATAATAAAATATCCAAACGCGCCCTTTCCTTAACCCCTGTCTTCCCCATTCCCAAACACCACCATTTTAACACCAATCCCAAACACAATCCTCGTACTAGAATCTATCGGACCTTATCCTCAACTCGAATTGCCGATTGTTTGCCACGCGTACAAATGGCACAATATTATTGGCGTGACACCTCATTGAGTGATTGGAGCTCTCAATTGGTGAAGAAGTGACAATGGATGAGTGAGTGGCTGCAAATTGCTTCTAGGTTCTTCTCAAAGGCATCCCAAGACCTCCTCACAAACTATATAAAAGGACCTCTTTGGCTCACATTTCAAGGCGTGCAATCCTAGTTTTCATTTTAGCTTATTGTCTTTAATTTTCAGTAGTTTTCTAAATGTTTTATTAAGCTTTTATTGTATTTCCATTTCCTTGTAACCCCTTTTCAGTTTTAATAAAAGTTCCAAGCTTCTATATTTTATCTTGCATTTCTTACTTAAAGTGATCAATAAGCTAAGTTGAATAATGGAATAGGCTTATTTCAGCTTTTATTATAGCTTTAGTGTTTAAATTGCACCATCTTCGTTCACCTCACTCATTTACATTCACAAAAGACGTCAACAAAGTCAACCGGGTGGTGATTTTGGTTTAGAAATGGATATGGGTTGATTGTAATGATGGATTTGGTTGTTGGTTGGTATTTTGATCTGTACTTTGCTCAAAATTTAGCTGGATTCTTTGTAAGTTTGATCTAAATCATTTCTAGCTTAATATTAAGTAGGAGTATCATCCCTCATTAGATCATTCAACAATCTTGTTATTTTGTCAAATTAGCTTTGTTTCAAGATGTGGTTTGATTTGATACTAGAATAAGCTGGTCTTTGTGTTTTAGCTTAACTTGCTTGCAAAACAGCCCCCTTAAGGACTGTTTGGATTAGCATTTAAAATGAGCTAGAAGTAATAATATAAGAGTAGTTAAGTTGTTTTAGGTTTGCTTTGGTCATTTCCATTCAAACTGTCTCTGCTTGCATCAATTTTCATCATAAGTCAACGTAATTTGGTGATGATCCGCTTTTGCTCATCTGTTGAAATCAGTTAAACATAATCATTCACATAGTTTTAAAACTTGATAAACTAGCTTGCTTCATTTATATTTCATCATATTTCATCATTGTCAGTTCAACATTTGAGCTTAAAATTCACAAAAGTCAAACTTTCAAATCAAGCTTTCAAAAAGTCAAGATGGTGTCAAAAGCGCTTTTTGCGCATCTCGGGCAGCTAGGCGCACGTTCTTATTTTAAGTAGTTAAAGTCTCATCTTTGGTCCATTTGTAGTTTGCTGGGTGGTCTTTAAGACCCCATATCTGTTATTTACTCAAGCTCTTTTGATAAGCTAGTGCATAAGCTCAAAACATCTAATTCGTTCAATGTTTTGCAAGTAAAGATCAAGAGTTTAATTCATAGGTAATCGCTTATTTTTAGGTTAGGAGTAGTTGGATTTAGCTTATATTAGCTTATTTGAGTATAATCTAGTTTCGTAGAAGTTGGTGGCTTAATTTGTTGTTTTGCTTATTTATAAGTGCTTATTTAGAATCTGTTTACACTGCAGCCTTCACATCTTACACACAAGCATCATATTTGATATTTTTCTTAGAACCAGAATAACATTTTAGAATTTTCCTGAGATTTTCATAATTTTTGGTCATTGTTTGCTATTTTTCTAGATTTAAAATAATTTTTAATCACTTTTAATTAGCTTTTATTGCAAATAATTAAGAAAAAGTTCAAAAAAAATAATTTTTCAATGTTCTCAGTTTAAGAAAAATATAAAAAGCATAAAAAAGATTTTTCCTTATTTTTCCCCTTTTATTTGGTATTTTTCACAACTTAAATTAGATTAAAATAGTTTTAAATTAGTAGAAAATAGAAAATTAATCTGAAAAATAAAAAAATAGTTCTGAAAAGTCTCTTATGATATTTTAGATTTTATAAAAATAGTTTCATATTTTTCCCTTTGATTTTTATAATTTTTAGAATTTTAATTTAGTTTAAATAGTTAAAATAAGTTTTGTTTTAATTTAAATAAAACTTAAAAATCCAAAAAAATAGTTTTAATTCTAAAGTAGTTTTTACATTACATTTTTAGTATAAAAATAATTTTAGGCATTTTTAGGTTATAATTTAGACGTAGTTGTATTTTAATTACGTTTTATTAATTACGTTTTAGTTAATCCGCACTTAGGATTTCCCGTAAAATAGATTCCCTTAATTACTTTCCCTATTCCCGTAGTTTAATAAAATCAAAATCAAACAAATCAAAATGACACGGCATTAAATTCCAAACCAAGAACGACGTTGGCAATTCATGCCTCGTTGGGAAACGATTCGGGTTAACTAATCCGTATACACGATCAATAACACTTTGATTTATTATTCTATTTCCTAAAGGAATTTGAATCTATCTTCGTGATTATTTTTGATATCGATATTGAGGTTTTATCCACACACATTACCCCTAAGCCTTCATTATCGAGAACTGTCCGAGCCGCTTTTAAGTTTCTTACTTGGCATCATTCACAAGTATTAGCTTGTGCGAAAGTAAACTTGACGAGTGTCGTTCAATTGTGAAATCAAATTTTTACGCTGCTCGGGAGGTTGTCACGACAATATCGATTGAGGTTTGACGATTAGTGACTCGAGATCCTTCATTCGTGAAGTTACTATTTTCTATAAAATTAAAAAAGTAAAAAATATTTTCCTTTTTCTTTTGTATATATATATATATCAGATTAAAAATACAAAAGATTTTCTCTCTTGTGTTTTGCAATAAATAGAAGACATCAATTATATAACATTCTCAACGGAGGTGTTATCATTAATAAGTTCCCTAACTAAAGATCAAAAACTTGCCTTTGTGTCGCTTGTGGATTTATTTATTTCATCGGATAAACAACCGTGTGGTGGGTATAAGGACGGCCTGACATTAAATTGCGGCCGTGAAGAAGCTGGTTTTAATAGCCGCTACCACCTAAAAAGCTTCTCCGCCACAGCGCTTGTCTTGTAGAGGTGATTTATTCACTGGGATTATTGGTTAAGTTCATGTGTTTTCAATACCGTTCGTTTTAATTGCCTTGTTTTTGAAAGTGCATGCGCACTGTTCTAATAACTACAGACCTATGATGCAAGCCGCTACAATTCGCAAGGCGAAATAGACGCTGCTCCCTTAGTCGAACCGAGATTGAATCCAATCAAACCCCTCCATCATCGAAATGGCATGAGGACAACCGATCTATGCTAGAGCAACTCCAAGCACCCAATCGAGGGTTATGGAGAAGCCATCATTGTCCCGGCAATCGTTGCCGATAACTTTGAGCTTAAACACGGATTGATAAATTTGGTTTCGAGCCAATTTTACGGATTCGAGACGATCCTCACTCATATCCGACGATTCAACAAGCTCACGTCTACGATCAAGTACCGTAACGTTCCGGAAGAGGCTATCAAGCTTCTACTTTTCCCATTTTCACTCGAGGGGCCGCCCAATTTGGCTCGAAAAACTACCCCCGGATCGATAAACACATGGGAGAATTTAGTATCGTTCCGTGAAAGTAATTCTTCCACCATCTAAAACAAATGCCCAAAATGAAATAACAAAATTAACACAAAGATTTGATGAATCATTTAGTGAGGCATGGGACCGATTCAAAGATTTGCTTAGGCAATGTCCCCATCATGGTTTTTTTGAGTTGCACCAACTTGATAATGTTTTATAACGGTTTGAATGAGATTGATCAAGACTCTCTCAATTCCCGCTGGTGGTAATTTGTTGACCCCATCAACGAGAGCTTCTTGTCCATTGAGAACACCCAAAGTTCGATACTCTAGGCAAATCGTTGCTTTTCGAGTGAATGATACACCATCGATCCTCGCCTCTCGGAAATAACGCTAGCAATCGATGCTAAGATTGATATGCTTTACGGATATGATCCAGGCTTTGGTTAAGATTAATTTCTCCACCGCTCAAGTCAAAGCGGTGGAAACGACTTGTACTACTTGTGGTGCCCCGCATGCCTACTACAACTGTACCGCCACCGATGGACATCCTCATGCTAATGCCGTGAATCGGAGGTAACCAATACCGCTTCAAGTTGAACCGACCCCCTGTTAGTAATCAAATGGTACCTCCGGATTTTCCATCGAACAATCAATTGGCTTTACCCAGAATCGTTCGGTGGACCAAATGTTCAAAACCAATTCAAAGCTCCACCAAATCAATAATTTTAATCATGAGTCAATTACAATCAAGGATATCAAGCTTCAAGCTATCAAGTTCGCCTTTGCCTCTAATGAATTCCTCAATCACGTTCGCATCAATAATGCCAACATCAAAACCATGAGAACCCAGATTTCAAGTTTGAGAACGAAGTTTCAATCTTCATTAACTAGACAGCAATGAGTTTAGAACGAAAATTCGACTTTAACAAAAAATTGATGCTTGAATAAACTTGAAAGTATGTTGAATGTTGCTTTGTGCCAGTGAGTCAACCTCGGTTCGCTCCTTCTCTCCCAAGTAACACCATTCCAAACCCAAGGGAGAAATGAAATACGTTTCCATTCGAGATGATGGGCCCTCGATGACTACTTCCTCTCTGGTGAGGAATGTAGCACGAGAGACCGAGGTGACAAAGGGACCGTAATTCCTCTTGATAATGGAAAAGCCAACTACGTCCAACCTCTAGTTGCCCAAGTTCCTTCTATCTTCAGCATAATGCGAGTTCTAACCTTACACCGCGGAAAATCGTTCAATCACGGTTCGACAAAATGAAAGTTGTTTCCGAACCAAGTTCAAACTTACGAATTATATATTTAAAGTCTGAAATGATTTATGAAGAGAAATTGGAACAAATTTCAAAGATTTCACCTCGAGCCACCGCTAATTCTTCCTCGAACCAAGCTCCCGAGAAGCTTGGTGATCCCGGGAAATTCCTCCTTCCTTGCTCTTTAAATGATATTAAGGAATGTAATGCCCTAACCCATTCAAAAGTAAGCATAAGTCTCTACATGCTCTCTTGCTTATATATCATGACCTTGGATTGAGACTCTTATACCGACCGTATGACTATCGAATTAGCTAATTCCAATTGCTCACACGGTTGGTGTAGTCGTACGATGTTATGGTATGCAGTGGATAAATTCCATTTTCCCCGTGGATTTCGCCAGAAGTTGATATAGAGGTCGATGCCCGAAGTCCCTCTCATTTTAGGAAGACCATTCTTGAGAACCGCGAAAGTCCTTGTGGATCATTACCAAGGAACGTTGGCGACGTGAAAAGGAAATGAAAAATAGTGTTCTATGCCGAAAAACGTCAAAACCTCCACCGATGATCATTCATCATAGCATCGATGTGATTGATTTCTCTCAAGAAAGTGGCAATCCCACTTTTTCCGTCAACTGCATTATGACCGACTCTTCCCCGTCTCTCTACTACTTTTAAAGCTTAATCCCTAGTCGGGAAGAGATCGCAGGCCTTTCTTAATGATGATTCAGCCTCGCTGAAATTGATTTGATGCTACTTTTGACCGAGGGGGATGGATTCTTTTTCTTGAAAAATTGTTATATAATCCAGCCATCTTTAACCCCGCCTCCTGGAC
>OU343216.1:20901407-21023590 GCA_910596185.1 Chrysanthemum makinoi
TGGAGAATTGTCCACTTTGTACCTTGATGGGATTCTTAATAAGAGGTATAAGAATATGGTATTGTGCTGTGTACTCTTTTGATGATAGTAATTATTTGCTTTTCCTCATAAAATAAATTCCTTATATGATAATCGGATGTGGTATTACATATGTAATACAATGCAGAGGACTTAGAGGAAGCAAGGAAGCTTGCCTAGCGCTGACAATACACCTTCGTGGTAATGGAGCACATGCAGTCGTTGAAGCTATAGGCACGCTTTGATTTAGTTTACCTTCGGGTTTAGTAATCGCTATTAAATGATTGTCATTACTGGCCTTCCATTGTTAGGGTGTGGTTTACGCTTCCTTGTTAAAAGATATTGGTTTTGCTCATGCATTTATTGATTATGGAATTTCTGTTTCTTTAAATGGTGTTTTTTACTTTAATGTTATTCTAGTAAATGGTGTGTTTGAAATTGATTTTCATGATAATATGATTGATAAAAATAATTCTGTCTTTAGCATCAATAATAAAAGAATCAAAGGTGATTTGGATTCTTCATTTCTTTTGCATTGTAGACTTGCTCATATAGGCAAGAAAGCATGCATTACCAAGTACAACGATGGGCTTTTGCAAGACATCAATGATGAATCATTTGATAAATGCGAATCTTGCATATCGGGAAGATGACCAAGAAACCTTTACAAATAGTTTAGAAAGGGCCGATCTTCTTGGTGTGATACATACTTGTATATGGACCACTAAGACATGTGTCAAGAAAGGGTGCTAGCTACTTCTTAACCTTTTACTGATGATTTCAGTCGTTATGGTTATGTTTATTTACTTAAACATAAACATGAAGTCTTTGAAACATTTAAGGTTTTAAGAGTGAACTAGAGCGCAACTAGGAAAGAAGATTAAAGCTCTTCGATCCAGATAGAGCGGTGAATATTTAAGCCAAGAGTTTAAAGATTATCTAGTCGAGTGTGGTATCGTCCAAGAACTCACATCTCCATATACTCCACAACAAAATGGTGTATCAGAGAGAAGGAATCGTACATTGCTAGACATGGTGCGATCGATGTTTAATCTTACAAGTCTTCCCTTATCCTTTTGGGATTATGCTTTGGAAGCTATTCGTTGCATATTGAATATGGTTCCAACTAAGAAGGTTGTTAAGACTCCTTATGAAGTGTGGTATGGGAAATCTCCCAACTTGTCTTACTTAAAGGTCTGGGGTTGTGAGGCGTTTGTTAAGCGTGACTCTGGCGATAAGCCGCAACAAAGATCTCATTAAGTGTGTCTTAGAGGATACCCAAAGGAAACTATGGGTTACTACTTTTACTTTCTACCTGAAAACAAAGTAATTGTTGCTAGGTATGGAGACTTTCTTGAAAAGGATCTCATATCTCATGAATTCATGGGAGATTTTATGATCCGGAAGATGATCAAGAAGATACAACACCTTCGAAAACAGCGCCAACCTCAGTAGAACTCGAAGTCGATGCTCCACCGAAGTTGAAGTGGTTCCCATTCGTGAGATCCGCAAGTTACTAGCGTGCACTGGCGTCTATGTCTCAACGTAGAAGGGAATATATGTTAGGGATCTTGGTGAACTCGCTAACTATAAAATCGCCATGATGAGTCGAAAAGGAAAAATGGCGAAGTTGCAATGAATGAAATGCAATCCATGAAGATAACGGTCTGGATAGAGGTTTACTTACCTCCAAATGCTAAGGTAGTTGGAAGTAAGTGGCTCTTTAAGATAAAGACTGACATGGATGGCAATGCACACACCTATAAAGCTCATCTTGTAGCTCAAGGTTATACCCAAACCTATGGGGTAGACTACGAGGAGACTTTTTCTCCGTAGCGCAACATTAGAGCTATTAGATTCTTATAGCCATAGTGCGTTACTATGACTATGAGATATGGCAAATGGATGTCAAAACTGCTTTCTTAAACGGTCGCCTAGATGAGGACATCTATATGGCGCAGCCTGAAGGGTTTGTGAATCCAAAGTATCCGAAGCGTGTATGCAAACTTCAAAGATCCATTTATGGATTGAAACAAGCATCAAGGCAATGGAACAACAAGTTTGATGAAGAAATCAAGAAATTTGGTTTCACTCAAAATCTTGATGAGCCATGTGTGTATCACAAAGCTAGTAGGAGTAATGTTATTTTCCTTGTCTTATATGTCGATGACATATTGATCATGGGAAAAGACATTCCAAGTATGCAAGATGTAAAGTCTTATCTTGGAGAGTGCTTTTCTATGAAGGACTTAGTGGAAGCAGCATTTATTCTGGGAATCAAGATCTACCGAGATAGATCAAGGCGATTAATTGGACTAAGCCAAAGTGCTTACATTGATAAAATATTGAAGAGATTCAATATGCAAAATTCCAAGAAGGGATATTTGCCTGAAGTTGAACATGGCTTAAGTAATAAACTATGCTTGCCAACACCAAGAGGTGCGCATATGAATAAAGTTCCTTATGCTTCTTTGTTGGATCTATCATGTATGCCGTGAGATGTACAAGGCGATGTGGCGTTTGCTTGTGACGTAATATCACGGTCGGTATCATGAAACCCGTGTGAAACATGTGGTATTAAGAACATTCTTAATTATCTAAGGGCTACTAAAGAAATGTTTCTAGTGTATGGAGGAAATCCAGATCGAACTTGAGGTTATAGGTTTTGTGATGCGTCTTTCCAACGATAAAGATGATCGAAGTCTCAAACCTGGTTATGTCTTTATCATTAATGGAGGAGATTATTTGGAAGAGCAAGAAGCAAACAACGGTTGCGATGTCTATGCTGAAGTACATAGCCGCTTGAAGATGCGATGGAAGTTTGTTGATTAGGAAATTCATTTCAGGACTCGGAGTAATGCCTTCAATCGAATTACCTTTAAATGTGTATTGTGACAATTCTTTGCAATAACATTTGCCAATGAGCCCGTGTCATGAAGGGCACCGCACATTTTCCTCGTCGATATCACTATGTTCGAGAACAAGTTGACATAGGTGAAATCAATCTACTCAAAGTTCATACAGATGATAATCTAGCCGATCCCTTTACGAAGCCTTTGCCAAAGAAAACTTAATGACCATGCCGATGGGATAGGTCTTCGTTTTAGCTAGTAGTTTCATGCAGATCTGTGATTAGTATTTGGATAAAGGATGTTATGAACAAATATTACTTTAAATGAAATAAAATAGTTGGTTATGTTTATTTTTTATTTTCTTAATATTATATCCTATATTTGCATGTTTAATCCGTGAATAACTTATGTTATTCTAAATAGTCCGTTGTCGATCAATGATGTGGGAATGTCATTGAATTAAGAAAAATCTAAGTTTTGGTAGAATATACTTAAGTATATTGATGCGTGGGACATACCAGATTCACATGATATTCAATGAATTGAATATAGGACTCATCACAACTTTACATGATGATACTTTATGGATCTTTGTCATTAAGTATATCATGAAGTGTTTATCCTCGAGACTTGAGATACCGATAACCTGATATGAATGTAGTGCATTTGTGTAAGTTCATGAGTTATGTTTGTACTCAAGAGAATTTGTTCCTTTGAATTTGTATCAAAGCATAATACTATATTTGGGCCCCTCGTAGGGTTGACAAGATGTTTGTATGGCCATACCCAAGATCTATCCGGAATACGTTCAGATGATTTGGTAATCTTGTTCAATCGAATACAACGAGAAAAAGAATATTAACTTATGAAATGACTTGATCCATATTCATAGTTAATGTAGTATTAGTAACAAAAGGATAAGTAAAAATGATGAATCATTAAATGGTTTTTTCGAGGAGACCATACTCGATTTGATCCGGGGCGTGTGAAAAGCTAGACTAACCAATGTCATTACTATATTTAGTAATATCCGTATTTGAAAGGTTTTATGGATATTTAAATAATAGTATGTCCGGATTCAACTCGAGACTTCGATTGCACACATTACATATGAGAATTGATGTAAACAATTAATATAAATAAAACGTTATTATTATTAATTGTTAGTCATGAAATAAAACATAACGATAGTTAATATTTTTACTGGTTTTGACTAACGGTCGTTAAATGTAAACTACGAGGACTAGAGATGAAATTAGAGGACAAGAAGGATCCGGAATCCCTTTGGGATTGGGTGGCCATCGTGGCTTCTCAAACCAGGAGGTGGGATTTCTTGGTCACCAAGTTTTGAGAATGTATATATACAAACCTTTGTATTCATTCTTAAACTAATCTTGGATCACCAATAACCTAATTTCTCCTCTCCTCTCCTCTCTTTACTTGGCGATCGGTTCCACCCTCCCCATAGGGTTTCGATTTTACAAGTCAAAGAAACAAGTGTTGGGTTTTATTTGTGATTCAAGGAACTAGCTTTTCCACATCAAATCGCTATTAGTACGTGTGTACAAGAACGAAGGACAAGCACGCTTGAGCTTGTGTATTCCTTGGTGGTCGATTCTTTTGGGTCGAATTAATTAAACCCTAAATTAGGGTTTTTGGTTTTTGGTTCTTGTTATATCAACGTTTGATTCTTGAATTGCTAAAAGGTACGCGTTTCTTGTTTGGTTAATTAATTACATATATTATTCCTATTTTCTTCCTCTGCATGCTTTGATGATGTTATTTGTTTATAAAATTGTTATGAGTATAAAATTCCAACAGTAATGAGTTTCCACTGCTAGTGTAATCTTTAGCAGTGTTAACAAGTGTATCAGTGGTAACTGTTAGCTTTATTCCCAACAATCCTCCCCTAAACTTATGATTTCTCTCAAAATCAATAAGTTTCTTCAATATGCATCTTCTGTAAGGATTTGGGGAATTCTTTCAAACACTTCACTTTCTTCTTAACTCCTGGATAGCTCTTGAACATTGAATCAAACATTGTTCGCAGGGATTTGAGTGAATCTAATTAACAAGCTTGAATCAACAAAGACAATCCAAAACATGTAACAACGTAAATAGATATAATGAAATTCAGATGATTAAAAACTACACTTGCTTAAACTAGTTTCATATCCATGATTAGTATGATTGTGTTAACCTCTTAACATGTTGGTTGTGATAATTAGTTGGTGTACTAATCTATTGTTCTTACAAGTTAAACCTTCGTCAATATTTTAGTTCATAAAAACAAGCATTAAGTTTAACCAATCAATTCAAGATCAATTCAAGTTTCATAAGTTTACTTTCATAAAATTAAACACAAAAACATCCATTTGTTTCATCAAATTGCTTAAGAAATGGTCAATACAAAAGGTAACCGATCATAGACAAAAGGCTACAATTGATTTTCAACAACTAATCTTACGACCTTTTAGATGTTTCCAACCAATCCAATTTGATAATCAAAAAGTATTTTTATTACAACCACACCTTAGTTCCTTTGTTTAATCAAGAATAATGGGTAAAAACAATCATCCATAGACAAAATGATTATAACTAGTTTAATAACAATAAGTTCTTTCAACCTCTACAATTACCATCAACAAGTCAAACTTGATTAAAAATGTCACTATGAAACTTTAGCACAATTGGATCTTAGAATCAACTTGAAATTGAATTAAAACGTGTTAACACAATCACAAACCAATCATATGATAATCAACATCATTTAAGCAAGTGTATAAAGAAACTAGCTACTCATAGCAAACATGAACATAAAATCAGAACTTTGAACATTAGAAAACATGATTAAAAGTCTTACAATGCTTGGAATAAGATTACAAATGATGGGGTAATGATTCCCAAAGTATTGAGGTAGCCTTCTTGGTGATTTGGCCTCCAAATGTGGAACTACTGGAACTCCAAACTTTCCAGGACTTCTAAGGATGAATTTGAGAGCTTAAGAGCTTTGTTGATGAGTAGAGAGTTGTAGTGTGTATCTCATATGCTCACAAGGGCTCTATTTATACTAACTCCAGGCCTAGGGTATTAAATGCTGAACTTGGCCTCTAAGGAGTTAGGAAGGGACTAGAATACACCAAGGGAAGGACCTAGAATCGTTTGGATGCAATGGGAAGCTTAGTGATGAAGATTTGGCAGATCTGGGTCTTCCAACCGGATCGGTCATACGACCAACCGATCCGGTTGGTCTTCTACAAAAGATTCAACCATTCCGGTTGCGGGCGGCGACCGAACGGTTGGGACAACGTCTTTGTCACTTTATGGTCAACCGATCCGGTTGCAATAGCAACCGATCCGACTGGATTTCTTGAGTTACGGAAAATTGATCTTTAACTTCTTTTTGACTTGTAGAACTTGGTTCTTCCATCACTATGGTCTTCAATGGTACATGAATGTTGATTTGTGCTTGACATGCTATACTGAAACGAGAATCTTCTATTTGTTGAACATTCTTTACTTTTCCTTCCATTTCCGTGCAATTGATTATAAATACTAGACAAACATCTTTTGATACAATTAAGCACTGAAATAGTACAAATATAACCAAATAATATATACAAAAGCACGCATAACGTTACTAAAAAAACATGTGTCGAGTGTTATCAAATTCACCCACACTTAAACTTTGCTTGCCCTCAAGCAAATCTAGGAAAAACAACATCTACTGGTACATGATCATGATTACAAAATTGTGATGCAAATCAACCAAGTACTAGTACGAGGGAAGATTCCTCAATTATGATTTTAGGGTGAAACTTCCAAGATGTTTGACAATATCCAATGATTTTCTTGCGCGATTAACATTTCAAAACACCTTACGAAAAAGGAACAAAATATAATTCACTCAATCACTCATTTTTAGTGGAGTAACAAGATAAATCACACTCATTGCTCAGTCATGATTAGATTATTACCATAAGCTTGTACAAGAAACAAAACTCCACCGACGTGGCATAAGCACCAAGCAAAAACATCTAAAGAGGACTTTTATTTGGGATATAATGATAGGCTTCGGGTTAAGGGTATGGATAAGGCATGGAATATTAATGAAATTGGTGTTAAAATAAAAATAAAATCAAGTCTAAAACACGTGTTTTCTACTACCAAACAATCCAAGAACCAATAAATGATTAAAGCTTCATTTTTCTTTTCTTCGGCTTTCCACAACTCTTCGCTTAGCTTTGCCATGACAACTTTTCTTCGAACATAGCACATTGGCTAATACATTCATATTTATTTATTTATTTATTTTATTTTATTATTTTTATTGTTTTTTTGGAATCATCAACATCTCATAACTTAGGCATTTCCATGAAATGGCTCAATCAATCTAACATGATGTGGTAACTCATAATCAATTGAACAATCTTCACTTTCCAGGTGACTAGCAACCAACCGCTTAGACATTGACAAGGGAAGGCTAAGGTTTAAAGTGTAAAATCTTTTTGTATTTTTCTGGATGAAGCAAAAATGAAAAGGGTGGCTCAGAGGGTGTAATTAGGGATATATAGTGCTAAAAATGAGTACTACAAATTGGTCCATGTAGATGGTTAACTAACCGATGTGGCTAGCTAATATATCTTTAGATGTAAATGGAAGGCCATTTGGGTTTATTCCTAAGGTGCCTCTTTATCACACGAATTCACTTATATCACACGAATGTGATCTCACTGCTGTCTGGTAATGATTTACAAGTACAAGTTCTAGAATAAATAAAATCACCGGCACAATCATAGCAAAAGATCCAAGCATAAAAGATGTATGCTTTATATAGAACATGCTTAAAACCTTACATATTAGTGGAAAGGGCTATAATTTGTGCTAGCAAATGTCATCGATCCCAGAATGGATTGCAATAATAATCAGAACACATCTTGAAGTTTCAAATATTTCCAGTTCTACCAGTGGTTTGATCCAGTTATTCTAATATATATCTTAAAAGCGTGAAAACTAACTAGATCACAAGGGCAAACGAAATTTAATTTTAAGCATGAAAACTCTAATTTTCCCTATTCACCCACCCACACTTAAGTTGAACATTGTCCCCAATGTGAAAAACGAACTTCAAAGTATAGAAATAGGGAAAATAGAGATGAAACCAGATATTCCAATGAGTTTGTCAGCTTAATTATCTTCATTGCTAGTGTCCACTGGAGTAATCATTACTTGCACAAAATCTTATAAACAAACAAAAGAGTTTTATTAGAAGGTGGCACCCGCAGCGACAAGTTCAACCAAGGGTTTTACTTTGGGCGCGACCAGAAAATCAAATCAAACACACATGGTTTGCCTCAGAAGCGCTTGTTTTATTACCGAAGGTTATCACCGACTCGAATCTTCCCAATTACTTGGCCAGATGACTTTGAACATTTTGAACAGTTCGGGGATATACATGAATTCTTCACCAGTAGCTTTGATATCGTTCTAGGTGAACTCAGCAGATAGTTTCTAAGGAACAATTTGTGGGATTCTTCCTGGAAAAGGTGCTACAAAGGTGATTGTTTCAAATTCATTTTCAGGGGAAACTGTTTCAACTGATAGTTCATTCATTTGCTCCTTATCGTAGTATAACTTGATTCGGTGTCCATTAACAATGAAACTTCCACCCTGTTTGTCGTAAAGTTCGACATAGTCAGATGGATATCCATGTTTAACGATATATGGTCCAAACCATCTTGGTTGTAATTTAGGAGTTTTGAATTTGAATTTCATGTTGAAAAGCAGAACTTTATCTCCAGCTTTGAATTCTTTTCAAACTCTTAGCTTTTTGTCATGATAAGCTTTTGTTCTTGCTTTATAAAGTTTGGAATTTTCATAAGCTCGGACTCTTAATTCATAGAGTTCGTGCAATTGCAAGAATCTCTTTTCTCCAGCTATTTTGAGATCGGTGTTATAGTTTCGAGAGCCCAATAAGCCGATGTTCAACTTGAATGGCAAATGAAAAGTCTTTCCATACAGTCTGTAGGAGTTGTGCCAATTAGAGTTTTATAATGATAAACGCCCACGAGCATCGTCAAGTTTTTTCGACCACCTGCGTAAGGATTGTCCTTCACTGTTTTCTCGAGTATTCTTTTAAGAGCTCTGTTGGTATTTTCAACTTGCCTACAATTTTGTGGATGATAGGCAGTCACGAGTCAATGATGGACTCCATGTCTTTTCATGGTTTTCTCCATTTGTTGGCTCTGATAAATTTTCGATGACGCTTATCAAGGCTTTGGGAATTCCATAACGAGAAAAGCTTTTGAGAAAACTAACGACGACCACGAGCATCATTCGTTGGTAAAGCTTCTTCGCCCGCTTGGACACATAATCTATGGCAACGAGAATGTATTAGTATTTGTAGGATTTAGGAAGGGTCCCATGAAATCAATTCCCAAATATCAATATTTCACACACTTGAATGCTTGTTAATGGCATTTCGTCTCTGCGTGAAAGGTTGGTGGTTCTTTGACAAGCATCGTAGTTTTGAACAAGAGTATGTGCTTCTTTGAATATTGTTGGCCAATAGAATCCAAAGATCAAAAACTTTTTAGCTATGGTGGAAGGACCATAATGTCCCCGGTTGGGCCATGATGACATTCGTCAAGAATCTTTCGGGTTTGAACCGAAAACACATCTTGGATCATTCGTAGGGACACATTTTGAAAAGATATGGTTCTTCCCAAAGTAGTATTTAAGTTAGAAAGAATTTGCTTCTTTGAGCATAAGTTAACCCCTCGAGGATTCCTCCAGCGAGATAGTTCGTCAGTCGAAACCAAGGATCGTGATTTCCATCTACTTTCATGAGAGTTTCATCGGGGAAGTAATCATCAATTTCTTCTTCCTTTAACTCCTCAAGATCTGGATTTTCAAGACGAGATAAATGATCAGCCGCTAGATTCTCTGCTCCTTCCTTATATTTTATTTCGATGTCAAATTCTTGGAGTAGCGTAAATCCATCGAATAAGACGCAGCTTAGCATCTTGTTTAGTGAACAGATATTTGAGTGCTGAATGATCGGTGAAAACAACTGTTTTTGAGAGCACAAGGTAGGATCGGAGTTTGTCGAATGATAAAACTACGGCCAGGAATTCATTTTCGGTGACGGTATAATTTTGCTGAGCACTATTTAGTGTCTTGCAAGAAATGGTCGAAAGTGTTTTCCTTCTCGTTGGCCTAAGACGGCTCCAACAACAAAATCGGCATCGCATAAGTTCGAAAGGTAGTGACCAATTAGGTGAAAACATGATCGAACCGGTCAGTTGAGATTTCAACATTTTGAAAGCTTAGGGAATCGAGATTGAAGTCAAAGATAGATTCTTTCTCAAGTTTTGTCATCGGACGGGATATTTTGAAAAATCTTTGATAAAGCGGTAAAACGTATCCTAAAAAACTTCTAATGGCTTTGACGTTAGTTGGTGGTGGTAATTTTGTGATGATGTCGACTTTTGCTTTATCTACCTTCATGCATGCACTGGAGATCTTGTGGCCAAGCAAAATTCCTTCGGTCACCATGAAGTGATATTTTTCCTAGTTAAGGACAAGATTTGCAGCTTCGCATCTTTCGAACATTTTATCAAAATTGGAAAGACAAGCTTCAAATGAGTTTCCAAAGACTGAAAAGTCATCCATGAAAACTTCCATGGAGGTTTCGAGCATGTCTTGGAATATGGCTATAATATACCTTTGAAAAGTCGCAGGTGCATTGCAAAGACTAAAAGGCATACGCCGATATGCGTAGGTTCCAAAAGGACAAGTGAAAGTGGTCTTTTCTTGATCGTTAGGATCGATTGGAATTTGGAAGTATCTTGAAAATCCATCAAGGAAAAAAAGGAATTTATTTCCTGCTAGTCTTTCAAGCATTTGATCCATGAATGGGAGTGGAAAGTGATCTTTTTTGGTGGCATTGTTTAATTTCCGATAGTCAATACAAACGCGCCAACCCGATGCATTCTAGTTGGAACGAGTTCATTCCGTTCATTAGTCACAACCGTCATTTCTCCTTTCTTGGGAACACAGTGAACAGGACTTACCCAAGGGCTATCCTCGTTTGGGTAAATGATACCAGCATTCAGAAGTTTTGTGATTTCCTTTTTGACAACTTCTTTCATGTTGGGATTGAGTCGATGTTGACGTTCTACCACAGGTTTGACTCCATCTTCGAAATTGATTTTATGTTTGCAGAAATTAGGATTGATTCCTGGGATGTCAGATGTTTTACAAGCGAAAGATTGTTTGTGATTTTTGAGGACAGAAACTAAACTTTCTTTCTCATTGTCCTCCAGCAATAAAGATAAGACTACTAGAAGAAGTGAGTTTTCCTCCAAGTAAGCATATTCAAGATGATCAGGCGGTTTGAGCGAGATCGATGGATGGTTCTTCGATAGAGGATTTAATTCGCATCTCGTCATTGAAAGTTATTTCTTCAAATTTTCTTCCTCCAATTCTTCTTCTTCCGTGTTATCTCCTTCGAACTCTACTTTCATGAAATCATCAAACTCTTTGTCAAATTCTGTTTCATTGATTTTTCAAAAGTAGTCATGAATGGGTCGAATTGCGTTAAGTAATGCATCCATTCTTCCTCGCTGATTTCATCAATAACATCGATATTGAAACAAGTGTCATCACGAATGTGGATAGCGCATTGCTTTATTGATTAGAAAGGTGATTCGATCTTCTACAACTCCAGGGTTGAGTTCTTTGCCTTTCACTTTGATGCTTGCATCGGCGGTATTTAGGAAGGGTCTTCCTAAGATGAGTGGGACTTTACTATCTTCTTCCATTTCTAAGATTACAAAGTCCACGAGAAAAATGAATTTACCGACTTGAACAAGCATATTCTCGGCAATACCCACAGGATATTGGTAACGTTCTTCCATCTTTTCTTTCTTAAGGCGTTGAGGATATGGTGTGTACGCCTTGACAGATGGTGTTGTTTTCTTTTGGGTGGTTTGAGTTGTGTTGGTTTCCTCGGCTTCATCCCCACTATCTTCGGTGATAGGAGTATTTTCGTTGGGATTCGGTGGTGGATCATACAAGAGACCACTTCTTGTGAAGACAACATTAATATGCTCATTTCTTGTTTGTGGTGGATGGTACGTCTTATCATTTGATGGTTTTGGGTTGGTTTGGGTGTTACTTGGCAACGATCCAGATGGTCGAGAGGAATGTTGGTCAGAAAGTCTGCTAAACTTGTTTTCAAGATCTTGGATAGATGCTTGATGATTTTTCGTCGCCTTGCTCAACTTTGGCTTTGAGATTGAAAAATGGATTTTTGATAAAATCATTTGCAGATTTTTGAGCAGCTACGAATTCTCTCATGGTTTTCGAATTGGTTTCTTCCAACTTTTTGTCGGAGTTTGGTGGTGGTGGATTGTCAGCTCGTGGTTGAGAATCACGGTTGTCATCCCCTGGTCGGCGGTCTTGCCAATTTCTAGAATTTCAACCGTAATAATTACTATGATATCCTCATCCACGGTATCCTCCTTGGACATAATTATTTCTCTTTCGTTAGGTCCACCCATAGGCTTATCGTCGTACTCAGGGCGATGGATGATTTCTCCACAATTTTGCTTCCGTCTCGCATTTCCTTCATTTCTTCTTTGATATCTTTGTATTGCGAATCGATTTTGGAGTTTAAGGCTTCCATTTTCTCCATGAGTTTTGAGGTATCGGTGTTTTCGACAAAAGCAACGGTTTTTCGGAGAGGTTTGGTTTTGGAATCTTTGGACCAATCGAGTTTGAGAAGTACTCAATCTTCGAGTAATTGGTGTGCATCGTTAGGAGTCTTATATAGAAAAATTCCCCAAGCATCAAGGATGCCTTGAGAGATGTCGTCTAGTCCATGGTAAAAGATTTGGATAATGGTTCCTTTGGATAATCCATGTCCATGACAACTACGAAGCAAATCTTTCATCTGAAGCCAAGCTTCGACAAGTGATTCGTTGGGATTTTGTGTGAAAGCACAATTTCTCCCATTCGCTCAAACATGGCGGTGGAAAGAATTGGCTTACAAGGCTTGCCTCATCTCCTCCCAGTGTTGATAATTCCGGCGTTATTCATTGTACCATACTTTAGCATCTCCGGCTAGTGATGATGGAAAAGGCTTGAGTTTGATGGCATTGACATCGGTGTCACCATAACGGAACATGCCACAAATTTTGATGAATTCGGCAATGTGCTTATGCGGATCGGACGCAGCGACCCATCGAATTGACGATCTTTGATCATGGAAAGATGATGACCCTTCACGGTGAAGTTGTCACCAAGGTTGACAGAAACAATAGCACTTTCGAGGGTTGGTGCTACGGCTCGGTTGGTTCCCCACATGGGTTGATCGTCCGCCATGGGAAAAGGTAAATTGGTGAAAGGGTTGTAAACAACTTTGGCTTCTACGAGGTTATCAAATGGTTGGTTTGGTACTCTTGGTACACGATCGGTTAAGGCTATGAAGGGTGTTCTTCTTCTTCGAATCAAACGTTCAGGGTTTGTTGGGAATTATGTGAAGTATGAATTATGCTGATGAAACTGCTGAAGGATTCTGGTGAAGTGTAGCTGGATTCTACTGAAGACATGATTCTGCTGAAGTGTAGTTGGATTCTACTGAAGACATGATTATCTTTGAAGCTTTATTAGTTTATAGTTTGTTTCTTCGGAGATAGTATTCCGTGTATTCTAGAATAGTTAGGATATGCATGAGCTTTATTAGGAAGTGATTGTGTATATCTTATTTAGTTTTATAGTTATACGGTTCTTGGAGAACAAGTTAGGGTTCCTTGTCAATAAAAGGAACACAATAGAATGAATGATGGATGTGTGCTTAAACAAAGTTTTAGTAATATAAAGATCCATAGAGGATCAACGAGTTCTTAGTTATCTGTGTTTATGCTTATATTTGATTTCCGCTAAAGAATATAAGTTGTGGAGATTATCTATTAGTTTGTTTGTTATTACATAGACAATACTAACGATCTGCGAGAGCTCTAGATCTATCAAGGTCTATCGTTTCAACAAGTGGTATCAGAGCTGGCATACAATGACCTAGAGAATCTAGGCAATACCTAAACACACGAACAAACAACGAAAGCAGTGATGGTAAGAGGTGTAATTGGTTTTATTCCCGTTGCACGAGTGTTCATACAATGACCTAGAGAATCTAGGCAATACCTAAACACACGAACAAACAACGAAAGCAGTTTTCCGGGACAAAAGGGGTAACCGGATCGGTTGTGAGGTGCGACCGATCGGTTAGATCAGTTTGGTATGGGTTAAAAGAGCAACCGGTTCGGTTAAAAGGCAACCGGATTGGTTAAAGCTTTCGAGAGAAAAATTTTGGAGTAAATCGACTGATGGAGATTCAAAACTTGCTGAAACACAATCAAATCCCTGGCAGCGGCGCCAAAAACTTGATGTGCTATGTGGGTACAAGTTTTAAATTTATAAAAGTTGAATTACCAATATTACCAATAACACATACGAGCAAGTATACTCGTCCGTTATAGCAAGATTATAAGGTAAGTCGAGATCGTTCGCAGGGATTTGAGTGAATCTAATTAACAAGCTTGAATCAACAAAGACAATCCAAAACATATATAACAACCAAATTGATATAATGAAATTCAGATGATTAAAAACTACACTTGCTTAAACTAGTTTCATATCCATGATTAGTATGATTGTGTTAACCTCTTAACATGTTGGTTGTGAGAATTAGTTGGTGTACTTCTGTACAAGTTAACCTTCGTAATTTTTAGTTCATAAAAACAAGCATTAAGTTTAACCAATCATTTCAAGATCAATTCAAGTTTCATAAGTTTACTTTCATAAACTTAAACACAAAAACATCCTTTTGTTTCATCAAATTACTTAAGAAATGGTCAATACAAAAGGTAACCGATCATAGACAAAAGGCTACAATTGATTTTCAACAACTAATCTTACGACCTTTAAGATGTGTCCAACCAATCCAATTTGACAATCAAAAAGTATTTTTATTACAACCACACCTTAGTTCCTTTGTTTAATCAAGAATAATGGGTAAAAACAATCATCCATAGACAAAATGATTATAACTAGTTGAATAACAACAAGTTCTTTCGACCTCTACAATTACCATCAACTAGTCAAACTTGATTAAAAATGTCACTATGAAAATTTAGCATAATTGGATCTTAGAATCGATTTGAAATTGAATTAAAACATGTTAATACAATCACTAACCAATCATATGATAATCAACATCATTTAAGCAAGTGTATAACGAAACTAGCTACTCATAGCAAACATGAACATAAACTCAGAACTTTGAACATTAGAAAACATGATTAAAAGTCTTACAAAGCTTGGAATAAGATTACAAACGATGGGGTAATGATTCCCAAAGTATTGAGGTTGACTTCTTGGTGATTTGGCCTCCAAATGTGGACCTTCTAGAACTCTAAACTTTCCTGGACTTCTAAGGACGAATTTGAGAGCTTAAGAGCTTTGTTGATGAGTAGAGAGAGTTGTATTGAAGTGTGTGTCTCATATGCTCAAAAGGCCTCTTTTTATACTAACTCCAAGGCCTAGGGTATTAATTGCTGAACTTGCCCTCCAAGGAGTTAGGGAGGGACTAGAATACACCAAGGGAAGGACCTAGAATCGTTTGAATGCAAAGGGGAAGCTTAGTGATGAAGATTTGGCAGATACAGGTCTTCCAACCGGATTGGTCATACGACCAACCGATCCGGTTGGTCTTCTACAAAAGATCCAACCGTTCCGGTTGCGTGCGGCGATCGAACGGTTGGGACGGCGTCTTTGTCACTTTATGGTCATTTTCCAACCGATCAGGTTGTAATAGCAACCGATCCGGCTGGATTTCCTGAGTTAAGGAAAATTGATCTTTAACTTCTTTTTGACTTGTAGAACTTGGTTCTTCCATTACTATGGTCTTTCATGGTACATGAATGCTGATTTGTGCTTGACATGCTATACTAAAATAGGAATCTTCTGTTTGTTGAACATTCTTTACTTTTCCTTCCGTTTCCTTGCACTTGGTTATAAATACTAGACAAACATCTTTTGATGCAATTAAGCACTGAAATCGTACAAATATAACCAAATAACATATACAAAAGCACGCATAATGTTACTAAAAACATGTACAATCTGAGTGTTATCAGTATCTGGTTCATAGAGCCTTCTTAGATTAACCCATAACTGCATTTCCTTCATATCTTTGAGATTTTCAGCATCAAACCTTTCTTGAACCAATCTCCACAAAGTATCTAGATCATGTCATGAGTTCTTCAAATTGAATGAATGATTAAGTTTCACCACCTAGCCTTGTAATCTTCCATGTTGGAGCAAAATTGCTAGAAGTAAACACTTCTCAATCAATAATAGGATGTCGACTTGCGATTGGTTCAGGGTAAAATCTTCTTCTTCTATCATATCATTTCAGTCATCCGCTTTCTTCATGAATTTCGGTTGGAACGTCTTGTTCTTTAGCAAATTTTGTCTTAAATTAATGTCAGGATTCACTATCTTTGGCCTTTCTCTTCAGATGAGGATATCTTCTTTCTTCTTCTTCAGAATTCATAGGAATAAAATCTTTATCTTGTCTTTGAACTCTGTAGTAGATACCTTCAACCTGATCATCAGCCATTCCTTTGAATTGATGTCTTTTCCAGCCACCAACTTTGCAACAATCTTTCATCATTGCTATAACTTGTGCCTTAGTTGGTTGTTTTGGTTTCCTTTGACCCTTTTTGTCTGAAACAATAGCATCTTGAAGTGCTTGATTATTCTTCATCTGAATGAAATCCTTAACTGTGATGTTCTTTGTTCTTCAGTTAAAGACTTATCTGCAACTAGATCAATTGCCTTCTTCTTAATCACTGGATCATTAGTAATCAAGAACTCAATTTCTTCTTCTGTTGGTACATAGCTGAACTCTAGAGTCTTTTCTCTGAATATTGTAGGTGGAATAGTGGAAACTGGATTTACATCCATTGGATCGATGATGTCCATTACACTTGACCTTTTAGCCTCCATGAAGTCTGCAATCTCTATCTCCTCCAGTCTTTTCTTATTAGCAATTTGATCTTCATTGATCTTTCTAGCAACCTCTGCATCATGAGAAATTTGAACTTGTTCTTTCTTTGAAATCTTCCTTCTTTCTTGCTCTACACTCTGCACAACTGCTTTACCTTTCTTTTTCTTGATTTCTTCCTCTGAAGTGGTAATAGCTTGATCAACAGTGGTAACTTCTTCTGCAGTGGGAATGAAATCAGTGGTTGTAGTACTGAAAATTTCTTGCTTTAGTTGCTGTTGAGGAACTTCTTGAGTATCAGCTTCCTTAGTACCTTTACTTGAAACACCTTCATCTCCAAAGTCAATTCTCCTCCCCTTGGTTTCAACATTTGTTTTCCTCCCCTGTTTGGTAGAATTTCCCAAATCTTTATTGAAATCTTCTGAATCACCATCATCAGGTGAGGATGGAGATGATATCACAATCTTTGCAGTTTTCCTTTGCTTCAACCCTTGAAACTCTTCCTTCAAGGTCTGAATCTCCTCTTTCAAATGTGTAATATCCTTGGCATGTTGCTCCTTTATTTGTGCCAAGTCTTTCTCCAGAGATCCAACTTGTTTTGCTAATTTGGTACAAAGTTCCATCAAATCCATTTGTTGCCCATTGCCCTCAACACTTCCAACTGTGTGACGTGTTCGGAGAGGTGAATCATAGGGCATTGGCTCAGATTCCTCCCTAGTTGGACTAGGTTGAAGCCTGGAACCACCACTGCTTGTTCCTAAACCAAAAGGATTAGGGACATCTTTGTGTTAATAAGGAGGAGTTGGCTGTTTATGCCTCCTCTCATAGGTGTGGCGGTGGAGTGTAATCAATGTTTGGAACAGTGATTATGGGTGAGTTTTGTACTTGTAAAATCTTTGCAAGCATATGAGGAAAAAGAGGTGTAATAATCCTTTTGCCATCTTTGTTCATGTTTTGAAAAACTTTAGGCTTAAGACAACGGATTTTATAAACTCTTGTATGGGGTTGCAGTAGAAATTCATTTAACACTGCTTGCACAAACCTTGGATACATCAAAAATTTTGTTGAACTCTTTACATTGCCTTTCATATTTGTAAAAATATATTTAGACCAATTAAAAATCCTATCAGTGGCTAGAAAAACCAAAGGGTAAGCCATTTTTGAACTAAATTGTTCATAAGATGTTTTCTTAGGACTAAGACAATCTAAAAGAGTATGTATCAAAAATCTCCAATGAGGACAGAAACCACTATTTTTGAAAGTAGCCTTTTTGTCAGTGGTATCATACCCAATGGATGAAAGATGTGTATGAATTTCTGGCATAGGTAATGTGATGATACCATTGAGATAATCCAATTGGAGAATTCTCCTCAAGGATGCCTGTTAACATCAATAGTTACCCCTCCCGGTGGCTCTAAGAGCATCCCATTTCATGTGTATCTCTATTTTCAATGGTTATGGTGACGAGAAGTCCAAAACTGTTTGATTTGAGAGATATATATTGTGGGATTAGGAAGTAAAGCATACCTTATATGGGTAGTGTTAAGAAAGTCCACAATCTAATGAAAAACAGGGCCACTCTTCTCGTTTGACTTTTCCAAGTAGGCCACTTGGTTGTTGTGACAACCCGTACTTTCAGGTCATTTCTCGACACAGTTCATGTCTCATTATTTCAACATTTATAGTAAACTTGGTTTACTTGTTTCAAATTCGCGTAACCTTGGAGGTTTAGCGGCGAATTCATGATCATGACATCACGTACATTTCATATGGACTAAGATTAGTCTACATTTCATTGACATCATTTGCATCATGATAGTTCATTCATGACATTTCATTTCACTTGAATCGCATAATTTTTATATTTAATAAACGATATCGCGTGAGTTATTATTTTGAATATTTAATCCATTACTTTCAAAAATGATCCCAACATATTTTTATACTTACATTTAGTTATATAAACTATATTTTGAGTTTTACTAATGTTTTGAATTTATTCCGTATATAAATCGTTAAAATTAAATTATTACGGCATTTTTCTTAAAAACAATACGATAATTATTTTATCAATCAAATTTCACAAGGAATGTATTTTTATGATTTTTATGATCTCATTACATTCTATTTTGATCTATTAAAAACTTACTTGTACCAAAAATCTACCATTTACCTTTTTGTTATACTTTTATCTACACAACATTTTACTTACATTTTTATTTACAAGTATATACAAGTAATTACACAATACATTTAAAAAAAGATATTGTGAGGACAAGATACCCCAAAATCCGGCCCTAGGGGATTTCCCATTTAATGATTGTTGAAAATTTTCTTAGATTGTATACAAATTCACTCCAACCTCAATTATCTCATTCATTCACTAAGAATTCACCTAGTTATCAAAGCTTTCTCTTGGTTTTCTCTCCATAAAAACCGGCCCCTTCAAGAGCTCAAAGGGATCAAAAAGTTTTTCAAGCACAAGTGTTTAACAATCTAGTATATACTCTATATAAGGTTTTGAAATAAAAAAACCAAGAGTATTTAGGCTAATCCTTGTTACTTTCACCTCTTCATTATCACTAGTAAGCATATTTTTATCATTTTCATATTTCCTTTTCATTTTCATATGTTTCTTTTCATTTTTGGAGCTTATATGCATGATATGTGATTTATACCATTTTATTTCATGATTTTAGAGTTATATATACATATTGGTCATCCTATAATTATCCCCTTGGTATTGGTTGGTCTTGATGGTGATTAGGAACCCATGACACCCTAAGAAGGTGTATGGTAGGATTAGATTAGTTTTGGAGTTGATTTGAAGGGATTAGAATAGGTTTTGTCCGAGAAAAACTATTTTCGATAAGTATAATTTGTGTTCTGTCCTTGTTTTGCTTTTCTGGAAAATCCGACAGTTGGTACTAAACTTTGGCCTTGATTTTTAGAAAATATACTTTAAAACGAATCCGTGGCCGCTTGAACGGATAAAAACGGACTTATAACGAAGAAGTTATGGATTTTACAAGTTTGACGACGAAAAGTATATTTTTCAGAAATTTCAGCAACATGTTTTTATCTTGTACGGGTCAAAAAGCAGCCTTAAGCTTCACAAATTATTTGACTTCTCAAAAATATATTAGTTTACTTTGATACTGACTAAGGACATATTAAACGTAGAAAGCGGATTTGAAACGACAAAGATATGCACTTTTTCATAAACTTGCCGTAACTAATTTTCTGCACAAGCCAAAAACCACCATCTTTAACCCTTATTATCTTTGTGTTCGAGACGGACTGAAAACTCTGAACTGAAACTTTTAGATATCGATACAAACTTTCCAAAACAGTCGATTTCGTTCTCTAACGATCGACGTACACATCATTACGACTAGTTTTCCAAAGCCATTTTGTTAATTTGATTTTTCCGGCATTGTTTTGCTTGACGAAAAGTGGTAATTTCTCTTAAAATCATTATAAAACCATTGCAGGATGACATTTTGACGTAAAAACATGTAAAGTGATTTTTGTTTGGTCAAGGCGTCAAAAGAGTATTTTTCGACGTCGAGTAATATTTTCAAAATTCGTAAATGGTATAAATAACATATCAAGTGCATGCATAACATTACATTGCAATTCATGACATATCATATCATTGATAATAGGTCCCGGTTGGCATTACATTAAACCTCAATGTACTCACTTTTGCCGTTATTCCAGTTTATCCAAGTGAGTTTTCATAGCCCTGTTTTTACATGCTTTTGATTATTTTCAAACCCACGGGGGAGAATACATTGCACTACATTTTCTTTGTACGATACCAAGTATGTTAAATTCATTACATTGCTTAAGTTACCTCATTTGCCAATATTGAAAGTCCCCATTTCTTGAACCATGAACCGTTAATCTTTGAAGCGAGGATGAGTGGATAGATCTATCGAGGGTGACGCCTCCATCGGGGTTGGTGAATCCCAACCGGGAGAAAACGGATGCATTTCATTTGATTTCATTACGGAGTTGTCCGGAAACATTCCGTGGAGGCCAGTTGGTACAAGCTCTGATTATAGAGAACTAGGTCGCATCATTGACCCTAGACTATAACTACATTATCATAGCATCTCATCATTTCATCATAAGTACATGTTCACTTTGCATGCGGTTTTGTGCGCACATTTTACAGTTATTTATTTTCATTTCAAAACGATTGTCACATGGATGCCCTTAAATACCCATCCTATTATCTTTTCCTCATACTCTAACGTGGAGAATTCCTTGGCATTCCCTATCACAATTTTCACATCAATTGACTCATCATCGATAACGTTGTATCTTGAGATAAACCCTTTTGGGAGGACGAAGTTACACCTACACCATCACGATCACTATCGATTCACTATAGGATCAGGACAATTTTTATCACTCAGTTGGGACAGATCATACCATTGGGTAGAACTTATAGGTTTGGTCCTAATAAACCTATTTTCTTAACTCGCCACAAGGATTCCATTATCATCATTGTCATTATTTTTATCATCATTATCATTTCGAGCACCATCCGTACCATCACATCTCATACTCGATACTCATACACCGACTTGCGGCTTGGGAAGCGTGCATGATTTGACACACCATTACCATCTACCACTAAGACTATAGACACTACACCATCTCATAGGTTTGAGGATGAGAGAATTTTGGGCTATGGTTGCTAGACCGCCTACTACTCCTACACTTGAGACATGATGAGGCTACCAACAGGGCAGATAATAAGTACCTTCCAGAGCTAATGTGATCCTTATCATTTTTACTCTCACGATAGTCACCACCTTGTTTATTTCATTCCTTACTCCAATTGCCCAATTCTCCATCATTTCACAACGATACATCACTATCTTACTAGGGATTAGGTCGGCTTTATTCTCGACCAATTAGTAGACTATTACCATTCGATAAGGTTCTCCTATGTATCCTACAAACCATCCAACAAATTTTATTCCAAATTATCCTGCTACTATTTCATGAAATTATTTCACTTGATTTTATTTCGAACTATTTTATCACCATCTTAGAAACGTTGTTACATAAAGATTTAACGCAAGTTGTTTTATTATTAAATTATCAAATGGTTTCAGTCATTTTACCAACTATTTAATATCCTCATGCGAAACGATTTTCATGTTACTCTGAAAAATCATCAAGCTATTATCTTACAAAACAAAACGTTGAATACCAACTATTTGTCCTACATTCCCCCTTATGAGATAATAAACTTCATCGTTATCTAACACAAACTGCTTTCAACTATTTTACCGATCATTTCATCTTACTCTTGTACCATTAAACCAAAATTTACGACTTTAATAATACTTTATAAACAATGACCTTACTGATACTTTGCAAACTATTTCCTCATAGTATGATAAACCGATTAATTTGCTATTATTTTATAAAACAACAACCAATTGCAATAGCAAGTTACAAACTATATTAAAAATTTTTTTTCTTGCAAGTAATATTGCGGTCATATAAACTATTTTACCCTTTTGGTGAGCTATTTTAGCCATGCGATTTAAAATCATAAAACTTGTACAGCTTACCTCCCAGGACTATTCGCCTTTACTTTAAATGACATTTATATTACCAACCTCTAAACCATATTAATATTAATTGAATTACGAAATTTCATATTATTTGACAAACGATAAATTGTTTTCTTGTAAGCTATTTTACAAATCATTTCACGAATTATGTTATAATCTGAATTGTGTCTTACCAAAATATTTCATTACCATTGTTAAGCCGTTTTCTATCACTATATAAGCTATTTTAAAATCACCTTAACAAGTTGTTGCTTTAACACCAAGCCACAACTAAGATTTATTATTAAACTATAAATGATAAAAAAAAAATGTTCCTTTGTTACTCAATAAAGTGGTTTTACAAACCTTTTCATAAACTTTACTGTAAATTCTTACAAACTATTTATTCTTGTTTGAAAGCAAAGTTTTATAATCAGATATATCGTCCATAAACATTTCTTTCTGTTAACACTCTATAAATGCTTACGCCATTTATCTCCCACTCAACCGATAAGATTAGGATTTGACGGGTGACCTTTTTAGGAAAGACTTCCTATACCATCTGTGAGGAGGATTCCTTGATGAGAGAAAACAATGGAAGGATTTTGGAATTTCCAACAAGGACTAGAACTAGGTGGTAGGATGATTCAAAACTCAACAAAAATCTTAAGACATCACGAGATATTCCGAACCACTATTTTGAATTAGAATCCAAACTCTATCATTCCATAAGTGCTAGCTAGACCGAGTTACGGGATTTAATACGAAGCAAATACCCATGAAGCAACACTATAGGGATATACCAAGTCTTCTATCTGAGGCTATAGAACATCCTATTAAACATGGCCTCAACAATATGTGAACTTCCCTACAATGAGTATCCCTTAAAGGAAAATTTGGTTAAATTAAGGCTATCGATATAAACTTCCCCTAAGGCATTGTGTTCTCTAGAAATTCCAAGTAACCTCATTTCCATATCAAGAGATGTCACAGGTTTGAACATGTCGGGCTATCAATGACTCCCCATCTACAAGTGAAACTAGAACAAACATTCTTTGGCATAGTTTGAGATGATACCTATCTTCTTGCTAGCATGATAGCAATATTAGGGATGAACTACATTTGAAGCAATTACAACACCTCATAACCCATCTTTTCGGAACCCGTCGATCATTTTGAAAAATACCCTCAAACTTACCACCTTCTATCACTTCTATTTAGAACGCTTATTATTAACATAGGATTTGACACGTCTCATTTTCCTTTTATTTGAAGAGTTATGGCGAAGAGCTCCACCGGCTATACAAGCCGATATCAAAAGTATATAAAGGATTGTATAGCTAGGGAACTAGAGAAAGAACGGACACGATAGTTCTTTTGCTGCTTCTTCTTGCATTTGTAAGACATGGTGGCATACGAAGCTACTAGACATGCTCTACTACTCTGAGGAGTTGCAGGAGATTGAGAGTTCGAAGTGTACATACATAGACTTTAAGAGCATTGACCCCAAAGTTCGAGAGGCACGAGAAGGAGCCATTACTATGATCTGTTGGTTGGAAAGGATCGAGTTGTTATTTCTTATATCACGATTGCCCGGATATTGCAAAGGTGAAATTTGCTACTAGTACACTCTTGGATGAGGCAATGTTATGGTGGAATCATTATGCAGCACCATTGGTATGGAAAATGCTTATAGACTCTCATGGGATCAATTCAAGAGGTTGATGACTAAGAAGTTGTGCCCTTCAGGAGATGAAGAAATTGAAGATGGAATTTATTGGGCTAGTGACCGTTGGTTATGACATTGAGACCTACATCAGAAGGTTTCAAGAGTTGGCTATTTTATGTCCATATATGGTTATGGACAATGAGAAACTACTGGAAAGATTCATTGGAGGACTTCCAAAATGCATTCAAGGAGAGGTAGCCTCTTTCGATTTGCAAACAATTGAAGAGACCATCAAGATAACTCAATTACTCATGGTTCAAGTTGTAAAAAGGGAAACCATTATCAACAATAACCACCACAACCATAACAACAACCAAACTAACAACAACAAAAGGAAATGGGAAAATGACCAGGGAGGTTATGACAACAACCAAAGTCGTAACACTAACCATCACCAACAACAAAATAGAAGACAAGAAGCGGTCGGGGTTCATGTTGATGCACCAACAAAGGAAAGAACTTATACCGGAAACTTGCCACGATGCCATCAATGCACTCTACATCATAATGGTCCATGTGGTATATGCTTTATCTGTCAAACAATGGGACACCTTGCTAAGGACTGCAAGGGAAAAGGATATGTTGGGGCTAAACCACTATGTAATCGATGTAAGTATCATCACACGGTCCTTGCCACGCCAAGTGCAGCGAATGCCAAAACCGGGACATCTAGCCAGGGATTGTAAAGGCAAAACTATAATTACATGTTTCAGATGTGGAGAGCAAGGACACTATCGGGATCAATGTCCTCAAAAAAACTAAGGTCAGAAGTTGAAGGTGCTCATGGATTAGGAAAAAGAGAAGCTCGTCAAGGTACCAACGGCCAAAGACTGAAGAAGATCGGAAACTAGCAGTCTTATTTCTCCTTATGTATTATGTCGTACTAAGTTTATGTTTTCATCGTATCCGAATCTTTATAACCTAAGATGTACTACTTTTGATAAACCATTCGTTGTAAAATATTCTCAACTATCGTACTTTATTTCCTTTCGATTCGATATCACTTTCGAGAATGTTACTTCTTTTTACTTTATCGACCATTTTAACGACGCGGTTTAAATCCTTGTAAGCATCGAGAGTTATAACAACTAAACCGAACGTCACATCATCGTTCCTTAATTATACATAGCCTAGCTAACTATGTAATAAGTGAGGGATCATGATATGTTGGGAGCGGTTATTTATAAGTCTTAGTGCAAGCAAAATGTTCACATATTCCACAAGTCAAAGTATTACTCATGCGAGATTTACCCAATACGATGTTTTGTACACTCTCAATCATCGACAACGAAGTACGACACTTCTCCATGTTTTCTTCCCGATATTCATCACAAACTCAAAAATTGATAGACCTAACAACGCCAATTGAGGGTGAATTCCCTTTTTGGATGGGCGAATGTGACAACCCGTACTTTCAGGTCATTTCTCGACACAGTTCATGTCTCATTATTTCAACATTTATAGTAAACTTGGTTTACTTGTTTCAAATTCGCGTAACCTTGGAGGTTTAGCGGCGAATTCATGATCATGACATCACGTACATTTCATATGGACTAAGATTAGTCTACATTTCATTGACATCATTTGCATCATGATAGTTCATTCATGACATTTCATTTCACTTGAATCGCATAATTTTTATATTTAATAAACGATATCGCGTGAGTTATTATTTTGAATATTTAATCCATTACTTTCAAAAATGATCCCAACATATTTTTATACTTACATTTAGTTATATAAACTATATTTTGAGTTTTACTAATGTTTTGAATTTATTCCGTATATAAATCGTTAAAATTAAATTATTACGGCGTTTTTCTTAAAAACAATACGATAATTATTTTATCAATCAAATTTCACAAGGAATGTATTTTTATGATTTTTATGATCTCATTACATTCTATTTTGATCTATTAAAAACTTACTTGTACCAAAAATCTACCATTTACCTTTTTGTTATACTTTTATCTACACAACATTTTACTTACATTTTTATTTACAAGTATATACAAGTAATTACACAATACATTTTAAAAAAAAAAAAAAAAAAAAAAATATTGTGAGGACAAGATACCCCAAAATCCGGCCCTAGGGGATTTCCCATTTAATGATTGTTGAAAATTTTCTTAGATTGTATACAAATTCACTCCAACCTCAATTATCTCATTCATTCACTAAGAATTCACCTAGTTATCAAAGCTTTCTCTTGGTTTTCTCTCCATAAAAACCGGCCCCTTCAAGAGCTCAAAGGGATCAAAAAGTTTTTCAAGCACAAGTGTTTAACAATCTAGTGTATACTCTATATAAGGTTTTGAAATAAAAACCAAGAGTATTTAGGCTAATCCTTGTTACTTTCACCTCATCATCTTCACTAGTAAGCATATTTTTATCATTTTCATATTTCCTTTTCATTTTCATATGTTTCTTTTCATTTTTGGAGCTTATATGCATGATATGTGATTTATACCATTTTATTTCATGATTTTAGAGTTATATATACATATTGGTCATCCTATAATTATCCCCTTGGTATTGGTTGGTCTTGATGGTGATTAGGAACCCATGACACCCTAAGAAGGTGTATGGTAGGATTAGATTAGTTTTGGAGTTGATTTGAAGGGATTAGAATAGGTTTTGTCCGAGAAAAACTATTTTCGATAAGTATAATTTGTGTTCTGTCCTTGTTTTGCTTTTCTGGAAAATCCGACAGTTGGTACTAAACTTTGGCCTTGATTTTTAGAAAATATACTTTAAAACGAATCCGTGGCAGCTTGCGGATAAAGCGGACTTATAACGAAGAAGTTATGGATTTTACAAGTTTGACGACGAAAAGTATATTTTTCAGAAATTTCAGCAACATGTTTTTATCTTGTACGGGTCAAAAACGAGCCTTAAGCTTCACAAATTATTTCGACTTCTCAAAAATATATTAGTTTACTTTGATCTGAAGCTAAGGACATATTAAACGTGAAAACGGTTTGAAACGACAAAGATACGCACTTTTTCATAAACTTGCCGTAACTAATTTTCTGCACACAATTAACCAAAACCACCATCTTTAACCCTTATTATCTTTATGTTCGAGACCTTTTGGACGAAAACTCCGGAACTGAAACTTTTAGATATCGATACAAACTTTCCAAAACAGTCGATTTCGTTCTCTAACGATCGACGTACATCATTTTACGACTAGTTTTCCAAAGCCATTTTTGTTAATTTCACGATTTTTCCGACGACATTGTTTTGCGACGAAAAGTGGTAATTTCTCTAAAATTCATTATAAAACCATTGTAGGATGACATTTTGACGTAAAAACATGTAAAGTGATTTTTGTTTGGTCAAGGCGTCAAAAGAGTATTTTTCACGTCGAGTAATATTTTCAAAATTCGTAAATGGTATAAATAACATATCAAGTGCATGCATAACATTACATTGCAATTCATGACATATCATATCATTGATAATAGGTCGGTTGACCATATTATTAAACCTCGGTGTACTCACTTTTGCCGTTATTCCAGTTTATCCAAGTGAGTTTTCATAGCCCCGTTTTTACATGCTTTTGATTATTTTCAAACCCACGGGGGAGAATACATTGCACTACATTTTCTTTGTACGATACCAAGTATGTTAAATTCATTACATTGCTTAAGTTACCTCATTTGCCAATATTGAAAGTCCCATTTCTGAACCATGAACCGTGAATCTTTGAAGCGAGGATGAGTGGATAGATCTATCGAGGGTGACGCCTCCATCCGGGTTGGTGAATCCCAACCAGGAAAACGGATGCATTTCATTTGATTTCATTACGGAGTTGTGCGGCAAACATTCCGTGGAGGGGCATACATAATTGATCAGTCTAGTTTCGGGGTCATGGGCTTAAGGCAATTGTAACATTATTTTACGTGATCGGATTGTCATGCATATTCGATACTTGTGTAGTCGTATAAAACATTTACATAAACCTATGATTTCTCACCAACATTATTGTTGACCGTTTTTAGCAATGTATTTTCGGTGGCAGGGCATTCATCATGACATGGTTTAGGGACCTACATTTTGAGTCGCGGTGTCGACTTACATTATGTACATTATGGCACTTTATTTCAAAACATCGTTTGGATTTGTAACATATTTGTATTTCCGCAAACTTTGTAAACCTTTTGGGACCGATGTTGTACTCTGAATGTTTTTATGAAATATCCAACGATGTGTTTTTAAAACGGCACTTTAGGTCGTTCCATATAACTGTGATGTGGTGCTATGACAGTCAATCCCCCAGGAATTCCATTCCGCTGCAAAACAGGTAAATTGGGGGTGTGACAGTTGTGCTCATTTGCAAAGGTGATTGGTGCCTTAAAATCTTTTGATGAAAAATATATTATGTCAGTAAGAATTGAATAGATAACTCGCCAATTGAGAGAGAAAGATATATAGTGGTAGGGTTTAAGAGTTTTGCGGAAGAAAGATTATATAAGGAAAAGATTTATCTTTAGAGGATAAATAGAAATTAGGAAAGTAGATAATCTTCTAAAAATTTTACCCTATATATATGGAAAGCAATTTCTCTTCAACGGCTAGTAAAAAATTTGTTACTGACACAACAATTGTAATGGCTAGATCAAGAGTGGTAAAAATAACACTGTCAGTTGAAACTGTGAACTAGCAGTGGTAATTTTTCACAAAAATTTTCAAGGAGTAGTGGTAAAAGAAAACATATAAATTGGACTGCTCTTTATCATAGTTTTTAGCAAACTACAAGCTATCAACGGATTTGATATGTCTTTACCATGAGCCGTTTGCTATGGACTAGCCAACTCTTAATCATAAAGAATATGGTGAGTTGATAACCATATATTTTTTGGTAAACTATCAACCATAAACGGATTTGTTAAGTCTTTACCAGTAGCCGTTTGCTCTGGACTAGTTGATTCTTATGTGTATTAGACATAGTGAATCAATAACCATTTGTTGTGTGTCTCAGATACACACCTTTTATGATCAAATCCCAGCCAAGTTTGGTTATGTACCTTCATGTGTTAGCATAATACAAAGAATAAGAATAACCAACTCGTTTTAACCAAAGTTACTTTTAACCAAGCCATTATCTAAAAATATCTTCCCAAAGTCAACCCGATAATATCTATATTTACTCTTCAACCAACCAAAATAAGAAAAATAAATATATTCTTTAATGAACCTTTGTGATCGACTTTGCCTATATAAAGAGGCTCGGCACATCATAGTCTTTATCAAAACAAATTCTAGCTCACAAATTCCCTAAACATCACCATGAGCAATCCTTCCAACATCATTGACATCTCCTCTGATTCTGAGACAGAGTTTGTGATTGCTTCTGAGTCATCTTCAGAGGCCTCAGGGTGGGCAGGTTACTTTCCACCATGGTCTGCAAGCATTTCTTCCAAGAAGTCAACAAAGAAAACTACCAATCCTGCACCAGTTACCAGACTTGCACCTTCTCTTGAGTTCTACTCCAGTTCATCAGATGATGATGCTGATGATGAGACCTATTCCTTGTCCAAAGAGTTACCAAGGGCTCTAACAAAAGCATTGGAAACAGCTCTCTCAAAAAAGAAGCAGATATGCATACTAGAGAAGCCTGCAAGATTACCAAGGCCTCCTGCACAAGTTCTTGGTCTTGCTTGTCCAAGAATGCAGTCAACCTTTGAGAACAAGAGGAAGAGAGCACATAATAACAAGAATGACTATCAGGGCAAGGGCAAGAAGCCAATGGAGTAGCTGGTGTAGGGTGTTGGGATGTAGGATGTGTTAGGTTGTTGTCTTTTGTGTTTTGATTGTGATTAGAAGCACTCCCTCTTAGAATGTAATGAATCTTCTTCATGAATGGAATATAGTTTCTTTGTTTTAGTTTTTCCACTGTGAGAGTAACGTTTACCACTGCTTGCATTATAGTTTCCACTGTTAGGCACAAATTCTATAAAAGTTGGTGGAGAACCAGTAATACAAGCACTAAGCAACAACAACTCCAATGTATACAAAGAATCCTTCAAACCTACATATCACAAACATAAACTGTTAGCCTCGCTTTTTATAAAGATAACGTCACTTACGTAAATTGGACTAGATGCGCAGTATACTTTGCCCTTAGGGACTAGTATCATTTATGTGGCAAAGTTAGAGCCTATATATACCCCTCATGACTCTCCATGATGGGTGAGGTGAATCATTTGGTTATTTGTTGTGTGTGTTTATCTTAATAAAACCTAGTGTTTTCTCCTCCCTCTCTCTAGTTTCTCTCTCAAGAAAGGATGATGTTCTTCATCTACTTTCACCAACCAGGACCTCCAAACCACATAAATCATATGTTAAACGGTCCTGACAAGTGGTATAGAGCCATAGTTATCTTGTGTTGATTTATGTTGGTTTTTACACATGTTTTTAACTGTTTCGTGCTTATTTTGTGGGTCGGAAAATTTTTTTTCCGTATTTTTGTGGTTAACAATTATACATGTTTTTGGTATCCTTATTTTGGTCTAAACAAAAAGTCTAAATCTTTCTTGTGTAAATCTGTCTTGGGTATTTCTTGTCCAAACAGGTCACTTTTATGCTTTTTGTACCAAATAACGTGAAACAAAATGGTCAAACCTTCATCTTCATATGGTCAACATGGTCAAAAAGAAGCAGTTTGATGCTTTTCTGGGTATTTTATGAAGATGGTCGGATTTTTCAGTCGGAAAACTCGTCGGAAAAAGTGGTCAAAGGGTCAAAACACTAAACTTACGCATAAGGGGAATCTACAATGGTGTTACGCGTAGCTGTGAAGTTACGCGTAAGGTTTTTACGCATAAGCTTTATGCGTAAGACCCTGTTTACGCATAAGCCCACCCGTTACGCGTAAGCCTGACCCTACGCTTAAGGTTTTTGAAAGTAGTTACACATAAGAGTTGGACTGAAAGTTACGCGCAAGAAAGTAATGAGCAGAAAAGATAAGTTACGCGTAACAATGACCACGACCACAAAGCTATACCAAATTAAAAGACTTCAGTTTTGAATCATCATCAGTCCATGTTTTAAGTGAAGAGACCGAGTTCGAAACACTCACAACAGATCCGAAACATATAACCCACTCCTTCAAAACTTATCCTACTCTTACAACTCCAATCCCATATCAAACTATAGCTAGACTCGACTTGGCTCAAAACCTATACAACGAATCTCAGATTTGATTCAACTTTTTCCAATCTTGTAAAGATTTTTCTGAGTTGACTCACTTTAATCACAGATCCTTTAGAAGCTTAGCTTCATTTAATATTTGAATTCTTAAAGAACGATTGATAACAATATTGTTATAATCCGTCCTTTAATTCGTTTAGACAGACGAACTCAAAACTAAAAGAAAAAACCTACCCGTGCCCTTAATCGATGATCTTGAAGCCATATGTACTTCATGTGTTCTTCGAATTTGGTAACAGATAATTGGTGCTCACGTGTGATTGAGATTTGTGTTGGGTTTGTTGATTGATGGCAGATTTGTTAGAAGCGTTTGATGTGGAGATTTGGTGAAAATATTCAAAGGAGCGTATTTTTTTTCTCTGTGTTCTTGAGAGAAAGTATCAGTGGTAGGCGTGCTTTTATGTGAGGTGTGTTTAGGTTTAGGACTAAATGAAATACTTCTGAGGTTATATCTTTTGTCATTTGGATCGGGTAGTTGATATCTTTGGATTTGGGCCCGTGTATAAATTGAGTTGGATCGGGTCTGTATCTCAACTTAGCGTGTATTAATTTGGGCTGATGGTTTGGTTAAGCTGACATGGAATGCACTATTTTGACGTGGATTAGGCGTTTAAGTAAATATTATTACAATGTTTTTTTTCTCTAAAACACTGTGATATATTAATTGGATTACATTTAGTAAATGTGTGGTAATTTTTGGTATGGTATATTTTCACGGAAGGGATACAAATTCACGGCTTAAGCGAGATGTGAAAAATGACTACGGAGTTTTTGTACGGTGTTATTGATGCAGAATTGAAGTGATATTTCACGGGTGGACTTCTTTATCTTTGAGACGATGGTTGGTTGGATGCATGTCTCAAGATAATTTGTTGGAGCACAATATGAAATTTGAAAATCTGGTTATAACTGGTAAGGAGTTACGTTGTAGTGCTCACAGTGTGTAACCATCACTTTAAGGAGTTACGTTGTTGTGCTCAGTGTCACACGATGTTGTGGATTGTTCAAAAATTTAGAACAAGCAGGAAGTCACAAGTTGGGATGCTTACTTCCTTTTCAAGGTAGTCGTACCGGGCTATCTCCATATGTGGTCATTACATTTAGCCGGTGAATTCAAAGGAGGTTCACTTAAAGGTTGGTTTGAGAGACGTATATTGAGAGTATTTTTACAACATATTCTCACGGAAATTTGATCAAGCTATGATGTTTTAAAATTGCATCAAGAAGGTAATACTGTTTGTACGAAACATTATGATGATTCCGATAGCTCGCAACCATCAGGAGGGAGAAGTTGGTATTTCATCTTCTGTGATTGGATTACGAAGGGATTTTGCTTAAGACGAAGAAAGAGTAGTGTGGTGTACATCCGGTCTTTTTACCAACTTGGATGCAATACTAAGTGAGTTATGTTGTTACGATGTTCCCGAAGGACAACCATTGTGCTTCAAGAGTTTACTTTCTCCGCGCGGTGAAGATTTAAGACGTGTTGGAAGAGTGTTGTCGGTTCAGGAGGGAGCATAGAAAGAAAAAGGCTCACTAGTTAGGAGGGAGTAATAACCTAACTAGACCGTTACAGATTGAAGTTCGAGCTGTAAGAAGATCATTTCTTTGAGGTCATCGGAAGGGAGAACTTCAAGTTTGCCTCATCTAGACTACAGAGACTCTGCACTTCAAGAAAGTCAACATTGTTCATTACTATTGTAATTTACTTTGTTTTGTATTTATAGGTCTCATTGTAACCATTCACGTGTGGCGCTATCTTGGAGGGAGATTGTTAGCCTCGCTTTTTATAAAGATAACGTCACTTACGTGAATTGGACTAGATCTAGTATACTTTGCCCTTAAGGACTAGTATCGTTTATGTGGCAAAGTTAGAGCCTATATATACCCCTCATGACTCTCCATGAGGGGTGAGGTGAATCATTTGGTTATTTGTTGTGTGTGTTTATCTTAATAAAACCTAGTGTTTTCTCCTCCCTCTCTCTAGTTTCTCTCTCAAGAAAGGATGATGTTCTTCATCTACTTTCACCAACCAAGACCTCCAAACCACATAAATCTATATGTTTTTCGGTCCTGACATAAACCACACACTGAAAGCATTGTTAAGGTTAGTAGTGATTAGTAAATAACTCAAAGTGAATAAAATTTCTGTTGGGAGTGGTTAAAACAGTACTAAACCACCCAGTCAACAAGTCAACTACAAGTCATTTATCATGCCACTAAAGTCAAAGACTTCATTTACTCCTCAACAACTTATACCTTCCCCACTTTAACTTACTAAATCCAACTTAACTTGTATTAAAGAACCTATAACTCACAAGCCACTCATATCACACATACTCCAAAAACATTTCTCTCTAAAAAACTTACTTCTCACCAAAAGTCATCATGAGTCATTCAAACCCTATCAATGTCTCATCTGACAGCTCATTTTCATATAGTGTTTAGGTTGATAGTGTTTGGCATTTTGTTCTGAACAATCTAGGCAGAGAGAAGAAAGAGTTGTTTGAAGAGGTTTCTTCAAGGAAGAGAACTCATTCAGGTGCTCTCTCAAACCCTTTTGTTGTTGGTCCTTCATCAATCCAACCAATGCCTCGGGATGCTCTCATCAAAGAAGACAGCTCAGAAATCAGTTCATATGTGTCTCCTTATGAAGAGTCTGATGATGAAACAGCTTCTAGAGTCCTTGTGGTTCCTCCCCTTGCAATAGTGCTTCCACCAGGAGAGCTACAAGCACCACCTTATCTACCATTATTGACAGCACCACCAGAGGGTCCTTCATCATCCTCACCACCTGTCAGAGGAAAGGTGATTGGACTAGCATCCCCTAAGGTGTATAGGGTGATTGATAAGAGAATGGCGCCTAAAGTGATGCCAGAGTGGGCCTTTCCTAAGAAGCCTTAGGTGGTAGTTGGTGGTTAGGTTGGGGTAGGGTTGGGGTAGGATGTGAAGTTTGTGTCATCAGTTGGTAGTTGAATGATGTTTTCTGTTTTCTTTTCATGTAATGATGCTGGTTGTATGTAACAGATGGATGTACCCTCTGCACTCTGTGTGCATATTTGTTTGATAATAATAAGAATCCATGTCTTTAACTTTAAATTCCTTGCATCATACTGGTTGTAATTTACTACTTTTATTGCAAAAAGCACAGTGTTGATCACCAGTTTTGATGACCCCTTTAACAGAAACTTTTCCATTAACTTCACCTCCAAATCTGACATACTGTCCATCATAATGTTCAAAATCTGAGAGATAGGACTTGTTGCCAGTCATGTGCCTTGAACATCCACTATCTGTGTAGCCTTGATCTGATCTTTTTGTCCTTGGATGTTCTTGCACATATAAGAAAGGAGTTAGTTTCCTTTGGGGACCCAAGCCATGATTGAATTGGATCTGCCTCGTGTATCAATATAGTTAAATCTATCAAAGGTCATTGATACACCATTGGGATTGGTTGTAGAGGTAATTCCTTTAGGTTTCCATTCCCAACGTGCTGAGGCCTTCACAGCATTTCCCATGTTTCCCCTGGTTTTGTTTACAACCCTTGCAGTGGGAACTTTTGATTGAGCAGTGGTAACTGCTGATTTAGTTTTAGGTACCCACTGTTGGTTATATTTAACCCTTTTATCAGAAAAAGACCGTTTCCCTGTTTGTGCAGATTTTACAAAAGTTGGTTTAGATTTTGCACTTGAAACATGTGATTTAGGGTGCGCAGTGTTAACAGTTTTAGCAATGGAAAAAGTTTTAAGACCACTTCTTAGTTGAACTACTCTTGGGACCATTTTTCTGTGTGAATTAGGGTGTACATTATTTTGAAACTTGTTAGACTCCACCCTTTTATTCCCATGGACTTCCCTTCTCCTAACATGATAGTCACAATTAGCATGTAAATGAATAAAGCTACCATAGTAAAACATGCTTTATTGTACATCACAAAATCACCACCTAGTTGTTGAGATTTGACATGATTCCAACTCCTCTGGTTACTCCTTGGAGTTGATGACTTGTTTCTATACATCTCAACATACTTTATAGTTGATCTAGGCTTGTTAACTTGTTTCCTAGGTTCCTCTGTAATAGTATTAACAACTTTTGGGATAGAAGCCTCTATATTCTTTTTAACATTCTCATCTGCAACTGATGAGTCACTAGCACTTTCAAAAACATCAGTTTCATACTTAACCTCTTCCCTACTTTTCACAAATTTAGGAGGACCATATTCAAGATTCAGATCCTGAAATTCCTCTAGACCTGTATGAGCTAAATCTATGCCAGGAGGTGATGGAGGAGCAGTGTTGTATCCCATACCAGACTTAACTTTACTAGTAATTTGACCATTCCAAATTTTATCAATTGACTTAGACTGATAATAACAGGTGTTAATATGATCTATCTAAGTTTTTCATTTATCTTTTTAAGTTTTTCAAACTCTTCTTTTAATGCCTCATTTACTGTTGTCTTATGATCTATCTCTCTTATAAGAATAATCATATCATCATTATATTTTGACTCATTTGCTCTATAGTGCTCTAGTTATTTTTCTAATACAGCTATGCCTCTCCTAAGGTTTGACATAGTATAATTAGCAGCATACAACTCTGTTCTTTGGTTGTCAAATAATTCATTAAGCCTTTCACATTCTTTAGAAGCCCTACATGTTTTAGAACAACTTTCAAAGTTTTGTACCTCAGGGTCAGAGAAAGCCATGAGAGCATATTCTGTAGACACAAGAGTAGCATCTGAAGGTTGTTCCTTTTTTCCATCGGCCATGAAACTCCAATCATAGCTCACACCATCAATTGCCAACATTGCCTTTGGTTCTTCCACAATTGGTTCTTTCTTTTGCTTGTACCAAGTAGACCTTTTGTCCTGGTTCCTTGGTCTTCTGCATTCTCTAGAAAAATGCCCCAACTTGTGACAATTGAAACACTCTACTTTCTTTTTATCGAACCCTGCTGTTTCACCACCATTGATGTGAATTGGCATGCCAGTATTCTTGTAGAATTTCCTAGCCCTCATGCTAAGAAGAGCTATCTGCCATTTTATGTCCATCTCCTCCAAGTCATCTTCATCAATTTTCTCTATGTCTTCATGAGTTAATATAGAGCCATTAACTTGAGTGGAGATAAAAGCATAAAAGGTAGGATCTCCAATACCAGCAACCTTCTTCTTTGAACCTGCAGTGGTAACACTAACATTACCAGTGGAAACTGTAGAACCATCAGTGGCAAAATCATCATCATTTTCATCTTCAGAATCATCACAGTCAACAGAGGTTGACAATAATGCTAAGCTACTAGAGCTTGTACCAAGTTTACCTGCCTTCTTTAATCTTTGTTCAATGAGTTTGAAGTTATTGTAAAGATCATTGAGCTTCATAGGTTCAATCTCTGGTTTATTTTCCCAGACTGTAACATTTGTATGAAACTCAGAAGGAAAACTTCTTAGAAACTTCAAATTGAGGTCTTCCTTTTCTACCTCAATGCCAAACACAGTCAGTTGTGTGACAATCTTCTGGAGTTTGGTGAAGATGCTGTCAAGTGAGTCATTGCTTGAAGCAGAGAAGTTTTCATAACTTTGCTTCAACAATGTCTTTTGTGTCTTCTTTGTAGCATCATTGCCACCAAACACTGAGCAGATCTTTTCAAAAAGTTCTTTTGCTGTCTTGTACTTGCTGAAAGCAATGATCTGGTCTTTAAGAAGAGTCGTTAGTAACAAACTTCTGGCCTTCAGGTCATTCTTCTTCTTTGCTCTTTCATCATTAGTCTCAGGTACAGAAACTGTTACAACTTCTGTGTCACCAACTTTCTCAGTCTTCGTAATAGACTTGAAGGAATCACCAGTTAAGATGATCTCCCATAGAGCATAGTCTTGTATGAGAAACTATTGCTCAATCAATATCCTCCACATCTCAAACTCATTAAGTTTGAGCTTAGGAAGCCTTGGAGCAGAGTTGGACTGGTTGTTTTCCATCTCCATTGATTTGAGTGAGTAGGTTAAGCTTATTCCTTGGATCTTCTAAATCAAAATATCAAAACCTTCTCTCTAAAACCACTTGATGGATCTAAACACACACCTTGTGTTAGTGATACTTTGAATTATATTAATAAGCAAGCGGAATATACTTAGTAATACTTAGAAGACGGATTTTATGATGTAATGTAAGTGAATAGTTTAACACAAAGCTCCAATATTATTAAGAAATAATACGAGTGATCTTGCTTATCACTAGGGTTACACCTTGAAGCTTACGTGAGTATTTCGTACTCAAAACAATGACCTAGGATCTCTTTTTATAGCACAACGAGTCCTTTACAAGATAAGTATAATCCTAACAATATAGAATATACACAAGATCTTTTCTATACTTATCTATACACGGATACATAACAATTATCCTAATAGTAGTGGTAATATTGTACTAGCAGTGGTAATAAGTTTCCACTGCTAGTGTAATCTTTAGCAGTGTTAACCACAAGCGTATCAGTGGTAACTGTTAGTTTTATTCCCAACATCCTCCTGTTTATTTCCCTGCACATAAATTTTAAACAAGTTAGTTCCTTTTGTGGACCCAAGCCAATACTGACTTGGGTCTGCCCTATGCATCAACATAATCAAATTTCTTTAGGTCCATTGATGCACTACTGACATTATGTAAAACCTTGGTCTTAGGCTTCCATTTCCAGCTAGCTGAGGCCTTGACAACATAAAAATGGTTTCCAACCACTGTGTCAGTTATCACCTTTGGTATAGTTAAAACCTCTTTTGTTTCAGTGGTGATATTCTACTTAGTAGTGGAAATTTGCTTAGCAGTGTTTACATTTTGCTTAGCAGTGGTTGGAACCCATTTGGGTGCAACAGTGATTATTGATTTTGTAGTTCCATTTTTCATTAGCACTGATCTGGGAACCATATTTATGTTAGGATGAAAAATTGTTTTCTTTGAAAAGTTTTGATGATTTACCCTCCTCCAATGGTTCAAAACTTGTGGTTGGTTTTTATAACAGTTTCTCTGTAGATGCTCAAAACTACCACATTTAAAACTAGCCTTCTTAACACATTGAAACTCATCTCCTAATCTGTTTGAAATTAGGCCATTGAAGTTTTTCTGATTACCCCTAGGTATGTATCTTTTCATCTGTTCCCTAGGTATCTCATTATAGTCTACCACTTTCCTAGAAATTGGTCCTGCAAATCTAGGCATAAGGTTGGCTTGTTTAGAATCAAAAGACTTAACATTTTCTACCTTCTCCAGATTGCGTTGATTCAGACCTATCTTCCTCATAATCTGATTCCCAATCTTCAATAATTGGACCATCTGATGACTTATCAGAACCTATCTTAGGTGATTCAGACTTACTAATCTCACCTACAAGTTTGTTGAAACTAAACTCACTGCTAAATGATAATTCAGTGCCAGGTGGTGCATGTTTCATTAGAGAGGGTGGTGGCACATTATTGTATCCAATTCCAAAACCCTTTTTCATCAATTGACAACCTATAGATTTATGAACCAGATCATAAGCAAATTGTGTTTTAGCAACCCTGACTACATGTTTCTCTTTATCTTCTAAGGATTCTTGTTTTACACTCTCTGCTTCGTATAGTTTCTGTTTAAGCACTTTAATTTCTCTATCTTTTAGATCAATTTCACCACCTAGTATGTTTATTTTATCTACATACTCAAACTCACATTTGATACAAAACTTAAGCTTCTCTTCCACATTCTCAAGACCTACTTTATATCCTAAGTTATCTAATGAAAGTCTTTCTACCTCTTTTCTCAGACTCTCGTTAATTGCTTTAAGAGATTCTAAGTTATCTTGACACTATTTAAAAGAACAAGTAGAATTATTTGATTCATTAGATACCTCAGAGTCTGAACCAGAGGATGATGCATATGCCAAGAGAGCAAAGTTATGCTCTTTTGAAGCTTCACTAGCAAGAAAAGGTGCATTAGGACCTTCTTCAATCTCATCACTCCAGTCATAATCACCCAATCCATCCTGAGCAACCAATGCTGAAGAAGTCTTTGGATCTTCAGTACCCTTCTTGTAGTTTTCACCAATACTTTTAGGAGCTCTACATTCCCTAGCAAAATGCCCTTTCTTCTTGCAGTTGTAGCACTCCATCTTACTCTTGTCAAACCCTGCCTGTCTTTGACCGTCATACTTGACTTGTCTTCCTGTTCTCCTTAGAAATCTCCTAGCTTGCAATGTCAACATTGCCATTTGCCACTGAAGATTGATTTCATCAAGATCATCAGGATCAATTTGATCCAGATCTTGATTTAACACAGTGGCACTAGTTGTTAAATCAGCCAGAAAAGCACATATGGCACCATCACTAACAATATCATTAACAGTGGTATTATTAGCAATAGCAGTGGAATTTCCATAAGCAACAGTGGATGCTTCTTGAGAACTCTTGTGGTTTGTAGAGACAAAACCAATGTTTTGTGCAGATGGAGATGAACAAGCAATGTTCTTTTCAGACTCATAAACCTTCAAGTTATTGTAGAGATTGTCCAGAGTCTTATTCTCAACATCATCTTTGTTTCTCCATACAACAGTATGCATAGCCCATTCAGGTGACAAACTTCTGATGAACTTTAGATTTATGTCTTCTTGAGCAACTTTGTAGTCCACCAATTTCAGATGACTAATTAGTTTATGTAGTCTGTTATAGGTGCCATCAAGACTTTCTCCACTCAGTGTAGTGATGTTTTCAAGCTTATGCTTGAGCATGTTTTTCCTGGATTTTCTGATAGCTTCATTACCAGCAAATCTTGTTTCAATGGCATCCATTAACTCCTTAACAGTCTCATATTGTTCAAAGTCCAATGCATATTCATTAGGTATTCCCATACTGAGAATACTATGAGCTTTGATCTCCAATTTCCTCTGTGCCTTGTCCGATTCACTAACAATTCCAACAGGTTTTCCATCAGGACCCATAGTAGGTAACTTATCACCCTTCTCAACAACTTCCCAGATGTTGTAATCAATCATGCAAATATATTGCCTCATTCGCATTCTCCATACTTGATACTCACCCTGCCTCAGCATGGGTACCTTTGATGCAATAACCATATGAGTTTCGTCAGACATCTTTACTTTTCTTGAATTAAAGTTAACTTGACTTCTTCTTGATCACAGTTTCTAGATCACAAGCTCTGATACCACTTGTTGATCCCAGTTGAGCAAATGATCCTTAATAGAAACTGACTTAAACAATAACCTGTTAAACACTACGCGGAATATAATGCTTAACCATAAGAAGAAGAACAACATAAATCACTAAACACCTCAATTATATTAATAACGAATACTCTGATAAGTATTAGGGTTTTACAACCTTGAAGTGTATCGAATTTATATATATCTAACACACGTATATCTAACTCTAACCTAGGACCTCCTTTTATAGGCTAAGGAGTCCTTTACAATATACAATACGTAACATACAAGATAAATATATTTTCCATATTTATCTAATACAAAATATTAAACCAACTTATCAACTAGCAGTGATTACAATACATTAGCAGTGGCTACACAATACTACTAGCCGTGGTTTAACTCAGCAGTGTATTACTTTCTTCTAGCCGTGATTTCTTTTGCTCCAGCAGTGGTTTCATACTTAGAGTAATTCCATTCAGTGGAACCTAAAACCCAACAACATATTTGTTTTTTTGCTTTTTATTGGATGTAACAAAAAGAAAGGCATGGCTCAAAGGGTGTACTAAGGGTATCTAGCGCTAAAGATGAGCGCTAACAAATGGGTCCATATAAAGCTGGTTAAGTAACCGATCTTGTTAGCTAATATATCATTAGATATTAACGAAAGGCCATTTGGTTTTATTCCTAAGGGTTCCTCTTTATCATACGAATACACTTATATCACACGAATGTGAGCTTACTGCGGTCTGGTAATGATTTACAAGTACAAGTTTTAGAATAAATAAAATCACCGACACACTCATAGCAAAAGATCCAAGTATAAAAGATGTATGCTAATAAGAAATAGGCTCAAATCCTAACAATTTAGTGGAAGGGCTATAAAATGTGCTAGAAAATGTCATCGATCCCAGAATGGATTGCAATATTAATCGGGACACATCTCAAGTTCTTCAAAATTACCGTTATTCTAATATATTATCCTATAAGCGTGAAAACAAGTAGGTCACAAGGGCAAACAAGTTCACAAAATTTAAAAATTGGCCCAAAAATTTGGAATTTAAAAACTAGTTTCATTTTTCACAATAATATTTCCCCCCTCCCCCCCCCCCCCCCCCCCCCACACTTCAGTTAAGCACATAAAAGAAAAATGACTTAATGACTATAAAACTAATGCCACTATTATATTATTACGAGAAAACTTTGAAAAATAAACTAGTTACGATTTTTTTTTATTCTTTTTTTTTTGTATTTTATTTTTTATTATTTTTTATTTTTATTTAAAAAAAAAACCAAACATGACTTATTCTTGTCCCACGAGTTCTCGGTAGCTCCATTGAAACGCACAAAGAAGCGGAGAGGCGTCGTATGCGAAGCATATTAAAAACCCAACTTCTTTAGGGAATCAGGGAGACCTGCCTTATACTTCTCACACAGTTTGTTCACAATGGGAGAGTCTTACTTTAAAGGGACTAAAAGAAGTGAATTTATTAAAATAATCTACCAAACAAACAAACAAAGGAAAAATAACAAAGAAACAAAATAAAGTAATTGCAAAAACTTCAAAGCATGTAAAGATATGGAAAATTTAAATAATAATTCCAAGAGAAACGAAACCTCTCGGGCCAAAGAAATCATGATCGAACTCCAAATGATAAGGTGCTAAGCAAACGCTAGCATAATCTTGAGAACAATCGATTTCTCATCCAAACATGTCCAATCAAGAGTGTAAAACCAATCCAACCAATCCTTCCTCCATGAACTTATTAAATCTGCAAAAACAAAATAAACTACAAAAACACGTAATATCCTAAAAATCACTTTCGTAGGCATCACGGTTGTATTTAGCGCATGCAACAAGCCTTTAAACCCCTCGGTGGCCCGAGTGGACGAGTTATACTCTCGTGAGGGTTTCCAGTGAACATACCCACAAAGTTCAAAACACTTTTATTTTAAAACACATGTACTTATTTATTAACAACGTACTAAAAATTAACACAACTTAAAATAGCAAAATGATGAGCAATAATAAAAATACTAATGCTCAAGTATCCTAGGAATGGTCCCACAACACACTTAAACATATTTGATCAAGACACAAAAACAAAATAACCAAATTCAAATTTTTTTATTTATTTTTTTATTTATTATTATTTTTTTTTACCGATTGGTCCTGCCGATCGGTCAGGGGATCTAACCGATTGGTTGGAATGAACCAAAACAAGAGCAACCTTCTAGCCGAATCAGTTACAGGGAGTGACCGATCAATTGGAGAATTTTTTTTTCTTTTTTTTTTAACGACTTATAAATGACCTTGAAAAATATTTACCGAGAGCTCCAACCGATCTGTTGGGATTCCAACCAATTCGCTTGCAGTAGTTGGGTGGTTTTGGAGGTTTTTTCGCAAACATTTTCGAGCAGACTTAGGAAGCAAACTTTAGAACGGGAATTTTTAGAAAACAAGAAACGAAATTCCAAACATCAAAAACTTTCTTTTGATGCCAAGATCATTTAAGAAATTATGAAAAAAATGAGAGATTTTAAGAAAAAGACAAGTATTCAAGCAAACATCATGAGCAATCAAACAAGAGCAAAGAAACAATTATTCATGAGCAAAAGCAATATAGCATTCGAACAAACAAGCAAACAAGCAATCAATTCAAACAATCTATCAAACAAGAATACAATCTAACGAGCAAACAAGTGCAAAACAAGTCCCCGGTAGCGGCGCCAAAAACTTGATGCGTTCGCACGAGGTTTTAAATTTGTAATCAAGAATTACCGGTTAACTAAGAACACATTCAGGCAAGTATACCCTAGTCAAGTTGTAGTATAGGTTTTGGTAAATCAAGGTCGTCCCAGGACACTTGGTTGCAATACAAGTGTCGTTTATTTGTGTAAGCAAGTAACAAGTTGATGGCAGAGGTTTGAGGTCTTTTGTGGAAGATAAGTTTGTGGAAAATCTTCCTTAAGGGTGGAGGATTGAATAATTGGTGGAAATTCATCCTTAAGGATGGAGGATCGAATTTCACACCTTTGAGGTGAAGAGATTGAGAGTGGGTGTGTTCTCTCAAGTTGGGGTTTGCTCTCTAGGTGGAAATTCGTCCTTAAGGGTGGAGGCTTGAATTTCACACCTAGAGAAGAGTGGTGGAAAGGGATGAGAGAGATTAGCTAGTTAGGTGCCTGAAATGAGATTGCAAAGGCCTCTATTTATACTTGAACCAAGGCCTAGGGTATTCAATGCTCAACTTGGCATCCAAGGAGCTTAGAAGGGAATAGAAACTGAGTGGGAAGGACCTAGAATCGTTTGGGACAAGTTTGTAGTCTTAGTGATGAAGAAATAGTATAACCAAACCTCCAAGCCGAATCGGTTGGGCCCCAGCCGTTTCGGCTGGTCTTCTTGACTACTCTCCAACCGAAATGGTTTCGGGGCACTACCGATCGTTTGGAGCAAGTTGACAAAAAATCATAGGTACTAAAGTTGTAGATATTACTCTTAGCTTTCCGTGGCCGCAAACTGGGGGTCAAACGGAGTCTTTATGCAAAAGTTATGGCCAAAATGGTAAAGGTGGTCGGGAACAATGAGGCTTCCAATATTTCTTCGTTTAAGCTTCTTTTCTTCATTTCTTTCTCGTTTTCCTTCTTGAACTTTATTCTTGAGTCTTTTGACCACTATCTTGATGACTTTATCTTCTCGAATATACTCCACAAGTCTTGCTTTTGTCGGGAATTCTTCGTATATGGGAAATCTTTGTATTTTACTTCTTTTTCAATCTTTTTCTCCACTTTCCTGTACTTGGCTACAAATGAACTAGCATACACACTTTTATACGATTAAGTAACAAAAGCATATGATTATAACCAAATAACATATATAAAAGCACATAACCTTACTAAAAACATGTACAATTTGAGCGTTATCACAATTGCATGCACTAACCAATCGAAACCCATTTCATCACGGGGATCCAAAGCTTCTAGTTATCCATACTTGTCTATGTTTAAATGCATGTCGTACAAATCTTCCTTTGGTATTTGGACTCAGGCTGCTCAAAACATATGACTAGAGATCACTCTCAGCTCAAGAACTTCGTGAACAAGTTCATTGGGACTGTTAGATTTGGGAATGACCACTTTGGGGGAAATTATGGGTTATGGAGATTATGTGTTTGGTGATAGTGTGATCTCCCGGGTATACTATATGGAAGGTCTTGGTCATAATTTGTTCTCTGTTGGTCAATTCTGCGATTCTGATCTTGAAGTGGCTTTCAAAAAAACTCTTGCTTCAATAGAGAATTAGATGGTGTTGAGATTTTAAAGGGAACTCGTGGCACTAATTTGTACACCATCTCTATCGAAGACATGATGAAGTATTCTACAATTTTCTTATTGTCAAAGGAATCTAAGAACAAGTCATGTTTATGGCACCGTTGTCTCAATCATTTGAACTTTGGCACCATCAATGATGTTTCTTGAAAGGACCTCATAAAAGGCTTGCCCCAGCTGAAATATGAAAAAGATCATCTTTGTTCAGCATGCCAATTGGGCAAAAGCACGAAGTATGCCCACAAACCCAAACCTGCCAATACTATTATGGAAGTTCTTCATACCCTTCACATGAATTTCTGCGGACCCATGAGAGTTCAAAGTACTAATGGGAAGAAGCATGTGCTAGTCGTTGTTGATGACTACTCTCGCTTTACTTGGGGTTAAGTTTTTGAGATCAAAGGATGAAACTCCCGACATTATCATTAAACTTATTAAACAGTTGCTGGTAAGACTCAACAAAATAGTTAGAATCATCCGAACAGATAATGGAACTGAATTTGTAAACAAAGAGGTTAATCAGTTTTATGAAAGCATTGGAATCGGTCATCAAACACATATTCCATGTACTCCTTAATAGAACGGTGTAGTTGAAAGACAAAATTAGACTCTTGTAGAAGCTGCAAGGACTATGCTGATATTCTCAAAGGCTCCAATGTTTCTCTGGGCGGAAGCCATTTCCACTGCATGTTACACCCAAAACCGTTCCCTAATACATATAACTCATGGAAAAAATCCATATGAATTAGTTCACAACAGAAAAGAGGATCTTTAGTTTCTTCGTGTGTTTGGAGCTTTATGTTATCCAACCAATGATGGTCAAGATTTGGGAAAGTTGAACGATAAGGCTGATATTGGATTTTTTGTTGGTTATGCACCTAATCGGAAGGGTTACCGAATCTACAACAAAAGAACCCGAGACATTATGGAAACTATTCACGTTACGTTTGATGAGCTGACTGAGCAAATGGCTCCTGGATAATTTAGTTTTGGAACCGCATCTCAACTTTTAACACCTGGACCCATTAGTCTTGTACATAATTCTTCTCCTGTAGTTCCGTATGTACCTCCATCATAATAAGATTTGAAGAAATTATTCGATCCAATGTTTGATGAATACTACGAGCCTCCAGCTGATGATAATTCTGCACCACCAACTGTAGCAACTCATATCCCAACCAATACAAATAGTCCATCTGTTTCAATGTCTTTATCTCTAGAAGTGCCATTTGCAGGTCATTAATCAACATTTTCGAATCCTCAATCATCTTCAGTGTATCAAGGTAATGCAGCTGCTAATTAGTTTGGAGATAATCCCATTGCAAATCCTGAAGATGCTCCGTTTGAAAACACATTTTCCCCTGAACCCACACCGGAAACATCTTTACCAGGGGATCCTAACTCTGCTACTTGAGTTCCTTACTAACAACCACATGAACATCTCTGAAATGGACACATGATCATCCATTGGATAATATCATTGGGAATCTTTCTCGTCCGGTATCTACTTGAAAACAACTTGCCACTGATACCTTATAGTACTTGTTCAAATCTGTACTATCAAAGATCGAACCAAAATATGTCGAAACAGCAATGTCTGAGGACATCTATTTTAATGCTATGCAAGATGAAATCCATGAGTTCGATCTTCTTGATGTATGGGAATTGGTACCTGCTCTAGATTGTGCCATGATTGTTGCTCTCAAGTGGATCTTCAAAGTAAAACTTGATGAGCACGGTGATGTTCTGAAGAATAAGGCAAGGCTTGTGGCTAAAGGATATCGACAAGAGGAGCGAATTGACTTTGAGGAATCATTTGCTCCGGTTGCACGAATTGAGGCTATCAGAATCTCCTGGCTAATGCTGCTAGTAAGAATATGGTAGTTTATCAGATGGATGTAAATACTGCATTTCTTAATGGAGATCTTAAATAAGTGGTCTATGTTAGTCAACCGGATGTTTTTGTGGATCCGAAACATCCTACCTATGTCTACCGCTTGAAGAAGGCTCTCTATGGCTTAAAGCAAGCTCCTAAGACATGGTACGATACGTTGTCAAAGTTCCTTTTCGCAAATAGATTCTACAAATGAGCAGTTGATCCTACATTGTTCACCAGAAAGTCAGGCAAACATTTAATTCATGTTCAAATATATGTTGATGATATTATATTTGCCTCGACCGACCCTAATGAATGTGGCCGATTTTCAAAAGAGATGGGCTCTAAATTTCAAATGTCAATGATGGGACAAGTGTCATTTTTCTTGGGATTACAAATTTCACAAAGTCCCAAAGGCATTTTCATTAATCAATCTAAATATGCAAATGAAATTTTAAAGAAATTTCATTTGCATATTTTATACTCCCATGACTTGGGTTAAAGAGTCTGACCAGAAACTCTCAAACGTCTCCAGGAGGAAGATGAGGAGTAAAAGGAGTTTCTTCACCTATTATTTGTAAATATTCTATCAAAAAGCAAAATACAAAATTATAAATCCAACCAAAAAAAAAAAAACATAAAATTTTCAAAAAAAAAAAAAAAACCTATAAAATCAGAAAATCTTAAAAAATTCAAAAATATTATTTTTCTCAAGACATGTCTTCTGATATCGATAACATCTACAGTCTTAGAAAAGTCATTCAATAATGGCACGAGTCTTTAGATGAAGTTCGAACAGAAGGTGTAAATATTCTTTTCTAAACATGTCTCAAAATTCAAATCGTTTACAATTACTTCAGATTGTAACCCGCACTTCAAAAAATGGCTTACTGTCATTTCACGCAGTAACCCGGGCTTAAAATGATGGCTTGCAGTTATTTTAGACTGTAACCCACTTTTAAAGAAAGGACAGTGTTAGGCTACATCGATTTGTTAAAATTTCAAAATCTGATCCTAAAACAAAAACAGAAAGTCTTTTTGGTGACAAGCTATCATTCCTAAAAATATTTGATGTGACAAAAAGATGAATGTGTTAGGACCTAAGATATATCAACCTTATCACTTTACCAAGCAAACCAAACACAAGTATAACCACGAACACAAACAATATGCGTAGAATAATAGGAAAGGAAAAGATGAAGATAAGAACTTGGTGACTTGAATATGAATTCGTGTATGTTAGAGAGATAGAGAGAAGAAAGATGAAAACAATAAGATGTTATATTTCTTCAAAGGAAAACACACATACACACACACTCAAGCACACCCCTCAAATGACATACTTGAGGGGTATTTATAGTACAAGTAGAAGATGCCCTAATGGGCTTGGTATGGGCTCATTTGGATTGGATTGGACATGGATTGATATAAGGCTAGCTTAACATAACTTCTAACCAATTAGCTTAGCCCAATCCACGAGCCCGTTGACTATTCTATCACGATATCTAACACGCGTTACAAAGTTCCTAATCGTGAATGACCATCACTTCTAATATAAACTATTAAGGCTAACAATCTCCCCCTAAGGGGTGGTCATTCAAATGATGCTCCACTTGATAAGATCTTTACTTTCCTTGAGCTTGAACTTTGCGCGTAGATATAGAATAGTATTGATTCATTGTTCCTTCATGCTTTGTGATTAGATAATGTGGTTGTCTGCCGTTGTCAACTTCGTTGGTTAGGTGTCTCCACGTCTTTCTCCACCATGCTCACACTTCTATTTGACTTTGAGTTTCCAATGATGAAGTTCTCGAGTCTTTACACTTTGTAGATTCTTTGACATTGACGAAGAATCATCTTTAACTTTGAGTTGCCTTTGATTTTGATGAGAACTTTCATGTGTTGTTGGTATGAGCATGTGGCGAGTCTGCACGATCTATCCGCTCCGGAGCTTCCATAAGAAGAAAACATAAAAACAGATTAGTAATAAGCGGATTCCGGCACTTGCAAATTTGAATTTCGAGGGTGTTAACAGCATAGTGTGAAAACACATCTCTAATTCTCACAAAGTCCGTTCCTGAACTGGAGTCCCACAAGTGAGATAACGCGATATACCGAAGTACATCTACAGTTCAGATGAGTCGATGAGGTACACCGAAGCATCACCCCACGACTGTAGACCGTTTGAGATACACTAAGCGTAATCCACGGAGAATTACCGAATTGACCTGCTGTCAGTGCTGTTTGATGTTGACCCTGGCAGGAATTTCCATTCAATCACTGAGGATTACAGTTGTAACTCCCCTCATAAATGTTCTGGCAGATTGCTAAGATCTGCGTAGGACTCTAGAATATATCACTTGTGCCCTTATTGATGAGCAACAAGCGATGTCATGTCAAGTGTTCCTATGAGATCTTTTGATGAATCTCGTGGCTCTAGACTCAATAGTGCATTTTGGTTTTCTTGAGCGGAGACTAGGGAGAGGGTCTCCTTCTTCAATATCAACAATCTCTAAGAGAAAGTCGATAGATTATGTAGGGTTCCCAGTGAGAATGAAACAAATCCCTTTTGAGAGGAATTGAGTGGCTAGAAGATTTAGTGCAGTGCGTCACTGGGTCCATGACGTCTTTGTCTTCAATACCAGTGTCAACTTAGTGACAACCAGTAGCAGATGAATTGAACCCGGTTTTTGCCCTAAGGTTGAATATGGAGGGCTATTTCTTTTCACCCTTTCTTTTACATTTCTTTTTAATTCTTCAACCCTTCTTTCTCCTTTCTCACATTACTCCTTTTTTCAATCATACCTAAGGACTTCTAATACTAACTATGGGTATTGTCCTTGGGTAGATCCCTCCGGCTCTGGCGGATCATAGGACGGATTTCCTATCCTTAGTCACCTTATAACTCCATGACTGTCCCATGTTGCCATAAAACCATTTTACTTGAAAATCTCACAGAGTGTTTATGATAGAAAACATGTTTGAGACACTCCGAGAGTTTTATATTTTTAGAAACACTCCCCCTTCACATGTGCTTATGAGTTTTGGCAGAAATCTGCACATATAGGGTAGAGTTTGCACTTTTTGAATTGATCAGCTCATGATAGACAATTCCCCACGAGACACGGTTACGTTGCCTAGTTAAAGAGTTCCATTGTCAGTTTTTAGGTGACAACTAGCTCTAATAACTAACTTGAAGTTGTAAACACTCCTTGAAAAAGAGGTTAGACCCATGTAAGTTCATGTCTATCACAAGTTTCTCGAAATGGTACATTTACTGACTTTGATTACTCATCAATTCATTGGTTTCGACTGAGTCGAGCTCTTTTGAGATTCAAACACCGATCATTAAACATTTTGATCACATTTTAATCACGTTTCTCCCCCTCAAAAATAGAATATCTATGATGTTTTTGAAACACAATGATTAAAAGATATGTTTTTCGAAAAGCATTTGGAGAGAAACTGATTTAGCATGAATTTTGGAACAATTTTGGTTTTATACTCCCCCTTAACTAAAGCATATTTTTCATACAGAAAATTTAGAATCAATTAAGGGTTTAGAGGGAGTTATCTTGGTACCAAATGTGAGATCTTTTGAAAAATCTTTTTGAAAAATTTCGAATCAATGGTACTCAAGATGATGAAGATTTTGAAAATCTTTTGAAGATAATTAGAGAAGAATTATCTTCATGTGTTTTAGGATAAGTGCTCGATATTTATTAAAATCGATTTTGCGTAGCACTTTCCTTTCTTTAAAGATCGGGTTGCAAGCTGAAATACTTACAAGCCATTATGTTTTAGGAATAGTGCTTGAAAAATATTTAAAAACCTTTAATTTTGGTTAAGCACTTTCCTTTATTTGAAGCGGGTCCGAACCCGATGTGTCCGAAGCCATTATGTTGAAGTCGGGTTTCGTATCTGAAGTATACGAAAGCCATTATAGAAGAAATTTTTTGAGAAACGACATGTTTTGAAAAACATTAAAGAACTCTCGCTCAAGCATCTGTACATGCCCGTATCATTGTTGAATTACATTTCTAGAAACGTACAGAATATTGATTATACAAGAGACATGTCGTGAGAAGAATATTTTTGATTTTTTGATTTTATATTGTTTTTGTATTTTTTGAAAATTTTCTATTTTTGTATTTTGTTTTTGTTGGTTTTATAAAAGAAATGGAAAATCAAAGATAGAAGATAGAGAGAATGAAGAAGAAGAGTTTACAGAATTGGAACCCTCTGATGAGCTGGGTTCTGAGATATTTGATTCACCTGCAACCAAAGAAGAAGAGTTTTCACAAATAACAGTGTTAGAAGTACAAGATTCCTCACGGTGAGGGTGATCACTATCAACGGTTGTAGTGGTTTCTACTTCCTTATCCTGATGATTTTCACTACTATCTGTGTTGGTGCAAGTATCAAAAATCTTTCCTGTGGGAATCCATCTAAGACCGACTGTGTTGAAAACTTTGCCCGTGGGTTTCCACCTAAGGTAAGATCTAGGAGTTGTTTTCTTATCAGATACAGCGGAAGACTCATTTTTTGAAAAATTGCGTCCTGAAGAGATCCACCTATTAGGTTTCCTTTTGATGTTCATCTTGTCAACGGGTTTGTTTCTATTTGGTGTCTTAGTGGATTGTGCCTTGGCAAGAGAATTATCTTTCTTGAGATATTGTGAGACACATGCATCATGATTAGCTGAAAAGACACATTTTTACATGTAGTACAGACAAATTCAATGTTCTTGTTTAAAACAGCAGCTTTAACTTTGTCACTACAGTCTTTTGAAAATTGATTCTTGTTCGAAAAAGACTTAGAATTCCTAGTGTTGTTTTCTAAGGGCATAGCGGTTTCTTTTTGCGCAACTACTCTTAGATGCAAGCCAATACCTAGTCTTTTGTAGAGTGTTCCTAGGTAATGGTTTACTACTACTAGCAGTTCCTTGAAATCTTGTAGAATTCATCACCCTAGATGTTGCACCTAAAATTCCGTCTTTTCGAGTCTTTGCCTTTTTCCTAGCTTCTTCTAGATAGTGATTGTTGATCATGTCGTTAGAACCGACAGATTCTTTAAGTGGATTTTTGGTCACAGTCCGTGTACTATTCCTAGAAATGCCAGGTGTAATCACTTTTTCTTTCTCAAAAATAGGTTTTTCAAAAGCTTTGATAATTCTCTTTTTGATAGGCAGGGACTGTGGAGTGACTGGTTTTGACAAATCATTTTTCTCATTGACTTTTGGAGGAGGCTGAGAAATTGACATTTTTGGTTTAAAAACCGGTTTGGGAACCTTTGTTTTCTCCTCAGTCAATGGTTTTGCAAACTTAGTATCCACAGCCTTTCCTTTTTGACATTCCAGCTGAGCTCTCAAAAGATCATTTTGCTCTTGCATGTCCTTGTAGGCACGCTCATACGACAGTTTGTCATACTTGCATTCCTCGGATTTTCGATCAAGCTGTTTAAAATAGGACACGTTTTGTTTTTCAAGAGCTTTTTCATATTTTGAAACAATTTCGGAGGTCTCAGATTGGAGTCTTTCATGATCTTCAACAGAATATGTTTGCAAAATGATGGACATAATATCAGTAGTCAGAACATCTTCGAAGAGAGAATCATTCAAATTTTCCAAAACTTTGATGTGTTCAACACTTTCATTAGCTTGCTTTACCAGGAATTTATGGTCCTTGACAAAGTCACTGCTTTTCAAAAACGCTTGTTCGAATGAATTACCCTCGACTGATGCCAGTCAGCTGAGGGGCAATTTGAGTTTAAAAAACTTTCTTTGTTCGATGTCAAAACTAGAGAACCAGTTGTTAGGTGTAATAGTGGTTTTAGTTTTGACAGTGTCTTGAAGATCCACAATTCTAGTTTTCACATTGTCTAAAATACTTCTCGCATCACTTGTGTTAAAAGGATTGTTTGAAGACATTTGTTCAATGTTCGAAAGAGATTTTGAGACAACGACTGGTTTTGAAACAGATTTTGAAGCAGGAGTTGACTCTTTGTTTGAAACATTTTGTGTGATGGAGAACTTTGACTTTTCTTTTGATTGACAAAAGTAATTCCGTTAATTTTGTTCCATTTGTTATAATCAATCGGTTTAAGATCCGGATTCTTTTGTTTCATTTTTGATCTACTCTCTCTTCGATAGTTCCAACGTTTCAAGATAATCACGAACAATTATGGGTTCATGCAAAGGTTTTCCATTGTTCAACACATTCAGAGATTTCTGAGCTTTCTTGAGGAACGAAGAAGGGTCGTTACCAAGTGCCATTCTATTATTAGTATGAAAACGCGGATTTACTTGATTAGAAAGCATCTTGATTGTTTGAGCAGAATGACCCGTTTTAAGAAGCAAATTTTCCAAAGTTTGAATTTTCTCATTTTATCAAGAATTTCATCAAGAAGAGAATCTTCTCGTTTTGAAAAATCGTAATCAACCGCTTCTTCTCTTTTTCAAGATTAGAAAACATTTCTTTTGTTTAGAAAGTTGGTTATTTAAATCAGAAATTTCCTTGTTTAAAGATTTAATTTTCAAATTCAAATTCACATCGAGTGTGTTGTACTTGATTTGCAATAGTTGTTCTTTAGAAACCAAATTTCGATAACCAATTTCTAATTCTGATTCTTTGTTTTTCTGAAATTCAAAGGCTTTTGCGTTCTCCTTGTAACTCTCAAGCTCAGCGGTCAATTTGGCATTCGCGCCCTTAACATCGCGATTGACCTTACTCACTTTCTCAATTTCAAGACCACAATTATTGATTAATGATTCAAAATAAGCACGGGTTTCCTCATCGTCTCAGATTTTGTGCCACACACGCCTCCATTAGGATCCACATCTGGAGTTTCAGAGTTCGTATTGCTACAACTCGGATTGTCCAGGTATGTATCATAAGTAGGTGCTGAGGTCACAGAATGCTGCTCATCATGAGTAAACTGATTAGCAACATTACTATAATTTGTTACCTCATTGAGTGAATCTGTGTCATAGACTGGAGGTGAGTCAAAAGTAGCACTTGATGTTGTGTCCTGCTGGTTGACTGTAAGACAGTAGCTTGCAGTATCATTTGCTTTCTCTGCCCGTCCTGGATACAGAGATTCGTATTCCTCAGCAGTCAACTCTATTCCTAATTTTTCTTTCTTTGCTAACAGACACCTGTACTTGAGGTTCGGAGGTAGCATGCTGAACCGACGATGCCCTGGGTCTTGGCTTTGGGGTTCGGAGGTAGCATTCTGAACCGAAGTCATAAAACAGTTATTCCCATTTTGATATCACATATTTCGATTCACAATCTGACCCCCTTGATGTCCATCAAACTGTGCTGCATATTGTATCTGATTCCCCATCTGTATACCCGTAGCACATCCATTCTGATTCCCAATAACATCAACCATTTGTCCTCCTTGACCCATATGCATACTTGGTTGAGCAAACTGCGGATTATACGATGAAATCCATTGGTTGTTGTTATTTGGTGTAGTGGGACTAATGTTTTCTTCATTGAAGAATCCTTTTAAGAAAGCAGTTATGAGACAATCGTCCTGGGTTGCCATTGATGAAGGTATGTATGATAAAGTTGATGTAGGATCGATTCAACGATAAAGGAGTTGTGTTGTAGAAGATATTGCCATTTGAGGTTTTCTGAAATTCGTACTCGTAACCTTGGTTCTTAAAAAAATTTTGCCCAAAATTTGAAATTGACTATAAAAATCAATTCTAAGGACGTATGAAAAATTTGAGTTATGGACAATTTTGACGCCAAATTTGACCCGAAAAATTTGAATTTAGGCCCAAAAATTTGAATTTTTGACCAAAATTTTCACAGTTAAACCAAAATTTGAATTTCGCGTAAAAATTGAACGTTTAGTCTCCTCAAAAATTTAAATTTTACCCAAGTTTTCCCGCGTAAATTTTTTTTTTTTTTTTTTTTTAAAGCTTAGGCATAGACTTAGAGAGAAGGAGTTACGAGTAGAATTGGTGCTTAGGCGTAGGATCTTATGCGTAGGATCTTAGGCGTAGGATTCTTATGCGTAGAAAGTATCTTACGCGTAACCTTAGGCTTATGCGTAGACAAAAAAACTTAGTCGTAAAACCTTACGCGTAAGTGTGATCTTATGCGTAGAGTTCTACTCTTAAGAGTTTATGCTTATGCGTAAACTTAGGTTAAAAACCAAAAATCCTTTACAATCGTCACAAAATTGTAAGGGATATCCACAAGTCGAAGTGTTCCACACACTTATCCAAGTGAGGGAAGCGAGTAACCATTAAAGCTAGAAGAATCTGCACCAAAAAGTTATGAGTAGGACCTTATGCGTAGTTTGACTTTCTTACGAGTAGAACTAGGGTTTTGACCTACTCGTAAAAAATTTCCAATGATTCAAACGATTTCTCTTGCACAGATAGCCTTAAAAACACTCCAATAACACAAATCTGTTGACCTTTTTCACCCAAAGTGCTTATAAAAGTTACGAGTAGAAATGACCAACGAACCAAAACGTGTTCAAAAATGAAGAAAAACACGTAAAGCTTCAAACTTTTTGCAAAAAACTGAAACTTTAGCACCAAATATACCTTAAACCACAAGAATCTTGAATTTTTAAGTGCAAAAATTAAAGCTTTATGCGTATCAAAGATGTAAAACGTGAGCTTAACGCGTATCTTACCAAAACTTCAAAACAAACACAAACACTCCTAAACCATTGTTAGGCGATTGATACCAATTGTTAGGACCTAAGATATATCAACCTTATCACTTTACCAAGCAAACCAAACACAAGTATAACCACGAACACAAACAATATGCGTAGAATAATAGGAAAGGAAAAGACGAAGATAAGAACTTGGTGACTTGAATATGAATTCGTGTATGTTAGAGAGATAGAGAGAAGAAAGATGAAAACAATAAGATGTTATATTGCTTCAAAGGAAAACACACACACACACATACTCAAGCACACCCCTCAAATGACATACTTGAGGGGTATTTATAGTACAAGTAGAAGATGCCCTAATGGGCTTGGTATGGGCTCGTTTGGATTGGATTGGACATGGATTGATATAAGGCTAGCTTAACATAACTTCTAACCAATTAGCTTAGCCCAATCCACGAGCCCGTTGACTATTCTATCACGATATCTAACACGCGTTACAAAGTTCCTAATCGTGAATGACCATCACTTCTAATATAAACTATTAAGGCTAACAGAATGTTTCCTCACAAATGTTTTTCATTCTAAAGATTCTTCTGAAAAATATTTGTCTTCAAAGAAAACAAAATTGCTTTGAAAATAACTCGAACTTAATTTTGAAAATCAATTGGACTTATCTTTTGTCAAAATCTCTATCACTCAATCAACAACTTTGGTCATTGATTGAGGGGGAGAATGATTTTAAACATTTAAAAAAAAGGTTATTTCTCAAACAATTGGCATCAAAAGGATCGTGTTCTATATTTTTGAATCAAAAAGACATTTTGTCCACAATTGGATCAATACCATGCTAACTTTGAGTTTTCATACAAATGGTACAAAAAATGAACATTTACAAATGGTACATGAGCCTGTTAGATCAATGGAGATAAAAAATTTCAAAATCTGATCCTTATCAGTTAAGTATTTTAAAACTAAGTCACATCTCTCCTCAAAAAGCTTCCTAAAATAATTTAAATCAATTGGGATCCCAAATCTCAAAGGGTTTGAAAAGTGGGATCGGAGGAGAGTTTGTGATTTAAATCGGAAATAAACTAATAATTTGGTGAGTGTTTTTAGAAATACAATAAAAGGCACTCTTTTCTACATGTGCCAAATGAATTCAAATTTTCCATGCACTTGTTAAGGGGGATTATAAACTGATCATGCTAAAAAATTTGGTCATTCAGATCTAAACACATTCGGTTGTCTAACAAACGATTTCAGAAACAACAGAATATCTGAATAAGCTCGATCATGTGAACCTGTTGTGCGTCTAGATAAAAGTGATCATTTTGACTCAAAGTGCAGGCTCTCTCTAATATGTGCAAAACTCTTTCGAATCTCGATGCACATATTGAGGGCGAGCATGTAAAAGAAAACCACATCCTTCCCTAAAATGTTTTATCTAAAGTATTTAAAGACTAGATTTGATAGGGAGAGTGATGCTGATCTTTTTAGAAAAACATAATCAAGAATTGGTTCTTTCATTGCATTCTTCCTCCATGTGTCAAATAATTTCTAATACTCAATGCACATGAGGGGGAGCATTTCTAAAAGATCAAAAACAATTAAGGTACAAAATGGTTTGATTCTATATCCTAAGTACCTAGATTGATTTTTCAAATGGTTTTCATTTAGTTTCAAAGGCGGATAGAACTATACCAAAAGACTGACCAATTTACTTTATGCATTAGACTTATAAGGACGGTAAGGTTAGGTATTAGTTCCCACGATCCAGCCAGACCCGGAGGGATCTACCCAGGGACAATCCACTAGTTAGTGTAGAAGTCCTTAGGTATGATGAAAAAAGGAGAAAAGTGAGAATAAGGGAAAAGTGCCGACTGAGAAAGTGCTAGAATTGGAATAAACCCAACAAGGTTCTAGTGATGAAGTCTTGGTAAGAACTGAAGGGGTTGAAGAATGAAAAAGAAATGAAATGTGAAAAGGGTGAAAAGAAATAGCCCTCCAACATGTCAACCTTAGGGTAGAAACCGGGTTCAATTCATATGCTACTGGTGGTTACTAAGGTAACGTCGGTATTGAAAACAAAACATCATGGACCTAATGACGTACTGCACACAACTTCCCAAGCTACTCAAGTTCTCTTAAAAGGACTTGTTTCATTCTTACGGGGAACCTACATAATCTATCAACTTTCTCTTAGAGATTCTTGATATTAGAGAAGGAGACCCTCTCCCTAGTCCCCGATTAGGAAACCAAAGTGCACTATCGAGTCTAGAGCCAAGAGATCATCCATAAATCTTATCAGGACACAAAATTCATGAAAAACTTGCTATTTCACACCATGTTGAAAGTAAGAAATTGTATATTAAGAGTCCTACGCATTATCCTTGTGGTATTGCCAGAACATCCGAGTAATATGTCAAATATTCACAATCAAGATGGAAATCCTTCTAGAGCCAACATCAAACAAGCTCTTGGTGGGTGACATGTGAGATTCTCTAAGAATCAAACTTGTGACAACTGGATAGAAACAATGGGGAGATTCACTCTTGAATCAACCTTGGTCCAGGAATTGGATTGACAAATACTTTTGAAAAACCTCTCGATGTGCGTCAAACTTCTTTTCTCTAGCACATCGACTATATATTAATTTCTCAGATTAAAAGAGTATTTATGATTGAAAATTGATCTTTCTCATAAAACTTTTGTCGTATTGCAAAACTCTTTCTCTCAAGCAATACACGATTGTTTTTCAAATCAATTTATCATCCATCAGTGAATCTCAGTTCGCTGGTTCACTAACTCCGTGTTGTCTACTTTCGGACGCTCCAGTTTGAGAACAGCTAGATTAGCTGAGAAACCCTGTCAAGGAGATTCTTTGAAATTCTTCCTGATCACAAGCAGTACTTGTACTGATCAACGGGGAACCGTGGTTCTTGCAACCCCATTCATCGAAAGTTATCAATGACACTTTTGTGCGCTTTATTGCTAACTGTTGTTTGCAGGAACACCTGACGGTTGTAGCTGATCAGAATTGAGGAGTCAATCTATAACCGCATGCTTACATCCCACACTCACAACTTAAATAAATCATGATAATAGTGCTTTCACTCTGATACCATCATGCTATGCTTCCGCTACGCTAATGCAAATATCATGATCCAAAGAAGCTTTCGCAACTCTGATGGAAAGATGTCATGATCCAATAATGTGAGCATGTTGGTCCAAAGTCACAAACATCACTTGAAGGCAACACAAAGGATGATTCAAGAGATTTACTATGGCTGATGATCTCAAAGAAGGCTCAGAGAATAACCAATACGTGGATCAGTTAAAGACCTCCACTTGAAGTTCTATACATGCGGAATATGAAGAATCAAAGATTACGAGCTACAGAGCAAAGAACTTAATCAAAAATCCAAGAACACACAAAAAATGTAATATCTGTTTGTAATTGAGGTGAGCTCCCTTAGGGGATATTGTTGGGATTTAGAAATTCCTGTATTTAAAGGCTCGGTCACCTCAAGTATATGTATTCGTTAGAAAGCTCGTAGTCGTAGTCGTTTAGATATAGTTAGTAGTTAGATAAGTAACAACGTGGAGGACGGACGGGTCTTTACCCACTGTATGCATGATCCATAGCCCGTAGGTGGCGTATAGTGTAAGACACTATAAATACCCTTTGCCTAGCAAGGTAAAAGTTTGGAGCTTCATAATACATTTTTCTTTCTCTTACTAGAAATTCCCATTTCTCTCCACTTTCTCTCTCTACACCAAATCTCATTTCGAACCATATCTATGTATGATTGTATGTTTATGAAAAACAATATGTTACATTTTCTAAACTAGAATCAAATGACGTAACTTTCCTTTTAAGACACCTTTCTTCAGAATCAACTATTGTTGAAGTAGCAGTATCTAGAATATCATTAATAGTATCAAATGGGATGTCAGCAATAACATCTTATTTTGCACTGCTTATGTAATGATTCTTCTAGTTGCAGGAGTATCAACTGTAACTCCCATTTGTCTTGCTACCTTTCTCACATTCTTCACAAGGTTTTCAACATTGACTCGATGCTTTGTGTCTTGAACTGGATGTTTTGTATCTTGATGAACTTGCTCAGATTGCTCATCATTCTGTCCTATATTAGAATCCATATCTACCCACCCCTGAATGTGTGTATCTTTAGCTTCTTGATATTTCCTCCCCTGTTTGGAAGAATCCCTTTGCTCCATGTCTTCATCAGAACTGTCTGAGCTTGATACAACCAGTTTGACTCTTCTTGGCTGTTGAAGTGACTCTACCTTGAGCTGCAATTTCTTCACTTTGCCAATAAGATTGGTATTGACCCTGGTGTATGAAGTCTTAGTGTGCTTGAGTTCCTGCTCCAAGGTAGTCACCTTTTCTTTTAGTCTGGTACATGTAGCCATCAATTTATGTATAAGTTGCAAACTTCCCTCACCACTTCCAAATGGGTTTACTTTTGAGAAAGGTGGATCACTGGCATATACCTCATATATTCCATATGGCTAGGGTTTCCATCACCTGTAGCTGATCCCTAAGATCCAGATACATTAGATTTTGCCATAGTAGGGGTCTTATTTATGTTACCCCTGTCCTGACCAGCATGTAAGCCTTTGTCAGTAGGAGCAGCCCTTCTTATACTTTCGGAGACAACCTCATCTGCATCAATGATTATAGTAGGAACACTATGCTGAGGAACATCATAGTCATGTCTCGTATGATTCCTAAGTGGTGATGAAGACGATTGGGTTGGTGATAAATAACCATGAGCTTTGGGTGCATGATGGGAAGCAACTGGGATTGTGGATCCTTAACCCTTAATGCGTAACATGTTTTCAAACAAAGGTACTAAAGTCTATTGAAACCCTTAGATTCCGTCTTCATATTATTGAAACGTTTTTGTGTTAGGCAAGGAGTTTTGTAAAAATTTGCATGGAACTTGAGTTTAACTTAAGATTTTTCCAAAACTGTTTGCACAAATCATGGATACATTAAAAACTTGAATTGATTATCCATATTTTTCACCAAACTATTGATGAGTGTGCAAATACTCATCATTTTTGTACCATTTAAGCTGCAAAAACATCTGAAAACACTCAGAAATGCATCAAAATGATGAAAATATCACAAATAAGTGTTTTATGTGTTTTAAATGCAAAAATATCAAAATCAGATGAAAAACGTATCAAGTTTGCATAATTGGCAGTTTTAGTCCCCCAAGTTTCAAAAGTTGTCAAATCTAGTCCCTGGTAAATCAAAATAAAGAAAAATATCATTTAAGGTCCATGGGATTCAAAAGTTGTCAAAACAAACCCTTCAAAGTTTAAAATTGCAAAATGACAACTTTAGTCCCTAAAGTTTGAAAAATGTCAAAAATAGTCCTTGGTGAATTTAAAAAGTGATTATAATCAACAAGAACCTTGTACTATTCATACTTGGCAATATAGGTCCTTGTGATAACTTTGGAAAATTTGCGTTCAGTCCTTGAAGTTTGCACAAATTACATGAATGGTCCTTGTGTTTAAACTATACCAAACGGACTCCTTGTATTATTAAAACCCAAATCCAATCCCTTATCCCAGCTGGCCCAACATCCAAGCCCAACCCCCTTCATATTAATACCGGGTCAAATAAAGTCAAACGCGCGCCCAAACCAGTCACACTGTTCACTCTCCTCTCCAATCTCTGCAAACCAAAACCAGGGGTGGTTTTTCCACCTTTTCACCTCTCCACCTCACCACCACCTGTTATACACCTGTATACCCACTCCCCTCCACCTCCACATCCTCCCAAAGTTCTTTAATTGCAAATACCTACTCAAACACCTTTTGCCGCCAAAAATTCCACATGGACGAATTTGATGATTCTGAGAGATTCAATGGTCAAGATAAGGTGGGAAATGTTTAGAGATGTCGAAAAGAGTGGAAAAGATCATTATAAAGAGGAATGGAGCAATGTGAACAAATATCGAATATAATTTTATTTTATGTATGTCGAATTAATTAAGTTTCAATTTCCAGTATAATGTTAAGCTTTCAAATCTTTGTTTCTAGCAATTTCAGTGTATTGTTAAACTTTTTCAAGTATCAATTTGAAGTTTAAAGCATATTTCCAGTTTATGCAATTTTTCAAGTTCAAAATCTCAATGTGTTTTAATGTTGTTGTTAGTTGTTATTAAGGACTGATAAGCCCACATAAGCTCCTAGATAGCTTCTAAAAGCTATTAGAAACCCTTAAAAGTCAGTCTAGTATCAAAAAGAAAAAAAAATACCAAAAATACTAAAAAAATAGTTGGAAAATAAAAAATCCATGGAGAAGATGCCAGAGACTGAAGCTAGGTGTATTATGGATTTTCCTGGTTTAGATGCTTCTTGGGAAGCTATAGGAAGTGGTTTCAGTCCTTAGTTCTCAGTCTTGAGCAATAAAGCAATCTGTAAGCTCAATCCTTAAATTTGGTATTTCACTGTAGAACTACTTATTTCTGCTTATCTCTTTGTCTTTTATGCTTATTTGGTGTTATTAAGTCAAGTTATCACTTAAAATAGGCTATTTATTCATTAGCTTTTTCAGTCACTTAGTTTTCATTTTTTTTAATAATATTGCATAATAGTGATTAGTAGGTCTTAGTTGTTATTATCGTTGTATGAGCTTAAATCAGTCCTTTATAACATTAAATGTGTGTATGAATCAGTATCTTTGCTTAAATCAGTGTTAAGCTTTAATAAGCTTTAAAATAGTTTTATAAAGAGGTGTTTGGATTTACTTAGTTATCTGAGTTAGAAGGTATTTGAGTTGTTACTTGCTATTGTTCTGTGTTACATTAGTTCACAATAACTCAGTGAGACCATATAAACTAGTGCTTACTTCTTTAAAAGTCAAAATATCTTTTGATCATACCTTGTTTATTATCTGTTTGATTTTCAAGTTACACAATCATCATTTTAGCTTTAAAAGTTGTTAAGATTAGTTAAATCAGTCTTATTATAGTCTAATATAACATATTCAGTCCATAGAATCAATCCTAAGTTCATATAAGTCAACATAGTTCATTTTATTAAAAAGTCAAAATTTCAAGCTTAGTCGTTTTTGAATGAAATAGATAATTTTATATAGGGTTTAATATTGAGTTTCATGCGTTGTGCTTTTAGGATATTAAAGTTTAGCTACTCATCTTAATTAGAAAAATATTAGCTTATAACTACTTAGCTTATAAACTGCTTATTTCCTTATTTCTTTTAAGTGCTTTTCCAAAAATATGCTCTGTGCACAGTTTAGCCATCCAGTTTCACAAGCTCATTCAGAGCTCATTATAGAGGTCTAGCTTGTGCATTTTAGCTTTTTGAGAAGCTTACCTAGCTGTCTCAAGGTTCCAGTTCTCATTTTTCCATTTTTAGCTTATTTAATAAGCCTGCTAAGTGCTTTTAGTTTTGTCCATTTCATATAGTACATTGAGTACTCAGTGTTTAGTCCCTTTTTCATAAGCTCATTATAAGCTCACCTGTGAACACCACAGTGAGAGCTTTAGCTTTTTGAAAAGCCAATAAGCTCAGCTTATTGGATTCACTTTTTGTTTAGACTTCCAATCTTTCCTGTGGGCCCCACAAGGCCTGGAAGTTAGCCAGTTAGACCTATTTGCTACTCGCTTTTAAGCACAAGTGCTTATTGGCTTATCATAAGCTTATCGGTGCTACTCTTTTAAATTTTACTCATTACTAGTTCATTTTGCTTATTTTAATCTTATTTCAGTTTTGATTAGCTTATTTGATAGCTTATTTTAGCTTAAAATCCTTTTAAAAGCCAAAAGCTCCTAATGTTAGTAACTATAAGCTTAATCTGAGCTTATTAGTGATTTTCATAAAAAGTTGTAGTTTTGAAATTTGCTTATCTTAGTGTGCTTAATCAGTTTCAAAAGAAAAATCCAAAAGAAAATAAAAAATCAAAAGCAAGTTGCGGGATTCGAACCTGGCCACCCAGCTCACCACACACACACACTACCATCTGCCCTTGGGTCTTTGACTGGTATTTCTTTGCAACGTTTAATATATAACCCCTCTTTGTCTATTTAAGCTTATATGCATTCTTTAGCTTATTTTCAGCTTATTTAAACTAGCTTTTACAACTTTTGCATTTTTCCTAGCCTTGTATTGTTATTAAGTATTTTATAAAAAAGTTTCAGATTTTTCTTAATAGTTTTAGTATTTTTAATCATGTAATTAGTTTAAAATAGTATTTAATTCATAATAAAAAATATAAAAGTCAAAAAAATATAAATCTTTTTTCTAAAATTTTCTTTTGTCATATAGTAAGTAAGAAAATTGTTTTTACACTCGTAGGACTTTTATTTTACAAATTTTACGCTTTTTCTTGCGCACTCGCGTAATTTTTATATATAACGCACGTTTTCATTCTAGGTCACGTTTTTAGATAATTTAGGTTTACGCTTTAATTAAAATAGTTTATTTAAGTTATTTTGTTTTATAAATCAAGAAAAACATCATTTTAAAAATAGTGATAGCTTTTATTTAATATAATTTAGCTTTTTAATTTTCTTTAATTTGCATTTAAGCCCCTGTAATTTACAAAACTTTTTCTTTAGGTATAAATATTCCAAATCCTTACGGATCACTATCCTTAGTGATTATTCGACATCTGAAAGTGTTAAACACCATTAATCCTCCTCCTGGGACTTAACGACTGAGGTAACACTATACTCTCCATCTTAATTGCATTTTTTAACTGTTTTAATTTTATTACGGTTGACCATTCATAAGTGGTTAGCTTGTGTGATAAAATTGACGGTCGAGACCCAACCAAATTTTTTATACCGCCGGGAGGCTTTAGCGGTTTTAAACATTTTCCACCGCACTTGCACATATACCACCTTTTGTAAACAGTTTTTTTTGTAAAGTTACCAAAAAAGTTGATTAACACTTTTCCTAAAGTGTTAACAACACCAAACAAAATATAAAACAATAAAACAATCGTAACGTTTTCTATCTTGTATTTTCTTTAAGGTGATTCTTAAAGAGGTACGATTTGGTTAAACGAGACGATACCAAAAATATTGTCCAAAAGTTTTTAAACCTTTAGCACAAATCCATACCTACGTCTTTTCTGTGGTACTTAATAAATACATAAAAATCAACCACTGCAAATCAAGGCAGTACACCTACCAACTGGGGGTGTGAACATTAATAAGTTCCCAATCTTACAGATCAAAACTTGCCTTTGTGCCCTTGTGATTTGGTGTACCTTTTTCAAAGAAGCCATTTCATTTGTGATTATTAGTTAAGTTCACTTGTCGTTTTGCCTCGCATTTGTTTTGAAAACGATTTTAAAACTTAGTGCATGCGCACTCGTTCTTCCAGCTCCACAAGTCCACTTTCAGAGCTTGCAAGTATTCCACGTAGGCATAGAGGACGTTCGCTCCTTCACCGCGGATCGAGAACGTCTAGTACCACCACCCCGCCGTAATGGCGAAGACAAACCGATGAATGAGTTTCTCCAAGCACCCATCAAGGGTTACGGAGATGCCATTATTGTTCCAACCATCGGTCGATACCTTCGAGCTCAAAACCAGGTTGCTTAATCTTGTAACCCAAAGCCAATTCTATGGTTTTGAGCGGGATGATCCTCATGCACATATTCGATGGTTTAACAAGATTGCATCTACCATCAAATACAAGAATCTCCCACATGAAGCAATAAGCTTCTTCTTTCCCATTCTCTCTAGAGGGACAAGCCCAGAATTGACTTGAGAAACAACCCCCTCGTTCCATTGAGACATGGGAAGATCTAGTCACTAAGTTTGTTAACGAATTCTATCCTCCATCCAGAACTACAAGTCTTAAGAATGAGATAATGAAATTTTCTCAAAGATTTGATGAATCATTCGGTGAGGCATGGGATCGTTACAAAGAGTTGCTCCGAAGTGTCCACAACATGGTTTTACCGAGTTAATGCAAATGGATACTTTCAACAATGGTCTGAACCAAACTAACCAAGACTCTTTAAATGCCTCCGCGGAGGTAATTTCGACCAAGACCAAAAAGAAGCCTTGCAAATCATAGAAAACAAGTCCCATGTCCGTCCTTTCCGAACAAAGACATATCAGACTCGGTCTAATGCAGGACCTTCTACTTCATCTCACGTGAGTACATCTAGCACCGATGCTAAGATTGACAAACTCACGGATATTGTTCAAGCTTTGGTTCTTGCTAACCAAAAGAAAGTCACTTTCACACAAACACCATCACATGGTGAAGTGAAGAAAGTCGAGGTCTATGTTACTTGTGGTGGCCCTCATGCATACTACAACTGTATCGCCACGATGGTAGTCCGTTTGAAGCCAATGCTATAGACGGTACTTCACATCAAGGAGGTAATCAATACCGTCCTCAAAATGAGCCAAACTACCGTGCTAATACTTATCGGGGACCACCGGTTTTAACGTAATCCTAACATACAAAACCGAATCGAACTAACCTAGAATGAACCAAGGTTATCAAAACCAAGGTAACTTCTATCCCGGACCAAATCAAGGTTTCCAACATCAAGGAAACCTTAATCAAAAACAATTTCAATCGAGGGAATCAATTTCATGGGAATGTGAATCCTAATCAAGGAAATTTTCAAAATCAAGGCCCTAATCCAAACATTAGAGGCCAGAATTTTCCTAATCAAACTCAAGCCATTGTTCCAAGCGACCATCATCGATGAGTTATTGAAACAATTCATGAAATCCCAAGATGAAATGAACAGTTGTTGGTTAGTCGATTGGTCGATCTAAAGAAGTCTTTAAATTATCAACCCTGCTCGGAAAACTCCGAGCAACACGATCGCTAACCCAAGGGGCGATGCAAAGGCGATCACAACAAGAAGTGGTGTTTCATATGATGGACCCGCTATTCCTACTACCTCTTCTTCTCTCCCGAAGGTAGTGGAAAGTGAACCTGAGGCGACAAAGGACAAGGAACTTCCTACTAATAACGGAGGTACCAACGATGTCCATCCTCAAGTTGTCCCAAACCCAAATCCAATCCAGAGTTGTTTTGAACCTCCATTAGCTCCCGTTGAAAACCCCAAATCCAAATCTTCTATTCCTTACCCATCACGTTTGAATGAGCAAAGCTCAAAAAAGCCATCATCAAATGGACAAATTTTTTCAAATTTTCCAAGAACTACATTTTGACATAATCTTTGTGGATGCTATCATGCTGATGCCCAAGTTTGCATCAACTCTCAAACACATGTTAAGTAACAAGGAAAAGCTGTTTGAAATGGCTAAAACTCCTTCGAACAAGAAGCGCTCTGTAGCTATCTTGAAGAAGCTTTCGAAAAGCTTGGAGATCCTGGAAAATTTCTCTTACCTTGTGTATTTCCATGAATGGTTGAATGCTTTGCCTTAGCAGATCTTGGTGCAAGCATCAATCCGATGCCTCATTCAGATATGGAAGAAACTTTCTTCCGGACCTTACTCCTACATGCATGACTCTCGAGCTTGCGGTGTCGTACAATATCCCGACCACTTGGCATTGCCGAGGACGTATTTGTGAAAGTAGGAAAGTTCCATTTTCCGGCTGACTTTGTAGTTGTTGATTTCGATGTCGATCATCGGGTTCCTCTCATTGTTGGACGAGGATTCCTGAGAACGGGCCGTGCTCTCATTGATGTATTTGAGCAAGAAATCACATTAGTGTGGGTAATGAGGTGTCACTTTTAACCTTGATCAAACTCGAGGTACTCCGCAAACTATGATTCTCAGGTTAACCGAATAGATATCATTGATGTTGTTGCCAAGAGTACTCTCAAGAATTTCTTGGTTATGATCATAATTCTTCGAGTGATAATCTCACTCATTCATCTCAACCCATCATTGCCAATTCTACTCCTTCTCTCACTCCATTTGAGGAAAGTGACTTTATCTTGGAAGAGATTGAAGCATACTTGTCTAGTGATTCAGTTCCATGGGAAATTGATCACGCCCCATCGACATCGACATACTTCTCATTGAGAAGTTTCTTAATGATGATCCATCATCACTTCCTCCCGTCGAGCTTCATAACAAGGAAGTCAATTGGTTGAGAAAATCAAGAATTTCCGTCGGAACTTAAGGACTTACCTCCTCATCTCGAGTATGCATTTCTTGAGGGTAATGATAAATTACCCGTCATTATTTCTCGAGATTTGAGTAAAGATGGAAAAGCTGCTCTCATAAAGGTCTTGAAGTCACACAAGCAAGAAATTGCTTGGAAACTCTCCGACATTAAGGGTATCAACCCTGAGTTTTGTACTCACAAAATCTTGATGGAGGATGACTTCAAACCAAGATTCAACATCGAGAAGGGTGAATCCTAAGATCCATGATGTTATCAAACAAGAGGTTCTCAAACTTCTTGATGCGTGATTAATTTATCTCAGATAGTCCTTGGGTTAGCCCAATTCATTATGTTCCGAAAAAGGGTGGCATAACTGTTGTCACAAATGAAGAAAATGAGTTAATTCAACCCTGTTACGGGATGGCGTGTTTTCATTGACTATCGTAAGTTGAATGACGCCACCCGAAAAGACCATTTTCCTATGCCCTTCATGGACCAAATGCTTGAGAGATTAGGGAACGAAGTACTATTGTTTCCTTGATGGTTTTCGGGTTATTTTCAGATCCCCATTGATCCACGGGATCAAGAAAAGACCACATTCACCTGCCCATACGGAACTTTTGCCTACGGACGTATGCCTTTTGGCTTATGTAACGCTCGGCACGCTCCAATGATGTATGATGTCAATTTTCCACGACATGATCGGGGAAACAATGGAGGTGTTTATGGATGACTTCTGGTCATTGGGGATTCATTTCAAACATGTCTCTCCCATTTAGATAAAATGCTAAACCGGTGTGAAGACACCAATCTTTGTCTAAATTGGGAGAAGAGCCACTTTATGGTCAAAGAAGGCATAGTCCTTGGCCATAAGATTTCAAAAACGGGATTGAGGTAGATAGAGCAAAAGTCGATGTTATTGCTAAATTGCCTCATCCTACTACCGTCAAAGGTATTAGGAGTTTTTAGGTCATGCCGGTTTTTATCGCAGATTCATACAAGATTTTTCTAAGATCGCTCACCTATGACTCATCTTCTTGAAAAAGATGCTCCTTTTATCTTCTCACACGAGTGCATCAAAGCTTTTGAAACATTAAAGAAAAGCTTATGAAGCACCCATTTCGCTGTTCCACGGGACTTGCTTTTGAGCTCATGTACGATGCAAGTGATTTTTCTATCGGTGCAGTCCTAGGGCAACGTAGATCCAAGCATTCAAGCCTATCCACTACGCAAGTAAAAACACCGGCTCAAACTCATTACACCACCACAGAAAAAGAGCTACTAGCCGTGGTGTATGCGTTTGAGAAGTTTCTGCCATACCTAATCTTGACCAAATGCGTGGTGTATGGATCACTTCGGCTCTCAAATAACTCTTTGCAAAACAAGATGCAAAGCCGAGATTGCTCCGTTGGGTTCTCCTTCTCCAGGAATTTGATATCATAATACGTGATAAAAAAGGAGCGAGAACCGGTCTGCCGATCATCTGTCACGTCTAGAAAACCCTCACCAAGATGTTTTGAGAAAAGGAAATAAATGAAACATTTCCTCCTCGAGACACTCAATGCTCTTTTGTGGAAACTCTACTACCCCATGGTTTGCTCGACTTCGAAATTACCATGCGGGTAACTTCATAGTGAAAGGAATGTCGACCCAAATGAAGAATAAATTATTCAAAGATGCTAAACATTACTGGACGACCCTACTTATTCAAAATCTGTGCGGATCAAGTCATCCCGGTGTGTTTATGGACGAGGAAGCTATGGACATTCTCAAAGCTTGCCATGCTGGACCCACCGGGGCCATCATAGTCCAAACTACACCGCCAAAAAGGTGTTTGATTCCGAGTTTTATTGGCCCACTATTTACAAGGATGCCCACGAATTTGTCAAAGCATGTGACGCTTGTCAACGTCACGGAAATATCTCGCAAAGAAATGAAATGCCGCAAAACGCCATTCAAGTGTGTGAGATCTTTGACATCTGGGGCATTGACTTTATGGGGCAATTTCCATCATCTCGAGGAAACAAATACATACTTATGGCTGTTGACTATTTGTCAAAATGGGTTGAAGCAAAAGCTTTACCCACCAATGATGCCCGAGTTGTTGTAAAATTCTTAAAATCTCTTTTTGCTAGGTTTGGAACTCCCGAGCTATAATCGTGATCGGTACGCATTTTGCAATGACCAATTTGATAGAGTCATGCATAAGTATGGTGTAAACCACCGTCTCTCTACTGCGTACCACCCCCAAACAAGTGGGCAAGTGGAAGTTTCCAACCGTGGTATAAAAAGAATTCTTGAAAGGAGAGGCTTAAAACCGCATCCCGGTCGGATAAACTAGATGACGACTGGGCCTTCCGTAGGTTATAAAACACCAATCGGGGGTACTCCATACAAGCTAGTATACGCAAAGGCATGTCATCTTCCGATTGAGCTTGAGCACAAAGCATACTGGGCCTTGAAGCATGCAAACTTCGATATTCGCATACTGGTGATCGCACGAAAGTTCAAATGAATTAACTAAATGAACTCCGTGATCAAGCATACGAGAACTCTTTGATCTACAAAAAAAAGACAAAGAAGATTCATGACTCCAATCAAGAACCGCTCAACGTTGGTGATCGAGTCCTTCTTTTCAATTCAAGATTGAAGATTTTCTGAAAACTTAAATCGCCGTCCGGACCATTCACCATCACTAAAGTATTTCCTTATGGAACCATTGAGTTATCTCGCATGGTCCAAATTTTAAAGTGAATGGTCATCGATTGAAACACTATTTTGGAGAGAACATTCCACTTGGGTTGTCCCGATCTACAAACTTTCCCCATGAACCAATGAATGCGGGGATCGAGTCAAGCTAGTGACTCGGAATCAAAACAAGAGCACACACCATATCTTTTCACCAGTATTGACTTCTTTCTACTTTCTACCACCTAGTGTGGGGAGTTACCCTCACTGTTGTATATAAGTACATTCCAAGAAAAAAAAAATGTGTATATATCAAAAATAAAATAATGGCAGAGTATTTCCTTTTATGTTCTATGTTTCGGCATAACCGGCGGTACTTTGAATATTGAGGGCAATATTCATTTCTAAGTGTGGGGGAATTCTCACGAATTTTATCATGTAATTATACCACCCAATTCCCCATTTTTGGCCAAATTTTTTTGGAGTAAGTGTTTTTCACTTACTCAAAAAATGGTAATCAGTCCACCATGTCTAACCCACATAAGGATTGGCTAATCCGGAAGCAAAGCGGCTCTTGGTAAAGAAATCTCAAATCCGTTGACGGCTTGCAATTTGCCCAAAATTGTATGGTGTTCATCTCACCATATCTTTAATTAGTGAAGAGTTGGCTAGCCCGCAAGTTTATGGCTTGTGGTAAAGGCAGCTGGAAAACCATAATTGGTAATCAACTCACCAAAGATAATACTAATAATTTATCTAAGAGTTGGCTAGTCAGAAGCAAACGGCTCGGTAAAGACAAATCAAAACCGTTGAAAGCCGGTGATTTGCTCAAAATCATTTGGTTATCATTGTACCAAGGTTCTTACTTGAACTAAAACAATTGGCTACTCCGTAAGTAATTTTGGTAAAGAGATGAAATCCATTAAGTTTTCTCAAAAGATTGATAGGGACTAGCAATATCTTAGTGTGGGGGATTAAGATAATATTGATAATTTATCAAAGAGTTGGCTAGTCCAGAAGCAAACGGCTTCTGGTAAAGACAAATCAAAACCGTTGAAAGCTGGTGATTTGCTCAAAATCATTTGGTTATCATTGTACCAAGGTTCTTACTTGAACTAAAACAATTGGCTACTCCAGAAGTAATGGCTTTTGGTAAAGAGATGAAATCCATTAAGTTTTCTCAAAATATTGCTAGGACTGCAATATCTTAATGGGGGATTGATAAGTGTTCAAATACTCATCATTTTGTACCATTTGCTCAAAAACATCCAAAACACTCGTAAATGCATCAAAATGATGAAAATATCACAAATAAGTGTTTTATGTGTTTAAATGCAAAATATCAAAATCAGATGAAAACGATCAAGTTTGCATAATTGGCGCTTTAGTCCCCAAGTTTCAAAAGTTGTCAAATCTAGTCCCCGGTAAATCAAAAATAAAGTAAAATATCATTTAAGGTCCATGGGATTCAAAAGTTGTCAAAACAAACCCTTCAATGTTTAAAAATTGCAAAATGACAACTTTAGTCCCTAAAGTTTGAAAAATGTCAAAAATAGTCCTTGTGAATTTAAAAAGAAAATAATCAACAATAAACCTTGTACTATTCATACTTGGCAATATAGGTCCTTGTGATAACTTTGTAAAATTGGCGGTTTCCTTGAAGTTTGCACAAATTACATGAATGGTCCTTGTGTTTAAACTATACCAAACGGACTCCTTGTATTATTAAAACCCAAATCCAATCCCTTATCCCAGCTGGCCCAACATCCAAGCCCAACCCCTTCATATTAATAAGGGTCAAATAAAGTCAAACGCCAAATAAACCACCACACCTTTTCACTCTCCTCTCCAATCTGCAAACCAAAACCAGGGTGGTTTTTCCACCTTTCACCTCTACACCTCACCACCACCCATTATACACCGATACCCACCCCTCCACCTCCACATCCTCCCAAAGTTCTTAACCGCAAATACCCGCTCTCAAACACCTTTGCCGCCAAAAATTCCACATGGACAAATTTGATGATTCCGAGATTCAATGGTCAAGATAAGGTGGGAAATGTTTAGAGATGTCGATAAGAGTGGAAAAGATCATTATAAAGAGGAATGGAGCAATGTGAACAAATATCGAATATAATTTTATTTTATGTATGTCGAATTAATTAAGTTTCAATTTCGGATAATGTTAAGCTTTCAAATCTTGTTTCTAGCAATTTCTGTATTGTTAAACTTTTTTCTATCAATTTCAAGTTTAAATCATATTTCCAGTTTATGCAATTTTTCAAGTTCAAAATCTCAATGTGTTTTAATGTTGTTGTTAGTTGTTATAAGGATGATAAGCCCACATAAGCTCCTAGATAGCTTCTAAAAGCTATTAGAAACCCTTAAAAGTCAGTCTAGTATCAAAAAGAAAAAAAAATACCAAAAATACTAAAAAAATAGTTGGAAAATAAAAAATCCATGGAGAAGATGCCAGAGACTGAAGCAAGGTGTATTATGGATTTTCCTGGTTTAGATGCTTCTTGGGAAGCTATAGGAAGTGGTTTCAGTCCTTAGTTCTCAGTTTTGAGCAATAAAGCAATTTGTAAGCTCAATCCTTAAATTTGGTATTTCACTGTAGAACTACTTATTTCTGCTTATCTCTTTGTCTTTTATGCTTATTTGGTGTTATTAAGTCAAGTTATCACTTAAAATAGGTCATTTATTCATTACTTTTTAGTCACTTAGTTTTCATTTTTTTTAATAATATTGCATAATAGTGATTAGTAGGTCTTAGTTGTTATTATCAGTGTTTATGAGCTTAAATCAGTCCTTTATAACATTAAATGTGTGTATGAATCAGATCTTTGCTTAAATCGGTGTTAAGCTTTAATAAGCTTTAAAATAGTTTTATAAAGAGGTTTGGATTTACTTAGTTATCCTGAGTTAGAAGGTATTTGAGTTGTTACTTGCTATTGTTCTACGGTTACATTAGTTCACAATAACTCAGCGAGACCATATAAACTAGTGCTTACTTCTTTAAAAGTCAAAATATCTTTTGATCATACCTTGTTTATTATCTGTTTGATTTTCAAGTTACACAATCATCATTTTAGCTTTAAAAGTTGTTAAGATTAGTTAAATCAGTCTTATTATAGTCTAATATAACATATTGATCCATAGAATCAATCCTAAGTTCATATAAGTCAACATAGTTCATTTTATTAAAAAGTCAAAATTTCAAGCTTAGTTGTTTTTGAATAAAATAGATAATTTTATATAGGGTTTAATATTGAGTTTCATGCTTTGTGCTTTCGGATATTAAAGTTTAGCTGCTCATCTTAATTAGAAAAATATTAGCTTATAACTACTTAGCTTATAAACTGCTTATTTCCTTATTTCTTTTAAGTGCTTTTCCAAAATATGCTCAGGTAAGCTTAGCCATCCAGTCACAAGCTCATTCAGAGCTCATTATAGAGGTCTAGCTTGTGCATTTTAGCTTTTTGAGAAGCTTACCTAGCTGTCTCAAGGTTCCAGTTCTCATTTTTCCATTTTTAGCTTATTTAATAAGCCTGCTAAGTGCTTTTAGTTTTGTCCATTTCATATAGTACATTGAGTACTCAGGTGTTTAGTCCCTTTTCATAAGCTCATTATAAGCTCACCTGTAACACCACAGTTGAGAGTTAGTTAAAGCCAATAAGCTCACTTATTGGATTCACTTTTTGTTTAGACTTCCAATCTTCCTGTGGGCCCCACAACTGAAGTTAGCCGCTTAGACCTATTTGCTACTGGCGTTTTAAGCACAAGTGCTTATTGGCTTATCATAAGCTTATCAAGCTACTCTTTTTAAATTTTTACTCATTACTAGTTCATTTTGCTTATTTTAATCTTATTTCAGTTTTGATTAGCTTATTTGATAGCTTATTTTAGCTTAAAATCCTTTTAAAAGCCAAAAGCTCTTTGTTAGTAACTATAAGCTTAATCTGAGCTTATTAGTGATTTTCATAAAAAGTTGTAGTTTTGAAATTTGTTTATCTTAGTGTGCTTAATCAGCCAAAAGAAAAATCCAAAAAGAAAATAAAAAATCAAAAGCAAGCTTTGGGATTGAACCCGGCCACCCAAATCACCACCACACTCACACTACCATCTCTTTGACTGGTATTTATTTGCAACGTTTAATATATAACCCCTCTTTGTCTATTTAAGCTTATACGCATTCTTTAGCTTATTTTCAGCTTATTTAAACTAGCTTTTACAACTTTTGCATTTTTCCTAGCCTTGTATTGTTATTAAGTATTTTATAAAAAAGTTTTAGATTTTTCTTAATAGTTTTAGTATTTTTAATCATTTAATTAGTTTAAAATAGTATTTAATTCATAATAAAAAATATAAAAGTCAAAAAAATATAAATCTTTTTTCTAAAATTTTCTTTTGTCATATAGTGAGTAAGAAAATTGTTTTTACACTCGTAGGACTTTTATTTTACAAATTTTACGTTTTTCTTACGCACTCGCGTAATTTTTATATATAATGCACGTTTTCATTCTAGGTCACGTTTTTAGATAATTTAGGTTTACGCTTTAATTAAAATAGTTTATTTAAGTTATTTTGTTTTATAAATCAAGAAAAACATCATTTTAAAAATAGTGATAGCGTTTATTTAATATAATTTAGCTTTTTAATTTTCTTTAATTTGCATTTAAGCCCTGTAATTTACAAAACTTTTTCTTTAGGTATAAATATTCCAAATCCTTACTGATCACTATCCTTAGTGATTATTCGACATCTGAAAGTGTTAAACACCATTAATCCTCCGTGGGACTTAACGACCTGAGGTAACACTATACTCTTCAGATCTTAATTGCATTGGTTTTAAACTGTTTTAATTTTATTACGGTTGACCATTCACAAGTGGTTAGCTTGTGTGATAAAATTGACGGTTCAGACCCAACCAACTATCAAAAATCAATTTTGAAAATTATAAGTTCTACCAGTTGATAAGCATATAAGAGCGATAGAAATGTTTCTACTAAACTGCTCATATGAAGTTATCTTAGAACTTAGACAATGCAAAATAATATGGATCCTGAATCTCCATTGTGAGGAAAAACAACCTTTAAGAAAAGATATGTTTTTAGATGATGTGTCATACCCCATTCTGGTTAAGTTTTGATAGATTTCAGTATTTGGCATATCACTAATACCTTCTGCATCACCTAGGTGCAGATGCCTCCTAAGAGATGCCAATAGGTGCCATCAACTTTGGCTTTAATATGTGTGTTTACATCTTCAAAAGTATTGACAGTAGCGGTCTGACAAAACTACTTGATATGGGAAACAAAAACAGTGGGATGAACTGTTAGAGCATACCTAATGTGGGTATGATTCAGAAAATCCACTATCTCATGGAAGTCGCATGCTTCCTTGGTATTCTCCAAGAATGCCACCAGGTTGTGTTTTGTAGCAAATTCAATAGGTGCCATTAAAGAGAATTTAGGTGTTAGATGAAAAAGATTGTTTTGACTGCTGTGTTTTAGATTGATTTTGATTGAATGATACTTCAGATAGCCAATTGAGTTATTATAGACAAGATTTAGGGTTTCAAGATTAACCGACTCTAATGATTAGGAAACTTGAGAGAAGGATAATCTGTTTAAAGAAAGTGAATACTTTCCAAGTTAAAAACCCTTTAAAGATAAAAAAACTCTCAACGGCTATTTTCAAAAAGTAGTTATAAAATTCTCAGCAGTACCAAGTTATGCTAGCAGTACCAAAATTTTGTCTACCAATACAAACTTTTCCAAAATATTTTTCTAAGTAGTACAAACTCAATATTCTTTCAAAACAATATTGCACTAGGTTTTATGAAGGGATTAAGTGTAAAGGAAGACACTTAATCAAAGTCTGGTCTCATATGACATCTAGTTGTGTGAAAACCAATAGTTTCAGTACTTAGTAATGTCTGTGACAAATAGACTCATTCAAAGAGCTTTTCGATGTGGTTTCCAACTGCGGACAGGTTCTTACCTCTAACACAGAAGTGTTAGATTCACTTTTGCTCGCTGTTCTCAATGACAGAGCTCCTTAGAGTAACACAATATCATGAAAAATGATAGAATGGCAAAGAGTGGGTTAGATCAGAATAAGCTGTCTAACTTTAACAATTAATTCATGTTCAATAAAGATCCAGATGCCTCATAAAGCGTTGGAATCTACATGATTATCAACACAAAACATTGCTGATTATACCTCCTCATAGGCTAGGACTGCCAAGGTTTCACACATCTTAATACATCCAAAGTGTTGTGCCCACCCTGCAAATGTTAGTCTAAAACCAAAGAAACATAAAACAAAGTATTTCGATTTTAAGAGGAAAAAGTATGACTAACATTGCAAAAGAAAGGAAATTAGATTCCTATGGGAACCCAAACCATTACTGGCTTGGATCTACCATGTGCATCATGATGGGTATTTTTCTTCAATCTAACATATACACAATGGGTTTGATGGTTTTTCTCACCCAAACATGTGTGGTCATTGGAACATTCTCTTTGTTATCCCATATAGCATTACTCTTTGACCTGAAAGTGTTAGATTTTGCTCTAGCAGTATTAAGTTTAGACCTACCAGTATAAACTGTTGGTCTGACAGTACTAAACTTCCTTTTGTAAAAGTCAACCTGTTGATTATCGTTTGAAAGGTTGACATTGTTTTTCTTTGAATGGGTCTTAGGTTAGTTGATGGTGCTTGTTGTGCATGGGTCTTGCACCAAAAAGAACTTGTTGGGGGTATGCAATATAATTTGGCCTTGAGATATTGATAGTTTTAAGACCAGTTTTCAAGAGAACAGCTCTTAGAGTGAAATGGGTTGAATGAGAATAGTTATCCTTCCTATCAAAATTGTTCTAATGAAACATACTACCCCTCTGATGATGCTTAAGGCTTCCAGATTCAAAACATGATTTGTTGTACCTAACAAACTCATCTTATAGGTGTGGTGATTGTTGTCCATTCCAAATCCTTTGGTTTCCCCTAGGAGTGGGTAATATTTCTTTAGACCTATATATCTCAGCATATCTGACTGTGTTCCTTAAAGGTTTCGCCTTTTGATTAGGTTGAACAGTCTCTATATGTGAGATATCAGAATTCTCCTTAACCTCACTAGTCACTTCTTTTTTATCATTTTTAATCCCATACTGTATTTCAAGTTGTTGGGAAATTCACTTTTGGTAGTTAATACTTATAGTCTTAAAGTTAGTACTAGTAGTGATGTTAGAAGAGTATTAACTAGTTAGTACTCATAATGCAAAAGTTAGTACTGATAGTGTTGAGTTTGTACTGATTTATATTAAGAATGTTGTGTATGGTTTGTAACAGCATATCTTCTATTCCAATAGAAGATATGATATACTTAATGCATAGTTATCTCTGTAAGGGACTCCTTAGTGTATAAAAGGAGATCCTAGCTAGGTCAAGAATATACCAATACTCTAGCCGTCTTAAAAAAAGCTTCAAGGTTGTAAACCCTAGTACTAGGAGAGTACTCGTATTATTAATCAATAATATTTAAGCTGTTGGTGTTACATTTGTGTTTACTTTAAATCTTCTAAAGTACATTCAAGTAGATTCTGCATACTTGTGTGTATCTACAACAAAGTTTCTCATTGTTTTTTTGGAACCATCCAAGGAAACTACACGTTTACAAGCTAAGTGTTCTAGATCCAAGGTTTAGGACTCCACAAGTGGTATCAGAGCTTGTGTCCAGAAGCTTTGTTTTTAGAAGATCCTGTGTGACAAATATGTTGAAATGGATTTTAGCTCAAGCAAATCCAGTGCTGTTACCAGAGTTCCTAAGTTGCAGCCAAATGAATATGAACTCTGGAGAATACGCATAGAGCAGTACTTCTTGATACATGATTTTAAGATGTGGAACATTGTGATCAATGGAGACTGTTACAAATCTATTATCAATGAAGAAGTTGGTAGTAAGGTTGTTATTAAAGAGAAAGGTGAACCTATCACTAATGAAAAAACGGCTCTAAGAGGAAATGATCTCAAGGTCAGAAGTCTTTTACTTATGGCAATACCTGATGATCATCAACTCACCTTCAACAAACACAAAGATGCTCAGAGTTTGTTCAAAGCATTGAGACCAGATTTGGTGGGGACTCTGTCAGCAAGAAAACTTAAAAGACTCTTTTGAAGCAAGAGTTTGAAAACTTCATTGCTGGTGCAACTGAGCCCATTGACTTAGTTTAGAATAGGCTTCAAAAACTTGTCAGTCAACTAGCAGTATTGGATGTGGACATCCCCAAGGAAGATGTCAATCTCAGGTTTGTAAGAAGTCTTCCATCACCAAAATGGGACACTCATGTCATTATATGGTAGAATAAGGAAGAATTTGAAACTATGAAGTTGGAAAATCTGTTCAATAGCTTTAAGGTGATTGAACAAGATATGAAGAGAGCTGCAGCTGCATCTTCCAGCTTTAGGGCACAAAACATAGCCTTTGTGGCTCACCCAGTCACTAGTAATGATAAGGACAGTATCAATGTTAGTACTCCTAGTACTAATGGTAATACTGATTGTTTGGCCATCACTGCTGTAGGCATCAATGAAAGTACAATCTATGCTTTCATCTCAGTGCAACAACATGGATCTAAGATTACTCATGATGACCTGAGACAAATCCATAAAGATGACATGGAAGAGATGGATATCAAGTAGAACATTGCCTTGATATGTACCAGGGCAAGAAAGTTCATGAAGAGGACTGGGAGGCAGATTAAGATCAATGATGGAGATATTGCTGGGTTTGACAAGGGAAAGGTAGAATTCTACAACTGTGGTAAGCTTGGGCATTTCGCCAGGGAATGCAGAAGCCACAGGAGCAAAGGAAACAGTGGGGAGGCTGAAAATTCTAAGGCAATGGTGGCTGTAGATGGTGTTGGATATGATTGGAGCTTGATGCTTGATGAAGAAGAGAGTCCAATCAACATGGCTTTGGTATCTTAGGTACTTACTAAATCAAATTGCTCAGATGCATGTGTCTCATTAAGTGAATATGAGTCTCTTAAAACTCAATATGATAAACTGGCTGAAGAGTTTTCCAAATCCAGTTATAATTTAGCAAATCATAAAAGAGGCTTAGCAGTTTTAGAAAAACAAATTGTGCGTTATAAAGAAAATGAGTCAAAGTTTACTGAAGCAATTGATGTACTTAATAGGGAAATTTCTTTTAAAGACACCACCATAACTGTGTTAAAAGAAGAGCTTGAGAGAGTCACACAAATTAAAGACAACATAGAACTAAGTATTGATACTCTTCAAGACACACAACACAAATAGAAGATACCTCCAAAGTTATTCCTCACCACCTAGAATATGCCTTGAACACACTAGATTAGTAGAGTTTAAGGCATCCATTTTTGTCCATGAACCCATTGGGTCCAAGGAAAAAAAGACTAATCAGACCTTTGAAAGTACCAGTGACACTTCCTTACATAAGGTATATGTGTTTGAAAATAAAAAGACAAGTGTATAGTCTGGTGAACCAAAGCAAGAACAGACCACTAAACATGTAAGACCAACTGACAAACTTGTTAGGAAACCAGTAAAATATGTTGAGATGTATAGAAACAGGTCATCTAGTCCTAGAGGTAACAAAAGAAACTAGAACCAACTAAAATCTGAACAACTAGGTGATGAATTTGTCATGTATAATAAATCTTGCTTTATGTGTGGAAGTTTTTCTCATCTGCAATGCAGACACCCTGTGAGACCTCAACCCATCATGACCCCAAGAGCAGTTCTTCTTAAAACTATCATAAAATCTTTGAATACTATAAAGCCAGTTAATACTGCTAGACCACAACCTAGAGTATTTGGTGAAAGGCCTAAAAGAAACTTTTCAAAACCACCATCTACTTCATCAAGTCCCTTTAATACTGGAGCAACACAAACCTTTAAATCTTATGATGAACAAATCAAGTTTTACAAGAAAAATGTTAATACTTATGAGCCAAAACTTAATACTGATAGGCCACAAGTTAATACTTTTAAGCCAAAAATTAAAACTGTTGGTTCTAAAGTGAATGCGGGAATCAAGGGCAATGCTGTTAAGCCCTCAACTTGTTGGGTGAGAAAGACCACTCAACCCAATAGTGCATCAGCTACTCTCAAGAAATATGATCACAATGATGCACGAGGCAGATCCAAGTCAGTAATGGCTTGGGTCCCCAAAAGGAACTAATTTCCTTTATTTTGTATGCAGGAACATTCCAACAAGAATGATGATCTTGTCTATTCAGACAGTAGGTGTTCAGGCACATGACTGGAAATCTATCCTATCCTTCAGACTTCACTGATTTGAATAGAGGATATGTGTCTTCTGGTGGTGGTATAGGTGGAAGAATTACTGGTAAAGGCATAATTAAAACTGGTAATTTGGACTTTGAAGATGTGTACTATGTAAAAGAACTCAAATACAATCTGTTCAGTGTGTCACAAATGTATAACAAGAAGAATTTTGTTATATTCACAGACACTGATTGCTTGGTTTTATCTCAAAACTTGTAAGAGGTTTACCTTCAAAAATATTTGAAAATAAACAGACCTGTATTGCATGCCTCAAAGGGAAGCATCATAGAGCCTCTTGTAAGCCCAAGGTTTTTAACTCTATCACTCAACCACTTCATATGCTGCACATGTACTTATTTGGCCTTACCTCTATTAGCAGCCTGAATTTTAAGAAGTATTGTTTGTTGTGACTGATGATTTTAGCAGATTTTACTTGGGTTTTCTTCATGAATACTAAGGATGAGACTAGTGAAATCCTTAAGTATTACATAACTGTAGTAGAGAACCTTACTAATAAGAAAGTTAAAATCATTAGGTGTGATAATGGGACAGAGTTTAAAAACCAAGTGATGAATGATTTATGTCAGCTTAAGGGTATTAAAAGAGAATCTGCTGTTGCTAGAACCTCACAGAATGGGGTTGTTGAAAGGAGAAATAGGACATTGATAGAGGTGCTAGGACTATGTTAGCAAATTCCAAGTTACCCACAACATTTTAGGCTGAGGCAGTTAATACTGCTTGTTATGTTCAGAACAGGGTACTGATAGTAAAGCCTCATGGTAAGACTCCCTATGAGATGTTTTTAGGTAGAAAGCCTACCATAGACTTTCTTAAACCTTTTGGGTGTCATGTCTCTATTCTCAATACCATTGACCACTTAGGGAAGTTTGATGGAAAATATGACAATGGATATCTGGTTACCTACTCATTGAATAGTAAAGCCTTTAGGGTTTATAATTCTAGAACCAGAAGGATAGAGGATAATGTGCACATAGAGGTTCATGAGGACAAACCTAGTTTAGAGGGGCAAGGACCAAAATGGCTTTTTGATATTGATATGCTAACAGAATCAATGAACTATGTACCTATTTCTATGGATTCTACCATTCTTGCAGGAGAAAAGCAAGGTCCTGATGCGATTCGATGATGATGATGATGTGTCATATTGCCCATTTGGAAGGACAACTCGGAAGCACTTCTTGGTGGTAGGAAAACAGAAGATGATCACCTCAAAGACCAATGATTCTGATGCTGAAGGAGGTGTAACCAATACAGATGACACAGTGATAGAACCTCAAGTGATCGTAATTATGGTATACTGATAAGCCACATGATAGTACTGATGAGCTAGAATTTAGTACTAATGGTCCTCATTCCATTCCATCACCAATACAGAGGTTCCGATCCCCTATGGTGAAGCTGAGATTGATTTTACTAATATAGCTTCATCTTATGTGTCCTCGCTTACACCACATACGTATTAAGAATCAATCAGGATCATCCATTGGAAAATGTTATTGGGGATGTTCATGCTGAAAGAGCTACAAGATCTAAATTTTAGCATAGTAAGATTGGATTCTTTAGCGCCATCTATCAAGAAAGGATACATGGGGACACTCAAAAATGTCTCTTTGCGTGCTTTGTTTCACAGGCAGAACAAAAGAAAGTCTACAAAGATCTTGAAGATGAAGCATGGGTAGAAGCAACGCAAGAAGAGCTTCTCCAGTTCAAACTTCAGAATGTATGGGTTCTTGTGGATCTTCTTGATGGTAAGAGAGCTATTGGCACTAAATGGGTTTTCAGAAACAAGAAAGATAAAAGAGGTGTAGTAATATAGAACCAGGCTAGACTGGTGGCTCAAGGGTATACACAACATGAAGGAATCGATTATAAAGAGGTCTTTGCTATCAGATTATTCTTGGCCTTTGCATCATACAAAGACTTCACAGTATACCAGATGGATGTGAAGAGTGATTTCCTCTTTGGAAAGATTGAGGAGGAAGTTTATGTCTGTCAACCTCCAGGCTTTAAAGATCCCAACTTTCCCGAAAAAGTCTATAGGGTTCAAAAGGCACTCTATGGTCAGCATCAGGCCCCAAGAGCTTGGTATGAAACTTTAGCCAAGTATCTGTTGGGCAATGGCTTAAGAATAAGGAAGATTGATCAGACTCTATTCATCAAGAATGTGAAGAAGGATATCCTGATGGTTCAGATCTATTTTGATGACATTATTTTTGGCTCAACCAAGCAGGATCTATGCAGAGAGTTTGAGAAGTTGATGCATGATAGGTTTCAGATGATTTCTATGGGAGAACTCACCATCTTTCTTGGGCTACAGGTCAAGCAGAAGATAGATGGCATATTTATCAGTCAGGATAAGTATGTCAAGGAGATTTTGGTGAAGTTTGGCTATGATAATACAAAGATTGCAAGCACTCCTATGGAGCATAATAAGCCATTACTTCCAAATTCTGATGGTGAAGAAGTTGATCAGTACCTCTACATATCAATGATTGGATCATTGATGTATTTGACTCCTCCAGACCAAATATTATGTTTGCAGTGTGTGCATGTGCAAGATTCCAAGTCTCTCCAAAGCTTTCTCACATGCATGCAGTTAAAAGAATCTTTCGATATTTGAAAGGCCACGCTTAACTAGGCCTTTGGTATCCTAGGGACTCTCCCTTTGATCTGGTAGCTTACTCTGACAGTGACTATGCTGGGGCAAGTCTTGATAGGAAGTCAACCACAGGAGGATGTCAGTTTCTTGGTCATAGGTTGATTTCATGGCAGTGCAAGAAGTAGAGCATTATGGCAAACTCTACAACTGAGGCTGAGTATGTAGCTGCTGCAAGTTGTTATGGTCATGTTAACTGGATTCAGAATCAGATGCTTGATTATGGCTATAATTTCATGGGCACTGTCATTTATATTTATAACAACAGTACTATATGCATTATAAAAAATCTAGTTTTTCATTCTAAAACTAAACATATAGAGATAAGACATCACTTTATAAGAGACTGTAATGAAATGAAACTCATCCAGGTTGACAGGATTGATATTGAGTTTAATGTTGCAAATCTTTTAACAAAAGCTTTTGAATTGGGAAGGTTTCAGTACTTGGTCACAAGTATTGGGATGCTTCATCTATAATATGTCTTATCTCTCTCTATTTTGTAAAGTTTTGTAGACTGGTGATTAATACTGATTGTTATCTTGTTAATACTGATTATGTAATGTTAATACAGTTTGGCAGGAAAATGTCTTGGATTGTGTTTTCTTGGTCTTGGACTAAGTTTTCAGGTATTGCACAAGCAGTATGGATATGGTTTGGTGACTAAATGTTACAGCACACGTGGTTCTCTTTCTTATGCTCATTCTGAAGCCACAACATGATGGAACTTGCTGTACCTCTGGACTTTGTGATGCCAAAGCATTATGTGGCATCTTGTGGTATTAATGAACATGAATTGATAGTTTCAGTTAGTCAGGTCATTTTGCACTAACCCACTCTTTGCCATTCTATCTGTTTACAAATAGTGTGACTAGCCCAAGGGCATCTGGCTTAGAGAACAGTGCAACCATGAATCCAACACTTCTGTTGCAGGCAACACATGCCACGAGCGGGAAACCCTGTCAGGAAGGCCCTTTTAATGGGACTATCCATCACAGGCAGTGCTATGCACTGAAACCATTGGTTTTCACCAAACCGGAGGCCATGTGAGGTCGACCTTGATTGAGTGTCTGTCACTACACTTAATCAATTCAAAATTAGGTTTTCAGTATTATAATTTCCAAACTATAAGATAATACTGATGGGTAAAGTTAATATTGATGGTTATAAGTTAGTACTGTTAAGCCCAGTTAGTATTGATAAACTAGCTATTAGAACTTATTCCAAAAGTCAGTTATGCAATGATTACTTTTGCAAATTGGGTTGTTACCATCTCTTTCTTTATATAAGGGTTTCCTAATTGGTTTCTCCTTACTTATTACCATAATTATTTACAAGGCGGTTCAACCAAAATTCTCCAAATCTCTATATATTCATAACTTTTCAATTGCTTTCACCACAATCATCTAAAGGCTTTTGCGATCAAATCCCACCTTACTAACCCTCATTCTTATTGCTCATGGCTCCTCTTGATTTTGTCGATAAGCACAAGATGGTGGCGTGCTTGGACTTGCCAGAAGGCAATGAAGAATTCACTGAGATAGTAGCTTTTATAAACAGAAGCAGCATTTGGTGTGCTTTACTCTTAAACCCTAATATCTTATGTACCCCTGTTAGGAAGTTTTGGCAAACTGCTATTGCCTCAACAACTGAGGAAGGGGTACAATAGTTAATTGGCACAGTGGATGGCACACAAATTGTTATTATTGAAGCTTCTCTAAGAGAACATCTTCATCTTAGGGAAGCTGAAGGTATTAGCACTTTGCCAGGCACTTAAATAATTGAACAACTCTCATTGATGGGGTATAGACATGACAACACTTTCAACTTTCACAAAAGTCAGTTTTCCCCACAATGGAGGTTTCTAATTCATACCCTCTTACATTGCTTGAGTCACAAAAGGACTGGCTAGGATGCGTTTCCCACAAGCATAGCCACAGCCTTGATCTGCCTTGCAACAGGCAGGGTGTTCAATTTTTCAAATTATATTTTTGAGGGTATGCTTAAAAATGTTGTTAGCAAAACCAAGTTTCTAATGTATCCCAGGTTTATACAAATATTTTTGGATCTTCAGAGATAAAACTTGCAGCCTCACAAAAATATTTATCCTTCAAAACTACTCACAGCCAAAGTATTTTCAAATATCTTAAGGGCTGTGGCTCCCAACACACACCCACATATCCTAATAACTCTCCAACTCAACAACATACATCAACAGATATGCATTCCCGACAGGAGAGTAGGACAACTCAGCCCCATTCTCCTCCTACCATTGAACCATATGAGCCTATCTCAGATGCTGCAGGAGATAAAATGGTAAGGGCTGCCACTACTCAACCAAGCTTAGAAGCTGGTGAGGATAGTGGTAACATAAATAAGACCCAAACCATGCCAACACCTAGTGAGTACTCCTCATAGGGTGGACCCAGTCAAAGGCGTAAAACGGGGTGTATCTGCTCAGGCTAGGCCTGGGAGTGCATCTCAATTGCCCAATGACCCACCTCTCTCAGCAGGTCACACAACTGGAAGTGGTGAGGGCAGCTTATCACTTCAGGATATGACGAAATTGTACAGGTTTTTATGTAGAAAGGTGAATACTCTGGAGATTGCATTGGAAGAACAAAAGAAAGCTAATGCAAAAGTTCATACCAAGATGCTCCTGAAGATGAAAAAGTTAGAGCATCAGGTCAAGCTTCTCACTCAGTCTACTGCAACAGCATCTCCAGTCCCTGCATCTCTCAAAAGAAAGGCCAAGTTCAGAGTCTCAAGTATCTCAACAGAGGATTCTACCAAACAGGTAAGGAGTTTTGATATTCAAGGTAGAAGTGAATTTGGTCAATGGCAAAGTGGTGCAGTTTCCAAAGTCCTTTTGCTGATGAAGAAGAAGTTCAGGGTTAGCTCTATTAGTACAATTGTTAGTACTCCTGAAGCTCTACCATCAGTATTAATCCCGATTGTTCAGGTAGCTGCTGATCTACAACAAGCAACAACTACTGAGGCCATTACCATCACTACCACTCCAAATGAAGACAGTGATGAAGAGGAAAGAGAAAAACATGTTGTATTGGGACTTTAAAGCTTGAAGAAAACAGTCCCAATCTTTCCCACTTACAAAAAGCCTCCTATTTTGTACCTAAGGAAGAAGACCAAGTCAGCAGCACCCAAGCCTAAAGAAAAGGGAGTTGTTATCCAAGAAGGAGGTGTTCCAGCATCACCAACCTCCTCAGCTCCAAAGATCGATCCCAAAGACAAAGGCAAGGGCATCTTGGTGGAAGTACCAAAGAAGAAGAAAGAGATTGAAAGGTTAAATGAAGAGGCAGCAAGGAAGTATGCAGCACAATGGGATAAGGAAAAGTTGTAGAAAGAATCTGCAGAGAAAGAAAAGAAAAAGCTGGCTAAAATAACTGAAGACTGGCAAACATGGGATGACATAAGAGCCAAAGTAGAAGCTACCAAGGAGGTGAAACAGAAGTTGCAACAAGATCAGGGTACAAGTATCAATGAAGCAGCTCAGTTGTTTAGTGAGATCTTGGCTAGAAGACAGAGCCATTTCAGACAGCAAAGAGAAATGGAAAAGGCCTCAAGACCTCCAAACAAGAGTCAGAAAAAGATGTATCTCTGTAAGTACATCAGGTATCAAGGTGAAGACAGAAGAACATTGAAGCAGCTCAATCAATTATCTTGGGAGACTCTTCAAAGACTTGCTGACATAATTCAAAGAAGACTACTGGACTTCAGACCTATGCAAGATGATGATATTGTTGAAAGGTCACAACCCATTGGAAGTTACAAAAGACCATCTAAAGAAGGAGCTTCCTTAACTGCACCTAAAAGATTGAAAGCCTCTGATGAAGATGAAGGTGGACTCACTGAAGAAGAGCTCAATAGGATGATGTTAATTGAAGCTCCAGAAGAAGCATTGTATTCAGAGCCCATCAACACTAGATATCCAATCATCAACTGGGATATCTACACTGAAAAAGGCAAAAGACATTGGAGGATTCACAGAGCTGGTGGAAAGACAAGTGCTTACTTGTACTTGGTAGATCTGTTTGCAGTTATTGACATCTGCTTAAGCTATGGGAGTTAGTCAAAAACAGGTTCAAGAACAGAGATCCAGATAATGACAAGGATCTAGAGCTACTCTATGAACTCCAGAACATATTTGAACCTGATCCAACAGGAGAACAATGGAAGTTTCAACCTGGTGATGAAGCCCTTAGTTGGACCTTGCTTGATTCCTGTGGACTGCACTTGGTCACTACATGCAGTGGAACTGATATCTATATGTTGGTTGAAAGAACATACCCACTTGCACTTGGAACCCTTCTACAGATGCTGGATGCAGGACTAAGGATGGGAAATGCAATAGAAATGGCCAAAGAGTTGTTGTTGAAGATCTTTGACCAAGCTGGAAGACCTAGCAGAAGAAAGTGAAGTTTGGAAGAATCCTCTATGTCTGAAGAAACTTGTGATTCTGGAACCCAATCACAAGTATAAGGGAGGATTGTTGGGAAATTCACTTTTGGGAGTTAATAATTATAGTCTTAAAGTTAGTATTGATAGTGAAGTTAGAAGAGTATTAACTAGTTAGTACTGATAGTGCAAAAGTTAGTACTGATAGTGTTGAGTTTGTACTAATTTATATTAAGAATGTCGTGTATGGTTTGTAACAGCATATCTTCTATTTTAATAGAAGATATGATATACTTAATGCATTGTTATCTCTGTAAGGGATCTCCTTAGTGTATAAAAGGAGATCCTAACTAGGTCAAGAATATACCAATACTCTAGCCGTCTTAAGAAAAGCTTCAAGGTTGTAAACCCTAATACTAGGAGAGTACTCATATTATTAATGAATAATATTGAAGCTGTTGGTGTTACATTTGTGTTTACTTTAAATCTTCTAAAGTACATTCAAGTAGACTCCGCATACTTGTGCGTATCTACAACAAAGTTTCTCATTGTTGTTTTGGAACCATCCAAGGCAACTACATGTTTACTAGCTAAGTGTTCTAGATCCATGGTTTGGGACTCCACACAAGTTCTTTAAAATCCTCTATTCCTGTCCTATAAAGCTCAAATTTAGGAGGCTTATATAAACCTGAAGTGGGTGGTGCAACACTATTATATCCAAAACCTTTTCCTGGTTTGAGAAGACCAGCCTCTATAATCCTATGTGAAAAATACTTTGAATAAGCATATTTTTCCATACGAGCTTGAATGTTATCCTTTTCTATCTTGATTTTATCTAAGTCAGTTTTAAGCAAGGATATTTCAGCATCTTTATACAACATATCCCTTTTAAGAACTGCAACCTGTTCATTCAAAGCTTCCTCATGTTCTCTGTAGTATTCTAACTATTTTTCTATAGAGGCTAATCCTCTCCTATGATTAGCTAAATCATAATCAATTTGATTTAATTATATTATTAACTTGTCATACTGATTTTTCAAAGATTCATAGTTATTCAGCACTAATGGATTTCTTCTTGCATAGCACTAAACCAGCTGTCCTCAGACATTGGTGTTTTGACATCTTTAGGTTCGATCTTTGATAATACAGAGTTGAAGAAGCACCATAAGGCATCAAACAAGTTTTAGTACAAGATTTATCATTGTGTACCTCAGAGTCTAAAAATGCCATTAGTGTCATGTTAGGAGGCGATGTTTCATCATGAGCCATGAAGCTCCAGTCATACCCAACTTCATTAATAGCCACCACAGCCTTGGAAGATGAATCTTCTCCATTGACAATTTTTCTCCTGATGAAAAATGTCCCAACTTCTTGCAGTTGTAACATTCTGTTAGGTCACTAGATTTACAACACAAGCTTAATAGAAAGATAGAGAGGCGATTGAACAATAAACCAAACACACACACATTAAGACTATGACCGGTTATGCGTAAGTATGTGAAAGAAAGATAAATTGAACAACCAACCTTGAAATGAAGGTTTACAAGAGTATTTATAGGAGGGAAGCTAGGGCAACACTCCTAGTTCCCATCCTTTCCTTATTGGACATGGGCCTAAGCTCATGGGCCTTCTACATAAGCTTAAGGCTAATAACAAACATAAAGGCCATAATTAAGCTACCTATTACATATTAATTACTAACACTTGATTATGGTTTAGGAGTGATTCCAACAATCTCCCCCTCAAGTGTTGGTGATGAAAAACGGTGAAGGCATTGATGTAATAGTAGCATTGACGTCTTCTGACATTCTTCTTTCTTATGAGAAGAATTGCCTTGATTCAAACCATCTCCCCAGTGTAGCGAGATAGTTTTCTTTGAACAGTTATGCTTTGACGTCATCTTTAACTTTGTTCTTTGATCATTGTTCTTTGTGATGAAAGTGATAGTATGTTGTTATCTGCATCAAGGCTGCCTCAGGTCAGCTTCGCTGCTTCAGTGTCTCCACGTCTTTCTCCAACATGCTCACACACTCTTTACGTTGGATTACGGTACTGATGAAGTTATTTAAGTCTTTAACTTTATAGATTCTTTGATTTGACGAAGAATCATTCTGAGTTTGTGTTGCTTTAAGATAGAACTTCTTTGATGATGTCGTTGGTGTGAACAAGTGGAGAATCTGCACGATCATTCCGCTCCAGAGCTTCCATAAGAAGTAAACATAAAAACGGTTAGTAATAAGCGGATTCCGGCACTTACAAGTTTGAACTTCGAGAGTGTTAACAGCATAGTGTGAAAACACAACTCTAATTCTTACAAAGGCCGTTCCGGAATCGGAGTCCCACAAGTGAGATAACACGATGTACCGAAGTACACCTACGATTCAGATGAGTCGCTGAGGTACACCGAAGCATCACCTCACGATTGTAGACCGTTTGAGACCACTAAGCGCAATCCACGGGAGTTGCCGAAGCGACTGTTGTCGGGCTGTTTGATGTTTACCCTGGCAGGAGTTTCCATTCAATCACTGAGGATCACAAATGTGAACCTCTCATAAATGTTCTCGATAGATTGCTAAGATCTGTGAAGGACTCGATAATGTATCACTGAAATTCTTATTGTTGAACGTCAAGTGATGAAATGTCAAGTATACCTAAGAGATCTTTTGATGAATCTCGTGGCTCTAGACTCAATAGTGCATTTTGGTTTTCCTGAGCGGAGACTAGGGAGAGGGTCTCCTTCTTCAATACCAGCAATCTATAAGATAAAGCCGATAGTTTACGTAGGGTTCCTTGTGAGAATGAAACAAGATTCTGTTGAGAGAAACTTAAGTGGTTGAGATGGTTTAGTGCATGCGTCACTGGGTCCATGACGACTTTTAATCTTCAATACCGGTGTCATCTAGTGACAACCAGTAGCATATGAATTGAACCCGGTGTCTGCCCTAAGTTAAATAATCTGGAGGGCTATTTCTTTTCACCCTTTTCTTTGCATTTCTTTTTAATTCTTCAACTCCTTCTTTCTCCGATTCTCATTTTCTCCTTTTTATAATCATACCTAAGGACTTCTAAATACTAACTATTTGTGGTGTCCTTGGGTAGATCCCTCCGGCTCTGGCGGATCATAGGACGGTTATTCCTAACCTTAGTCACCTTATAACTCCATGACTAACCTATGTTGCCATAAAACCATTTACTTGAAAAATCTCGCTCAGTGTTTATGAATAAAAACATTTTTGAACCACTGTTGAGATGAGATTTTGCATAAATACTCCCATGTGCTTAAGAGTTTTAACGGTTAAATGCACAATGTGAGGAAAGAGCCGCATATTTTGAATTGATCAACTCAAGATAGACATTCCCCGTGAGACACCGGTTACGTGCATAGTTAAAGAGTTGCATTGTCAGCTTTTAGGTGACAACTAGCTCTAATAACTACCTTGAAGGTGTAGACAATCCTCAAAAGGTTGTCAAACCCGCCGAGTTCATGTTTACCAAGAGTTTCTCGAATGGTACATTCTACTCAGACAAGTCCTTTGCGAGACACGTTTACATCACTAGCGAACTAGCTTGAAATTATTACCCGTCCCGGACAAGTCTTTTCGAGTTACTAGCAGTTAAGAGCTCATCAATTCATGGGTTAAAGTCTTTTTACACGAGAGTTCATATAGCAAAACATAACATATTTCTTATCACGTATTTTTCTCCCCCTAAAAAATGACATATAAAATGTTATTTTTGAAAAGTTGAGAATAAATATGACCATTTCGAGTGTTGCGGGAAGAATGACCACTGTGAACAATTTGTGAACAAAGTTTTAAGTCAAGTACTCCCCCTCAACGAGTGATATAAACGGTTGAGGTTTTGAAAATCATAAGGGAAAGTACTTGTTCTTTTGAGCAAAACCTTGAAAAATGAAAGGTTTAATAGGTTTTACTCAAAAGTAAGAAGCTTTCGCTCCTTTTATAAGGATTGTGGCACTGAAGCGTACTCACGGTCCTTTATTTACATGTACGGGTTGTACACTGTAATGTGTGCACAAGCCATTGACATAATAAATCATACATCCAAATTCATAATGAAAGAAGCAGTTCAAGGGGTACCAGGTAGTCCAGAGATGTCGCCAGGAGTGTGAATCGGGCGTTGAAAGCCGATGATGTTTCTCCTGGTCGACCACCAACATAGCTTTCCAATCTTCTGAACTGATCCCTTCTATACAACCGTTCATCAATCATTGTGATGATCCTCTTCACATCCCTTCGATCCTGAGAATTCCATCGCTTAGGAGACCCAATCTTCTGATGTATATCCTTCAACCGATAAGCCAATCCATCCCTAACCATCTTCAAAGTGTGATCTCCAAACTTGTGAAGATCTCTGCACGCCATCAAGCAATTTCTTTGAAGTTCACAGTGGTAAACGATGCCGAATGGTTTGCTGATGAGTGTAAGTTGTGAGAGCTGGTTGATGTCGGGAAGATCGAGCTGTGGTGGAGTGAAGTTGACACGGGTCTGATAAGATTCAACTGCCAGCTGGAGATCTTCTACACGTTCTTTGATAACTATGTGTCTGATGAAGATGAACACTGACTTGATGAATTCACGTTGTACTTCAGTGGAGAATTGTCTCATACGACCCTGTACTTTGGAAGGTACATATCTTCGATGTCGTTGACAGAAAAATTCTCAAAGTCAGCTTCAGAGAATGCATAATCCTTTTCGTCTTATCTTTTGACCACAATATTATTGAGATAAGTGTAGTCCCATTTGGACGAAAGATTAACGTGTTTGATGGCAACGATGTTTTTAGTACTGAACACTGCATGTTGAGACTTCTGGACCTGGCAGCTTCTGTAGTAGATTCTTCGGCTTCCGCCAATGATGAATCCTCAGTACATTGCATCTCGTTCGTATGCTTCCACTTTGTTGGAGAACAAGTGATTAGCTCTTTCCTCGATAGCTATGCAGTTTGAGTATTCGGCTGCTGGGAATGGAAGTGTCAAGGATGTAGCGTATTTCCTTGAGCCATCGCCACCGTGTAGAAGAAATTCCAGGTCTTTGTTGAAGAAGTGTCGGAATGGAATTCTAGGCTCATTTGGGTGGCCAATTGTTGGTAGTGGTCTAGTCCAGTCGGTGTAATAAGGAGGGTTGTTCCGCTTCGTAAAGTCGATGTTTGCTTATGGGTTAAGCCAATCCATGTTATTAGACATAGCTCGAGCAATGTTATCAAGGTGATATTCGACCTCGATGGCACTTTCTGAGCTATCTTTTAACAGTTGAAATGCTTCATTCTTGATTTGCTTCAACTCGGATTTCGTCATCTTCTTTACTTTGAACTTTTCTTGCAGAATTTTAGCATGCTCCAAAGTAGTACCGTCTACCAGATCTTGACCTTCTTCGGGTAGGGAGTGAATTGACAAGTGTAGAAAACCATTCAAATTCCTCTTGGTTATTTTCATCTAGCCATGATAGGACGTCAGCTTTGGCGCCTCTTCTTTTTCTTAGGCCTAGATGAGGATTCTGGTTTTTGTACTTTGTCGGTGAGGGGGTTGTTGTTGGGGCTCATTTTATTCTTCATCGTCACTACCCGTATACTCAAAGTGGTCACCGGTTTTTTGAGTCTGGGGTGGTAACTCAGAATCCTGAGGTTTATCAGCAGAAGAGCGGGGAGGAGATCTTTTATGAGCTGAGTCCTTTGTGGTGGAGGCGGCATTGAGTACTGAATCGAAGATGATTCACCACACTTCTTTGTGCGTTTAGGCTCCTTATCCTTATCTTGATCTTTGTCTTCATCATCTCTTGAACGCTTAGGCCTAATAGCCTCTTCTCTGAATGATGACTTGAGTTGGTATTCCAGCAATGCTTCAAACAAATTAGCTTCATGGGAGGCAACGCTTGCGAGGCGTGTTGACATTTGTGCTACCAGCCGGTTTACTAATTCATCATCTGAGAAGATTGTATTTTCAACTGGATTGATGCTCAAATTCATCGGAGTCGATTTCATGGCTTGCTTAGCTAAATGTAAGAGATTCGGATAAAGTTGTCTGGTATACATCTCCTTTGTCAGTTTTGGAATGACCTCCATTAAGAACTTGTGAGTGTATCCTTTTATCATCTCGTCCATGCTCCCTTGAAGATCATCCTTCTAAGCTCTGTACATACTCCCTTTCAACTTGCATCTTGTCATTCTCATCATGAAGATATGTTATCTGATCAGCGAGGAAAGTCAACTTTCTGTAGAGAATATCTTTCTTTCTGACTCGTTTAAATGCTTTAACGATTCGATTCTTTGATTGAGAGATCTAAGATGGAGTTGGCTTCTTTACTGATCTGGATGATGATTTGGTTGATTTCTTTGATGGTGGTGGTGAAGAGTGAGAAGAAGAATCTGATGATGATAAGATGTGAGGAGACTCCGGGTCCTTTGGTGGTTCAGAAGTTTCTTCCTTTGATCGTGCAGGACTATCTAGAAGAAACGTATCATACTCAACATCTTCTTCATTGCCAGACTTAGCTTGTTCATCAGCTTTGGCTTTGGCTGTAGCTTCTTCATCAGCTTTTACCTTTTCTAACTTCTCAGATTCTGGTTCTTCAAAATCATACTCAAGAGTATCTTCGACACGGTTCTGTTGTACCAAAGTGGTGGCACCAGATCCCTTATCGAGTTGATTAACCGCATCAGGACCTGGTGAAGGTTGAGCTGCACCACTTGACCCTCCGGGCCACCCATTTGTTCTTTTGCAAATTCTTTTGCCACGTGTTGGAGTCTAAGGAATTTGAACTTCTTCATGTATGAAGTATCCAGTTGCTCTTCTTCTTCATCTGAGCTTTCTTCATAAGGCACACGTACAGGAGTCTTCCCTTTTCCTTTGTCAGCTGGTGGACTTGGAGGTTTAGCTGCTGGAGGAGGTGTTTCGGTTGCAGATTCAGAGTAGAAAGTCTCTTCATCTGATTCAGTAGCCTCCGAGTCCTCGTCCATTAGCTTTCTCTGCGGTTCAGGCTTAGATACTGGAATATGAACAACTTCCTTGGCGGGAACTGTCCCCTTTCGTGGAGGATTCCTCCTGGGAAACATCCTCTGACTCTCAGTGCTTGCAGCACTTCCAGCACTTCCTCTTCTGGTTCTCCTAGTAGGTGTTCCAGAAGGCTTTTCATCGAGATGACCAACTTTGCCTTCTCGTACTGCTACTTGATACCTTTTGTGTGTTTCAAGCTTTTTGATTTCATTTCTCAGAAGGTGATCAGGCAGCACGGCACCCTGTTTCTTTGTTGACGATTCCTTGATTCTGACTGATAGGGTAGGCTCAGTCAACATATCGTGATTATCTAGGTCATTGAGCCTCTGTGGAATATCGAGATGAAGTCCAAGTGCTCTCTGGATCAACAATTTCGTGTATCCGACATAGGGAATCTTTGAGCCAAGTTTCTTGTGAAATGACATCATGTCCTCCTATAGCAGTGCCTCAATTTCGATGTCCTTTTTGTTGATTAATGACCAGAAGATTTGTAGTTCCATGAGCTTGGGATGCTCATAACCACTATAACGACCAGAGACCGATTTGGTAATGATGATGTAGAGGGTTCTCCACGGTTGAGGAATGTACTTAAGCTCTACATGAGAGTGCTTAGTGATTATTCCTGAAGCTTCATCATAGCCAATATCAATCAGGAATTTCAGAACTGTCTCTTCAGTAGGTGTGGCATAGAAGTCGGCTGGCTCGATTTCAGGAATTAGAAGAACAGCCCGTAGATCTGCTTGTGTGATGGTGATTTGTTTGTGATTGAGCGTCACAGTCACCGCACTTTGACCTTTGATCCTTTGCATTGAATTCCGGAATTGTTGTATGTAGATTTCGACATCTGTAGCAGAGTGTGAGACCATGTTCTGGTAGGGATGATTCTTTAAAATATCCACAGCAATCAAGCAAGAATATTATGAGCAGGTGAGGGTTTCAAAGTCAACTCTAAGATTGTTCTTTACAATCTTTCTTGGATAGCCATTAGGGAAGATATCAGCAATTGTGAGAACCTCAGGTGCATCCACATTCATTTGAGCAGCCATGTCGCGATCTGAAATAACATTAGCCAAAAGAACCAACATATCGAAAGACATAATGTTAGTCAACAGAAGGTTTTTATTGTCTAATTATTGAATGTACAATATTAATGATTGTTACGAGTCCTAAGTCACTTGTTTGTCCAATAGTCCAATGACGTCGTGAAACGTTTCGTGAGTTAGTTAACTTTAAGTTTTAAAGTTTATGTTATCACATATAGTACACAACATATCAAACGTTTAAGTTTATTAGTGACATTATTGGTGTCGTGATGTTATGATTTGTTTATTTACAAGTTTGCCCGCGTAACAATTCATAATTAAGGTCAATCAAGGCTTAGGCGTAAAAGTGGAAAAGTTATGCGTAAACAGGAGTGTTATACGCGTAGACGAAAGCTTATGCGTAGCATCCTAACTTACGCATAAGAGATATTACGTGTAGGAACAGGGGACCTTATGCGTAGAGCTTACGCGTAGGCGTATTAAAACCTTATGCGTAAGGCTTACTCGTAAGAGTATGTTAATACAAATAAACCGTAAAAACGTTTATTAATATTTTGCGATCTCTTTGTGTTTTGTTGATAACAAATGTAATGTTATCTTAAGTATAATTATAAGGATACATGTTATTTTTGTAAAGTATTTACATATAGCCATTTAAATGCAAAAATGTAATAATTAAGCATTTGTTGTAATAGTTTATTAGGATGGGTAAAAACCATAAACCATGGATCTTAACCCATACCAAAGAAGACTTGATACAATTTATACTTAGATACATTGAATCTAGAGAAAACCCATGGACCAACCCGTAACCAAAAAACCCATGGGCAAAGAGGAGCGTCCCACGGATCCCTAGGATTACACTAGACGGATCCCAAGTGGAAGGGATCCGTGGGATCCGTGGGACAGAGGAGAAATTTGCCTATAAATAGAGAGCCATTTCTTCATTCTAACTCACCCCTCTTCTTACTAAATCTCTCATACACTCTCATTCTCTTCTAACATATAGATCACTTGATCTAGAGAGTTGTTCTTCTTTCTTTCTATTTGTGATCCTCATATAGGTCCTTCTCTAAGGCGAGATCACGAGCATTCTACAAGTCATCCAAGCAAGGGGTCCTTGATTGATTTGTCACCCGCAAGATTTCAGTAGCGATGATCTTGTATTTGATATTTCACATATTTGTTGTGTAATAGTTGTGTTGGTTTGGTCCACCGTATACGGACTCGGTATCTAGCTTTGTACCGGAAAAAGTGTAAGCAACGCTATGAAGGCTTCTCCGCCAAGTGAAGGAGTTTGTTGACATAGTGCTTGAACTCTCGAGTAGGTGACTCGGGAGTGGAGTAGGGCAAGGAAGGTGTCCTTGTAGCCGAACCACTATAAATCGGTTTTGTCATTTCTATCCCTTAACTTTATTTATTTTCTTGCATTATCATTAGATCTATACGTTCTCAACATCCATACGATTTCACATAATATCGAATCTAAAAGTTTTTGAAATCAACTTAAAATCGGAAAAACTATTCAACCCCCCTTCTAGTTTTTCACAATTGGCATCAAGAGCTAAGTTTATAAAAGTTTTAAAATAAAATTGTATTTTAAAAACTTTTCGATCACTATGGGTTCTGAAAATTATAAGGAAGGGCAATCTATGCAACGACCACCACTACTTGAAACTAATGGTTTTATATATTGGAAAAATAGATTCAAAACATATGTGAAGTCTAAAGATATTGATCTTTGGTACATTATTGTTGAAGGTGCTTTTGAGGCTACCTCAAATGATGATAAAGGAAATTTAGTTCACATACCTCATGATAAACTAAATGATGAAATGAAGAAAAGCTTTCTAAAAATAGTGAAGCAAAAATGGTTTTATATAATGCTTTACCGAAAAAGGAATTCTAAAGAATTTCTATGCTTAAAACCTCTAAAGAAATTTGGAATTCTTTAGTTGTAACTCATCAAGGCAACCAACAAGTTAAAAATAATAAAATTGATTTATTTGTTCAACAATATGAACAATTTTCAATATCGGATGAGGAAACTATAGATCATTCATTTGCTAACTTTAATACTATTATTACATCTTTACAAGCACTTGATGAATCTTTTTCTAGCCGTAACCATGTTAGGAGATATCTAAGGGCACTTCCATCGAAGTGGAGATCCAAGGTGACGGAAATCGAAGAGTCAAAAGATTTGACAATCCTCACCCTCGATGAACTCATAGGCAACCTAAAAGTCTACGAGCTTGTCCTTGCTAAAGATTTCGAAGCCTCAAAGGTGAAAGAGAAACACAAATCTCTTGCCCTTAAAGCCAAAAGTCTCAAGCGATGAGGAGAGCTCATCTTCAAGTAGTGACGACGAAGAGTACGCTATGGCGGTAAGGGACTTTAAAAGTTCTTTAGAAGAAAGGGTAGATACGTCAAACAACCGTATGATGATAAGAAAGGCTTTAGGAAAAGCAAAGAGGACGAGAAGCCAAAGGATGATCGTACTTGCTTTAAATGTTGGGACCCAAACCACTTTATTAGTAAGTGTCCCAAACGGGATGATCAAAAGGCGCTCGTGAGCAGCACGTGGGGAATGAGCGACGAGGAGGATGAAGAAATTTGTCTTATGGCAAATGACGAGGTATGTCCTAAATACTATAGTAGCTCATCACTTGATGACGACTCATTGCATAATGAATATGATAAACTATGCAATATTAGCTTAAAACTAGTTAACAAAAACAAGCTTTTAAAGAGTCAAAATAAACGTTTAGATAAAGAAGTCATAGAATTAAAAGCAAAACTAAAACGCTTAGAAAAGGGTAAAATAGCAAGTGGTGAATGTGAACTTTATGCTCAACTTCAAACACTAATGGATCACTTAGATTCTAAAATTGCTAGAATGAGCACGAACACTTTAGATACAATACTTGATAGCGTTAAAACCGGTAACAATCAAAAGGGTCTAGGTAGTCAACAACTTGATCCATCAACTAGTGAAAGTAAAGAAACAAAATTTGTTAAAGAACTAGAAAACCAGCCACTGTTGTGGCGGATCCCACGGATCCCCTAAAAAGGGAACCGGCTAGTGTAGAAAAAGGGATCCGTGGATCTCGCCAGAGCAAACATTAGTAATAATGTAGCTTCTTCATCTAGAACCGAGTTTGTCATAGTTAATAGGAAGAAACCAAATCATGTCACCACTAGACAACCACCTCCAAAATATAATCCTACTTTTGCAAGAAACAAAGCTCCATCTTTTCAAAACCTAATTCATTTAGGAGACCTAATAAGCGTACCCAAAAAGTAACTATCAAATGGGATGGAATCAAAACATGCAAAACGGTTTTCCTTTTCAAAACTTTGCTCCATGGAATGCATACTCATCTTATCCATACATGTCTAACATGAATGGAATGTTTAACACTAATGGACCCATGAACAAATGGGGACCAAACTTTTGAGTTTATTATTGTTTTAGGTGTGCTTAAAGGTCGACCTAGACCCCGATGAATGGGTCAAGGATAGCGGGTGCACAAGGCACATGACCGAATAGGATCTATTCTCCACATATGAATCCATTAATGGAGGTAATGTGGTGTTTGGAAATAGCAAAGTAGAATCATCGGTAAAGGTATGATTTCTAACAAATCTCTAACCATTAACGATGTGTGTCACGTAGAAAACCTAAACTTTAATCTCTTAAGTATAGGACAAATATGTGATAAAAAGTGCAATGTACTTTTTACCAAAACCGGTAGTAAGATTCTTAAAAATGGCATAACCATAGGAAGAGGAATTAGGAAACATGGAGTCTATGTCATTAAAATCGGTAATGAACCTAAAGACAAACTTTGTCTTACCTCTATGGATGATACTTCAACCTTATGGCATCGAAGATTGGGTCACGCCAACATGCGACTTCTTCAATCGCTATCATCCAAAGATCTAGTAAGAGATCTACCTAAGTTAAAATATGAACATCATTTTTGTGATGCTTGTAATGTAGGAAAACAAGCTCATTCTAGTCATAAAGCTAAAAACATGGTGTCCACAACTAGGTGTCTAGAATTACTACATATGGATTTATTTGGTCCATCCGCTATCCAAAGTTATGGAGGCAACTACTACACTTTGGTAATAGTGGATGACTACTCTAGGTATACATGGACAAAATTTTTAAAGAACAAAATGGAAACCTTTAACTATTTTGAAATATTAAGCAAAAAGATCCAAAGACAACTAGGAAGTCCCATAGTGTCTATTAGGACGGATCATGGTAGGGAATTCGATAATGAAGTGCAATTCGAGCTTTTTGTGACGCTAATGGTATTACTCACAACTTCTGCCCACGCACTCCACAATAGAATGGGGTAGTAGAAAGAAAGAATAGAACTCTACAAGAAATGAGTCGAACCATGCTTAATGAACAATCCATACCTCAAAAATTTTGGTGTAATGCCGTTGATACTTCAACGATATACTCAATCGAGTCTTAATTAGACCAATCTTAGGCAAAACTCCATATGAGTTACTTCGAGGCAAAAAGCCTACGTTAAATCATTTTAGAGTCTTTGGTAGTAAATGTTTTATTCTTAACACTAAAGATTACCTTACAAAATTTGATCCTAAATCAACCAAGGTATCTTTTAGGTTATTCGCCAAATAGCAAAGCTTACGCCATATTAAACAAAGAAACAATGAAGGTAGAAGAGTCATTAAATATAAAATTTGATGAAAGTCCACCCAAACCCTCTCCACCTCTTGTCGATGACGAGATTATAGAAAGTGAAGCCATAGTAATAAAGAAAAAGATAAGTGAAGAAGAAGAACCTCTAAGTGATGAAATAGTAAACATTAAAGAGTCCAAAGATCACCCCGTAGATAAAGTCATAGGAAAACTAAACGAACGAACATTAAGATCTCAAGTTCAAAACCAAAGTAGCTTGTTTTGTTTCGTTTCAACCTTAGAACCTAAGAATACACAAGAAGCCATAAAAGATGAAAGTTGGGTAATGGCTATGCAAGAAGAACTAAATCAATTTGTTTCTAATGATGTTTGGACACTTGTCCCTCCACCTAGTAATCAAACCATAATAGGAACCAAATGGGTTTATAAAACAAATTAGATGCAAACGGAGTAGTGTCTAGGAACAAGGCTAGACTCATTGCTCAAGGGTATAACCAACAAGAGGGAATAGACTTTGATGAGACCTATGCCCCCGTGGCTAGATTAGAGTCTATAAGAATACTTCTTGCATATGCTTGTGCTAATGATCTAAAACTTTATCAAATGGATGTCAAAAAGCGCTTTTCTAAATGGTGTCATAAATGAAGAAGTATATGTAGCTCAACCTCCGGGCTTCATTGATTTTGAAAACCCAAACATGTGTATAAATTAAAGAAAGCCCTTTATGGTCTTAAACAAGCTCCAAAAGCTTGGTATGATAGACTCAAGTCATTTCTAGTTAAACACAACTACACCATGGGGTTAGTTGACAACACACTTTTACTAAGAAAAGAGAGTCACATATAATCATAGTACAAATATATGTAGATGATATTATATTCGAATCCACTTGTCAAGACATGTGTGATGATTTCTCTAAAATCATGCATGACGAGTTCGAGATGAGTATGATGGGAGAACTTAGTTTCTTTCTTGGTCTACAAATAAAACAAGTAGAAGATAGTATCTTCTTCAATCAATCTAAATACATCAAGGAGATGTTAAAGAAATTCGGTCTAGAAGAGTCAAAACCAATTAGGACTCCAATGTCATCCGACACCAAACTCACAAAAGATGAGGACGGAGAATCCGTAGATAATACTAAATATCGTGGCATGATAGGTAGCCTTCTCTACCTCACGACAAGTAGGCCGGATATCATGTTTAGTGTTTGCTTATGTGCTAGGTTTCAAGAAGACCCCAAAATATCACACCTAGAAGCCGTAAAAAGGATATTTAGATATATTAAGGGTACAACACAATTAGGATTATGGTATCCTAAGGGACGGGAGTAGAAACAATTGTATATGCATTCTGACCATGCAGTGATTTCGTTGATAGAAAAAGTACAAGTGGGTATGTACTTTTATGGGATGTTGTTTAACATCATGGTTTTCTAAGAAACAAACGCCACTTGCAATATCAACAACCGAAGCCGAGTACGTCTCCGCCGGCAAAGCATGCCAACAAGCACTATGGATGAAACAAGCGTTAGTAGACTACGACATCCATCTAAGCTTATAGCCATCCTATGTGACAAAAAAGGTGCAATCGATCTAAGCAAGAATCCGGTATTGCATTCTCGCACAAAGCATATAGAGATTCGTCATCACTTCCTAAGAGACAATGTTCAAAAGGGGAACATCTCTATTGAGAAGGTAGCATCCAAAGACAACATAGCCGACGTCCTCACCAAACCGTTGAAGGGGGAACAATTCAACCTACTTCGTCTTGGTCTTGGTCTAATGGAACAAACGCCGTAATTTAATTGACTCTACAAGGTATGTAAACACTAGCCTTCTTCTTCTGAGTCTAGGATCTCTATTTCACGCACAACTCACAAACAATACGGGAATTTTCAAAACCCAAGATGAGTTTTTTTACACTTATAATTTTCTTATTTTCTAAACCTACTTTCACAATGTTTTCTAAAAGGATGATACCTTCCTCATCAATTTCACAAAAAGCAATTTCTCACGACTAGGACAAATCGCTTTTTCATTATTAATACAAAGTAAAACCCGTTTTCATTGCATCTCATGTCTTTTGAATGCTAAAGGAGACACATAACTAATATGTGTTTTCGGGTACATTCATTTAAGCAACAATGAATTAGGAGCATTGATAACACAAAATTACGTACTCATGTACTAAATATGTGTTTTCGGTTTATCTCAATAGGATGCTTTTACACTTCTAGTTTATTTTCTATTCTTTTTAGGAGTCGAGATAACCGAAACTCCAAATAGTTTGCATATAGGCACACACTAGGCAAAAATGTTTCCAAAAGGAAAATTTTGTGCTGCCTCGAATCACTGCATCCACGGATCCCAGCCTTTATGCTGGACGGATCCTTCAAGGGAAGGATCCGTGGGATCCGTGTAACGTAGTCGTTTTCAACTTCTATTTTTTCACTTTGGATGAAAAATCCACATTTGTTTCATTTTGGGAGTATGCTCTTTAATGCTTGTGTTCTCATGATCACATGCCTTGAATTCATATCTAATCATTAGATTTTAATCCACATTTTGGGTCAAGCATTCATTACAATGCTTTGTTTTTCTATATATATAGCTCCCAAAATGCTTGCATACCCCATCTCCTTCTCACAAACACACTTCATCATGTCATCCAAAAACCCTTTAGGAGAATCATCTAGAACAAACAATCATGATATCCAAACCTTTGTACTTCCACCATCTAAAATACCACAATCAAATGCTAGGATATCCGCACGGATTAGTATCCGATCTTGTTGTTTAGCAAAACCAACCTCAAATGTTTCATCCTCAACAAGATGCTTCCATTATAGCACCACCCTCATCACCAACTTGTACACCAACTTCATCACCACCTAAAATAACTCTTTTGGAACTCCTTAAGACTCCAACAAGATCTAACCAACCTAAAGAAAAAGAATTAGTCTTTTCAACACCCCCCACATCTCCAAATACTATCTTTCAAGATCATGAAACATCACCACCATTAGCTCCCATCACATTACAAGAACATCTAGGTTCTTTTCCACCACCACTTATTAACATTCTGGATTGTGATCCATATTTTCCTATTTTTCCACCACAACTTCTGCAAAACTCAAATCAAAACAACCCGGAAAACTTCCGCACTCATTACCCACATCATTTACATTGTGAACATTGCCAATCCACTAGGGAAATTGCAATAGAAGTTAGGGAAGAAATGCGTTTCATACTCAACCTCATCCTTGATCGCATCAATACCATTACTCATCAAAATCTCCATCCATAACCTTATGCAAGCATGGAAGGAATCACTACTACTACTTTTTACTTTTAGTATTATTTTTCTTTTGAAGTCATTTTTCAAGAACAAGTCTTGTTCTTATTTTTACATGCTTGTTTGTGGCATACATACCACTACAATTTGTTGTTTTATTACAAGGCCTTGTTTACATACCTTGGCACCCAATCTTGATTCTCGACAACCACAAGATTATATAAGCATGTTACTAACCTTTCTTTTTGTAGGATTTTTTATTTTTCTTCTCTTGACGCCCCAAACAAGGGGGAGCTACCGTCAAGGGGCAGTTAGAAGATTGTTTATTTCTTCCAAGGGTTAACTTTTTGTTTCGACAAAAAGGGGGAGAAGAAGTAAAACTTAGGGGCTTTCAAAACGTCTTGTCTTCAATACCGATGTTACCTTGGTAACTACCAGTAGCATATGAATTGAACCCGGTTTCTGCCCTAAGGTTGAATAAATGGAGGGCTATTTCTTTCACCCTTTTTCACATTCAATTCTTTTCATTCTTCAACCCCTCAAGTGCTTACCAAACTTCACAACTAGAACCTTGTTGGGTTTATTATTCCAGTACTAAGCTTTCAGCTCGGCCACCAAGACTCTTCCCATATCTCATTTTTCTCCTTTGTTCAATATACCTAAGGACTCTACACTATCAAGTGCTTTTGTCCCTGGGTAGATCCGTCTGGTTCTGGCGGATCATTGGACCTCAACATAACCTTATCATCCTTATATCACCATGCATAAAGTAAAGTTGGTCGGTCTTATGGTATTGATCTTCCGCCTTGAAGCCAATTGAAAACCATTTGAAAATCAATCAAGATACTTGTGATATAAAATCAAAGTATTTTGTATCTTAATTGTTTTGATATTTTAGAAATGCTCCCCTTCATCATATGCATATCATTCTGAAATAGTTTAGCACATGGAGGCAAGAGATCTTTGAAATCGTTAGATTAAGAATGAAAGGTCCAATATTTTGATTAACATTTTCTAAAATGATCATCATCACTTCCCAATCAATTTGAGTAGATAAAACATTTTAAGGAAGGATGAGGTTTTCAAATGTTTGCTCCCCCTCAATATGTGCCTCGAAGTTTGAAAGAGTTTTGCACATATTAGACGGAACCTGCACTTAGAGACAATTCAATCACGTTTCAATAATTTAAGGTTTGAAGTAGATGCTCCCCCTCAACATGTGCATGGAAAATTTGAAATCGTTTGTCACATGCGGGGAGGAAAACTTGCTAAACACTTATGAACCCATTTATCGAATTATCAGTTTAAATCCAATTTAAATCACAAATTCTCCCCCGATCACAATTATCAAATCATTTGAGATTTGTGATCTCTGTAGATTTAAATTGATTTTGAAAGCTTTTAAGGAGAGTTGTGACCTGATTATGAGAAAAAATTTAACTGATAAGGATCGGATTTTGAGACTTTAAACTCCATAGATTAAACATGCATGATTATCTTTTGAAAACAATTGTATGACAAATAACCTTTTGATTTAATTGAAATCATTCTCCCCCTCAATCAATGACATCAGTTGTTGATTGAGAGATAGATAGTTTTGACTAACGTGAAGTCCAGATGATTTTCAAAAATAGAGTCCGAGTTATTTTTCAAACCAATTAGTTTTCATTAGATAGTAAGTGATAGTTTTATAGAATCAGAGCATGAGATTTGAAGCATGAGATAAAGCAAGGCTCTGTTCTTTCTCTGAAAAGCGGGTTACTGCCTATAATGACAATAAACCATTGTTTCACTTTCTCCCAAAAATATTTTTTGATTTTTTGATTTTTTTTTTTGAACATTCGAACAACATCTAAAGTCCTGTGTCATTCTTTGAATGACAGAACAAAGACCGTAGATATTATCGAATCGAGAAAAACATGACAAAAAGACAGTATTTTTTGAAATTTTTCAAGATTTTCAAATTTTTATGGATTTTTGAAAGTTTTATATTTTTATATTTGCTTTTTGTTGGTTTTATAATTTTGTATTTTGTTTTTCAAAAAGATATGTAAAAAGAAGATAATTTAGCGTAAGAGGATGATGATTGAGTACCGAGATACGGATGTCGTTCAGCACGTTGTAGAAGAAAGTAATCAACATCTCCTAAACTTTCACCACCAACGCATTCGAGGCTTTTTAAGAAAATCGTCTGAATATGAGCCTCCTAGATGTGAATCTTTGGTAGCTTCCCCCCAAAACGACAATCTTCGAAGTGAGACTACTTTCCCCAAGTAATAGAAGTGAAGCAAACAGTCTCATTGAATGAAGCTCAACAACCTAAAGAAACATGAAGACACCGAAGTAACAAGTTGAACCAGTGATCCTTTCTGCGGTTATCAAACTCGGGATACATGATTAAGCCCGATCACATGAACCTGTTGTGCATCCCCGATGTAAACATCATTCTACGGATTTGTGCAGTCTTCTGTACGGGAGAACAAAATATCAACATCTTCAATTCACCAAATGCATTCTAGTTATCTTAAATATAACCAATCAGCCCATAATGTACACATGTACCCAACCAGAGTGGAGACTATGACATCCAAGTAACATGTTGAATCACTGATTATCTCTACGGATATCAACTCCGGAATAACTGAATAAGCTCGATCAAGTGATCATGTTGTGAGTCCCTGATGTACACAAATCTCTCCCCTGATGGTTGCGATCTCATCGAAATCATCATTACATAGTGTACATGAAGCAATAACCAGAAGAACTTTATCATAACCAAATCGAAGATGTCGATAAGCAATATCATCTCACGCTCCAAATATTCTTCTCATATTTCTTCCAACTCAACACTGAAGTAACACATACCAAACGTCTCCAGAGACCACTTCCTCATAAATGGTTGGAATAATACATCCTTCCCCCAAATAGTTAGAATAATATATCCTTCCCCCAAATAGTTGGAATAACACACCAAAGGCTATGAGTAAACACTGAGTTTCTATACAGTTATGACATTTGTCTTTCCCGAGATTACTTCAACAGATAAGAAGTATTAGGTTCATCACGTGTACTCGTTGTGTGTTTAGATGTATGTCTCCTTCCCCCTTGCTGGTTTTGATACCTCAGAATCAGCAACACATTATACATGCCAAATACTCTTGAAATAGAGAAGAACAAACAATTAGCTCAACTGAATCCTGTGAGAATCAAACGCTACAAAAATTCTCTCTGACTATCTTCATCAACCCATATGTAGACAATTTGAAGTGACCACTATTGAAGAAAAACCCGATATACCAAACTTGAAACTGAAGTTGAATTCCCCGCATTTGTATCTTAAGCTTGCACTTAATGATGGAAGAACGGTGTCGAGAATCTATGCTTCAAGCAAATCTCTAAGTACTCACAACTCAATTAAAGTATGAGACATTAACACCTCTTGAGATTATCCACATCGTCATCTGCATGTGACACTAAGTAAAACAACGTAACTCCTAATAGTGATAGTAAACCAGGTCTTCAACCATCCACCCCGACAGCTGGTAACTAGATAAACCAAGTCTTCAACACACATTCTTAAGCCAGAGCAAGTTATGAAATAAGAACACGCCTTTGTGAAAGTCAACTTCAATCTCAAATAAGTGATAAAAGATTAACTCCGAAGTAATTAACTTGTGTCGAATGCCCAACACGTGAATAAACATACAATCGTATGTATATTGATCCACTGAATGAACCGGAACAACTGATTCCTCAACATCAATGCCTTCTTCCTAAAAGTATTCATGTAGAGACTGATCTAGAACACTCACCAATAGTATCTTTGAGCGGATGAGGTAGTCATTTTCCTTAATGTTCATGTGGTTGATTTATAGAGTGCACAATAATCCGTGAAGATTTGGAAACGGGATACCAAAGAGCAGATCATTATTCATGAACAATAATCCGTGAAGATTTGGCAAAGAAGTACCAAAGAGCGGATCATTATTCATGAGTGCAACAACAATGATAGTCATTAACAACGCCTTGAGGAATAACTGGAGATTGGGATTCTGGAGTAGTCTAAGTTGTACTTCTTAGATGATGCATCTTGATCAGTGTAGATTGAAGAAGGTGAACTTGTTGAGTCAACAGGAACAGGAGCAGGAGCTTCAAGAACTGGATGATCAGCATTCGTCAGAGGTTGGAAGTACTCATCAAACATATCTTGACATCCAAATATTCAAACATCCCAAACAATGAATCCTAGTTATCCTTAGTAAGTGAAGCATTAGGTGTTGAAGGAGAGTCATATGACCATAATTCAAGCATCCATCAACATGTTGTATATGCACTCTTCTCCCCCTCAAAAATTGCATCCGAAGTTGCCATTTTTTATTTGAATAAGTGAATAAGAATATACACCAATGATCGTAGATCCACTTGAAGGTTGAAAGAGCGTGGAAAAACATGAAGCTTGTTGATGAAGAATGTCGAGGAGAATGGTCATAAAAATGAAGATTTCTCTTCTTCTGAAGATAAAGCGCACTGAGGCATAATTTCTTTTCTTTGAGGAACGGGCCTGAAGTGTTATCTCAAAGCCATAATGATGAAGAACGAGGCCTGAACTGATGTGAACAGACGTCATTGTTTAGAGCCAGTTATATGTTAAGAGCCCGAATCCAAATACCAAGGACGATTTGTACGACCTGCTTTGGACAAATGTGATGAATATAGAGAATTGGAAACATTGGATCCCCACATGCTTATGGGGTCCTTTTGGTTAGCACAAACAATCTTTGAATCAGCAGTAAAACCCTAGGTTCATGCCATTGTCACTAGAGCTAACTAGTAAAAGCATCAGACTTAGTCAAATGACATTTTGTGCTTAATGGGATTATTCTACCAGTTGGCTTCCAAACCTTAACAGGCACTACTCTAGGCATAGTGGATCTAGTTAAGGGGCAAGGTTTGCCATTCGTATATTCGGCCTGTTGGCTTCCACTAAAATCCTACATTGGTAAAAACCTTCCCTGTAGGTTTCCATGATTGCTTAATCTGTTTCGCTTTCCAAACTTTCTTAACTGGAGTATGATTCTTAGATCTCAGAAATAACACAACACATTTATCATGATTACCAGAAGATGGACATTCTTTACAGGTTTTGCAGACAGCATAAGACTTCGAATTAATTTCAGTAAGCTTAGAGCTAATACTAGAACCAACAAGCTTCTTTTTGTTCCAGTCAAACTTATTTTCCCTATGGTGTTCTTTCACTTTCTTCTCATGATCACTTTTAGTCAGCGAAATTTTTTCCTTCTTTGTATTGCTACAAGGTTTTGACCCGCTAACTTTAGTGTCAATATTAACATCAATAGAAGTGATGACGGGAGCCTTAGTTTGTTTTACTGCCATTTGAGTTTCTGGTCTAGAAGTGTTGGGTTCTAAGGCTTTTAGAGGCACATTAAGAGTCACATTCTTATCCTTAGGCATAGAACTGGGTGCAACTATTCTATCTCGCCTATTTCTCGCTTTCGGACTTGTGACAATTACATACTCTAAGAGTTCCTGAGATCGTTTGGCATCCATGCAGGCATAAGTGATTGCCTATCAAAAGGCTTATCTAATCTATCATCCTCTACTATCTCACGGAGGCCCTTTAAACTATCCTTAAGTTGTGTTAGATATGTTTTATGTGCCAGTTCATTATTCCTAAGAGGGGGAGGAATATATAACATATCAATAGGATACTTATCACAAGCAAGAACCTTTGGAACAGAATATTTGCAATTAGGGATTGGCAATTTTCCTTTCACCTCACACTTCAGATTCTCAATATCGTTAAGCAAAGAAGTTACCTTTTCAATGTGTTTATCATGATTAACTTTGAATGAATCACATAACTCTTTGTTTTGATCATTAACTTTTGAAATTTCAGCTTTAAAACATTCATTTTCCTTTTGCAATTTATCAATAATGTTTTGAAGTTGGAAATTCTGAGAATCTAAAGGTGGAGGTATTCGGGAGCCAGTCACTTCATTCCTTTCATCTTTCAATTGTGAAATCTGGAATTTCAATCTTTTGATCGTGTGGCAATGAGCTTGAATCTGTTCATCACATTTGTTGATTTCAAAAACTGCATCAAACTCAGGAGCATTCGAAGATGTCTTGATATTTGAAGTTTTAACATTTTCTTTCAGATGTTGATATTTTAATTGTAAACCAAGATATTCAACTTCTAATTTAGAATAATATTTGACCAAGTTATCATGATCGTCATTTTCAATTTTATCATTCAATTTTGAATTTTTTGTCTCAAGCTCAATGACACGATCCTGGAATACTTTCAATGCAACAGACATTTCATGAAATTGAGAAGCAGTAATAGAAAGCTTAGTAACAATATAAAACACATCTTGAGCCACACAACTCAATACTAGGTTCTCATTTAAGATATGCAGATTCTTCCTTTCAATTTCATTATATTTGAGTTCCCGTTCATAATCATTTACTTCAATAATCATTGCATCAAATTCCTTTTCCATTTCTTCAATATCCGAGTTTATCCCCTTTTTAAGACTTTCAAATTGACCTTTTAACTATTTAAAGAAAGGCATGACCTCAGTTAAATTGCATTCTTTAGTTTGCTCAAAACCCCTTTCCCCTTCAGTTATCCCAGTAGGTGTGATTCTCTTTTTACACGTTTTCTCAAAATCAATAAATAGTTGGTAAACTACATAAAGGCTGATTAAGGTTTTGCTATTAGTGGCAATAGATCTAGGCACTAAATGTATTGGTGTATTTGGAGGATACACAGTGGCTGGAGGGAATTTCCTAAGGGGAGGATTATTTTCAACAAGTTCATCTGCCTTTTTCTTTTCCATATCTAATTTCCAGAACACCTGTTCAGGGGTTAACTGAGTTTGAGGTCTAAAGTTGTTTAAGGAAATCCAATTATCCTTAGTGTAATTTGGAGTTTTGAACGTTATATTATGATCTGTACACCAAGGATCTTTTAGTTTCTTTTCCATTTTCTCTCTAGAGGCATCTTCTAACTCTCTATCTTCTTCAGTGCATTCTAAACAAATAGGCATTTGTCTAGGCTTAAGGATTTCATTACCATCATAGATCACTTTTTGAGCAGCTTTTGCTTTCTTACCATACTCAGGATTGGGTTCTTCTACAAGGCCAGTACTATGCTTATCGCTTAATACTCTATGCTTAGTGATCATGTGAGCAATCTGAATGGTGTTGCCTTGTACATACAACTTGTTTTCAAGTTTGTTCTTTAAAGTTTTAAGGTTGGAAAAATCTTTTAAAAGTTTTTATTCCTTTTGTTTGAACTCCTGCTTAAGCACTTTTACATTTTCTTGAAGTTCTTGTTTTTGCTTAGCAGTTTTATTAAGTTTGTCTTGTAAGGAATTTAACTCTTGTTTTAATGTTTCTTCCCTTAAGTTACTTTTTTCTGATTAATGTATGCATTTGGCAATCCATTTCCTGCTCACGGTGGTCACTCAAATTTAGAACGTTGTTCATAGATGGCAACTTGATCCTTATATATGTTAAGCTTAGTGGTAAGGGAGTCCTCAAGGATAAATGCAGAGTACTCATGCAACTCATAATCATCATTTTGAGTAGAAGATGCACAGTTAGGTATACCAGAAACTTCCATGCAGCTTTCCTCTGCATTAACGTGCACAGGTTGTGGCTGGTGTACCTCTATCTTGGGTAAATATGAAGCTTCCATGGAGCGTTCCTTTGCATTAACTTGCACAGGTTGTGGCTGGTGCACCTCTTTCTCTTGTGAATTTGAGCACGAAGATTCCATTTTAGCATTATCTGACTCAAACACGATAGTCTGTAGTACATTGTTGGGTATCTTCTGTTCATTGGTCACGTCGTATAAACTGAGTATCTTAGATACAACTGAATCCGAATCGTTAGGCATGATGTTGACGTGCACGGGATTTTACATGTCTATGATTTAAACCGAGAAATAGAATCTTTCGCGGGATTTTACTAAAATCAAGACCAAACCGTTAAGCAATGCCAATAGAACGTGTTAAGATAACTAATGGATAGACACAATGATAGACAATTGTGTGTTAGGACTTATGTAGGATTAGAAGAGATGTTGTTTGGTTGTGATTTGGGTTGTTTGATGCATGATTTGGGTTGTTTGATGCATGATTTCACTTCATGGCATGCATGTGGATTTATCATAGAGTCGCGGTGTCGACGCGTCTCACCTATATTTTATGCACTTAACTATCGTTTGATTGTAACAAACTCATTTTGGTATATTGGAAATATTTTGGGACCTATGTTTTGTAAACTCTGATTATTTTACAGAATCAAACGATATTTTCAAAACGACACTTTAGGTCGTTCGAAATAACTGTAACTTTGATGCTATGATCGTCATCCCCCAGGAATTCCATTCCGCGCAAACAGTAATTGGGGGTGTGACAGTTTGGTATCAGAGCATCGGTTATAGAGAACTAGGTTGCATCATTGACCCTAGACTATAACTACATCATCATAGCATCTCATCATATCATTATAAGTGCATACTCATTATACATGCGGACTTATGACTCAACACCCAACATCATATGAGTCGATTAGTCCAAGCATTGCATAGTTACTCCTAAATTATACATAGCCTGATCACCTATGTCTAATTCAGGAAGAATCATGCAATGAAGGGAGTAGTAGTCTCATATGTGTAAGCAATTCCGTAATCGAGCCAAATTTTCAAAAGATTTTCTTCAAACCACTTGTTTCCAGTTTGATCCGAGTGACAGTTCTTGTTTGATGAGTTGCAAAGATCAAGCTAGAAACAAGTTGTTACCTAAACCGATTTAGCCTAATCGTATGACAGTTCTTGTTTAATGAGTTGTGGGATTAAGTAAAAATCGGTTACCTAAAAGTCTTTTGAGGGTTTTGCTCGAGAATGGGAAAGCTTGGCTCATCAAACCTAACCATAGGAGAGCATGTCTTTATAATGGGAAATGCTCACGATAGCACGAGGACGTATTTTAGTTGAACGAGGAACCCATATGCATGAGCATTGACATAACCATTTAGACCATATGCGAGCATGAACTTTTAGAAATCTTGTCGAGGTTCGGACCATAGTATCATTAATCGAATCACGAGGACGTGATTCCTCTAACCGGGGAAGAATGTCACAATTCTCAATTTCCGGTCATTTCTCACATTTACTATTTCATCGTTTATCGTAAACTAGGTTTACAAGTATTAAATTCGCGTAACCTTAGGGGTTTAGCTGCGAATTCATAAACAATCATCAAGGACATTTCATATAGACTAGGTTTAGTCTACATATCATTAGCATCATTATCATCATATTGGTTCATGCATGGTTTTGCATTTTACATTAAACGTATAATTTTTATTAAATAAACGTTATCGCTTAATTAATTATTTTGAACAATTGATCCGATACTTCCAAAAAAAAATTATCTCGATATATTTTTATACTTATAATAAGATTATAAAAATAGTATTATGAGTTTACCCAGTGTTTTAAATTTATTTTGTATATAAATTGTTATATTTATATAATTACGACGGTTTTCTTAAATACTACACGATAATTATTATTTCACTCAATTTTTGTAAGAAATGTATTTTTATAATTTTTATGACTTCAATATATTTTATTTTGATCCGTTAAAATTTATTTTTAGCTAACACTACCCTAAATGCTTAAATATATACACAAGTTACTAATTACCTTTGAATAGCTACACATTTACTTCTACTTATACATACTTAACTAATTAAATTACACTAAATCTTTTATTTCTTATATGATTGTCGACATTCACATGGATGACACACCTTTACTTCCAAAATATCTAGTGAATATCTCATACATGCATATATTATAATATCTACAAGATAAACACATAGAAAACAACTCAAAAAGTGTAAAGTGAAGAAATTTCTCTCCTTCCTTTATGTTGAGAACCGGCCACATATTAGATCAAGAAGGAGAACATAAAAAATTTTCAAGTCAAGTTCATCACAACATTAGTATACTATTAAGCAAGGTTTTGGAATAAAAACCTAGGGTGTTTAGGATTAACCCTTGTTCATTTAACCTCATCAAGTAACTAGTAAGCATTTCATGGTCATTTTCATCTTTCTTATTCATATTATGTTCATTTTATCATGCTTGAGAAAAACATGCAAGTTATATGGATGTCTATACCACTTTTATTGTTTTTAAGTGCTATATATATATATTTATTATCCTATAATTACTCCTTGAAATATATCACTTTTGGTGATGTCTAGGAACCCATGACACCCTAATAAGGTGTATGGTAGGATTAGAATAGCTTCGGAGTTGTTTTGAATTGGTTGGAATAGGTTTGGCGCAAGAAAAACTCATTTCGACAAGTTTAATTAAGGGTCTGTCCATATTTTTGAATTCTGGAAATTTCGACCGTGAATAAAAATTATTGGCCTAGATATTTAGAAAATAAACTTTAAAAGGAAAACGTGGCCGCTTGAACGGCTTAAAACGGAGCTATAACGAAAAAGTTATGCTATTTACAAGTTAGGCGACGAAAAGTGTAAAATCCAGAAAATTCAGCATATTACTCCCACTTTTTACGAGTCAAAAATGAGGCTTAAGCATTATGAAATGTGTCGAATTATCAAAAATATATTAGTATACTTTGATACGAAGCTAAGAATATATAAAACGTAGAAAACAAGCTTATAACGACCAAGATATACACGTTTGAAACCCGACGAAACTCTATTTATTTTGACAGCTTCTAATAGCAAAATAAACCTAAGTCTAAAACAGTTTTTGTAATACGTCATGTTGAGAGCCATTTTTCTCATTGATCGAGACCCGTATGGTCAAAAGTTAAATGATAACGACTTCTAGACATTGTTGCAAGGTTTTCAAAAACGCCGAGTTTCATCACTAACCATTAATGTACAATATTTCACGACTAGTTTTACGAGGCCATTTTGGGCATATTTTCAAAGTATGAAAAGTGTCATTTTACAACGAAAACATTTATATTTTACCAATAAATCACTAAACGACTATCGTAGGAGGTTGTTTCAACGTAAATACTTGTAAAGTGTTTTATAATATGACGAGATGTCATAATCATATATTTCGACGATAAACCTTATTTTCAAAAATGTACAAGTGGTATCGATATCATATGAGTTTGCATGCACGACATTGTTTTATGGCTTACATTAGAACACATCATTCATATTAGGTTTCGGATAGAGATCGCACCTCATTTCAGTGTATCTACTTTTGTCATCATAATCATTGCAACAGGTGAGTTCGTAGCCCCACTTTTACTCGTTTAATTGTTTTATAAACTCTTCGGGGGAGATACATGCTCAACTACTTGCTTTTACTTTACATCTATATGAACTTAAATATCTTTTGTTTCACTCTCTATGTGCGTGAAGTAGATTATGTCCAACTAAATTGATCACTATGTTATGAACGCTATTAGTTGAAACACTTGATTTTGAACCTTTGACATGTATATTTGAGCTCTTTTAAATTGATTCGAACCCTTTAACATATAAGTGAACACTTTGGACTTGATTTGAACTTTTTGACATATAGTTGAACTCTTTTAACCTGTAAAGGACCCTTTTGATATATTTTAAACTTGTTTGACGTGATTTTTAAACGCTTCGACTATCTTGAACCTTTTGATATTATTCGAGCTCTTTGACTGTTCTGAACTTTTGAACTCGACTTAAATCTTTGAACTTAATTACCAACTTTTGAACGGAACCCTTGAACTTAAGTACAAACTAATCACTTGTTTGAACTTATTAAACCGTACGTGTTATGACCTTGACCTAAAGTCTCCCATGTTCGGAGCATCACTATAAAGTCTCCCATGTTCGGAGCATCACTATAAAGTCTCCCTTGTTCGGAGCAACCTAAAGCCTCCCCGTCCGAGCAGAGCGTCTCACTATGTTACGGAGCATTCTCAAAAATTCTCGCCTTATTGGTGGAGTGTGCAAAGTCTCCCTATGTGAACGGAGCAATACCAATTCTCGCCTTATTGGTGGAGTGTGCAAAGTCTCCCTATGTGAACGGAGCAATACCAATTCTCGCCTTTTTCGTGGAGTGTGCAAATTCTCCCATGTTCGGAGTGTTCTTAATTGTATATATATAGATGTAATCTTTTTCGTACATTCGCATTGTTAGTCTCCTATTAGTAGGTAGTATGGATAGCTATTAGAGGTCGGCCAACCTCTCGTCCACTATGTTACGGGACGCATATTATTTATTCTAGGGGCTTTGCCTGGCATACATTATTATATACGTGGTACTATATTGTGAACTATTATGACCATTTATACTTGACTACTTGATACGCTATATTTTAAGCAATGGATTGTGAACACACAGGTTGCAAGTTTTGTATGGGCGGAACTTGGAACTGAGTGGATTTACAATGCCTTTGCTTTGAGAACTCATTTGACCTCGTGTGCTTGAACATAAACTAGACACAGGTTGCAACTACTACTTTTGGCAGTGGATTGTGAACACATAGGTTGCAAGTTTTGTATGGGCGGAACTTGGAACTGAGTGGATTTACGATGCCTTTGCTTTGTGGACTATTCTAATTGACCAAAACTTTGCCTTTGTCGCATGAACGCTCTTTAAAAGCTTTACTTGTTAAACTAACTCTATGAACTCACTCAACCATTGTGTTGACACTTTTAGCATGTTTTATCTCAGGTATCTAAGGCATTCACTTCAGGGCATGCATGTGGATTTATCATAGAGTCACGGTGTCGACGCGTCTCACCTATATTTTATGCACTTAACTATCGTTTGATTGTAACAAACTCATTTTGGTATATTGGAAATATTTTGGGACCTATGTTTTGTTAACTCTGATTATTTTACAGAATCAAACGATATTTTCAAAACGACACTTTAGGTCGTTCGAAATAACTGTAACTTTGATGCTATGATCGTCATCCCCCAGGAATTCCATTCCGCTGCAAAACAGGTAATTTGGGGGTGTGACATAAACTATCTTGGAAGATGATTCCTCAGCAGCAACTCTAACAGGATTGTAGGGAGTCTTGGGTGTAGGCTTGGGTGAGGTCTTGGGAAGGTCTCACTTTTCATTTGAATCACAACTAGTAGATGTAGTAGACCCTTGGTCAGAGGACTTGTCACTGTCACAACAAGAGACAAAGTCGGTAGATGAAGAATCAGGGTCTGGCAAGTCTCTTGACTTTTTGCCATAAAGATGGTGTGATCCATCAAAGTCAACTATAATGGAAAGGTCAATGGGCATATGTTCTCCTCTAATAGGTCCAGGTACAACATGTAATTCTCATTCTTTTACGTAATTAGCTAATCCTGCTGGAGTAGATTTACGCATATCATTCCTAGCTTCTAAGCTAACATATTTTTTAAAACCTAAACCTAACCCAGAGTTTACAGATTGACTACCATAGATAAATCGAGCTACTTTGTCACCTGATACTAACCATTCTTTATGTCTAGCTACTTCCTCATCTAGTTCCTTTTTCAACACTTGGTTTTCTGAAACTACATCAACTTTTTCTTTCTCAGTACGTTTTAAATCAATTTTAGCACATTCTAAATCACTTTCTAACACCCTTATCTTTTCATCATAAGCCAGTTGATTCTTTTGAAACAAAATTTTTTGTCTTTCTAATGTTTTTAAAGCCATTTTATAAGCCTCAACTCTCACATAACATTCATTATTTTTAGGTTTCAATTCATCATAAGCTTCCTTAAGTTCATTATATCTTTCACTACAACCAAAACACAATTATGTACCTGAGAGATGCCCATTAAGGCATTTGGTCATGCTTATCCTCTGAGTACTGACTTGCCAGCAATCCACCATGCTCAGAACCAGGAGCTCCATCATTTTCAGGCTAATGCACCTTCCAGTTGACATGGTCATCCAGAGTGACCAAATCATTGGATGATCCAGCTTTGGAATTTCCAGCTTCCATATTATTCTGCTGATAGGAAGAATACCTAACCTCATCACCAGCCTTCCTATCCTTGCATTCTTTTGAGAAGTGACCCATCTGACCACAAGTATAGCACTTGACTTTCCTTTTGTCAAATATTGCTGGATCTCTTCCCTGGAAACCAAACTTTCTCCCAGTGGATCCACCTGTTCAAAGTCCTCAAAAGCTAGTTGCTGCTGATTGTCATAATCAGCAACAAAAGAGTGAAGTACATCTTCCAATACACCACTGGATTTAGGTTGAGAATTTGATGGAGTGGTGATGTAGGATGATGATGCTGAGGAAATTGAGCTTGGAGCATAAGTCATCTTATTAGAGGAAGCCCCAACAAATGTTGAGTGACTGGAAGTGGATGAACGAAAAGGACTTCTGACATCACGCTCAAGAGTTTTAAGCCTATTGTAGAGATCATCAAAAGTGACCATATCCAGCCTACCTTTAGCTTTGAGTGAAATTCTCACTTGCAACCAAGATGGAGGTAAAGATCGTAAGAACTTTGAATTGTAGTCCCTATTGTTCTGCCGGCCTTCATCTGATCTGGATTGACTCAAAATCTTATGGGACCTGTCATATCCCTTGTGGATACCTTCTTCCTCAGAGATTTGGAATTCTTGAAACTACTATTTTAGCATTGATTTCCTCATTCTCTTTGACTCCTTGTTCCCACCAAACCTAGCCTTGATAGCCATCCAGATGTCCTTAGCATCCTGCATGTAGTGAAAAGTCACCCATGTGATCATCAAGTATAGCCTGAAGGAGAATAGTTCTAACTTTGTTCTCTCTCTGAACAACTAGTATCTCTTCAGCAGTTTTGGGACCAACGATGGTAACAACACCATCAGGATCTGTGACATGCCTCTTCAAACTGTTACCCTTCTTCACAACTTCCTAAAGATTCCAATCAATATTGGAAATCCAATTCTGCATCTTCATAGCCCACAAATCATACTCCTCCTTTTTTCAGGTATAGGAACTTTGCATTGCTGTTTGTGAGATTGAGTTGATGCAAAGATGTGGTGTTTTGATTGTAAGTGACTTCTGTGTCATCGTCTGACCCAGGCATTGTTATGGTTGTTTTGGTTGTATGGGTGTAAAGAAAAGAATGTTCTTAGTATCACAGAGGCTCTCCCGAGGCTCTGATACCACTTGTTGAACCTTAGACCTTGATAGATCTTTGAGCACTCATGGATCGTTAGTAATGCTTATGTAATCACAAACACACTAGTAGACAGTCTCTATTACTTGTATTCTAAAGCGAAAATCAAACACAAGTAAGAACAATAATAACTAAGAATACTTTGATCATGTATGGATCTTTTTATAGAACTAAAACTTGTTTTTCAAAACTCGTACATCATCCAAACTAATGTGTTCCTTTTATAAACAAGGAATCCTAAACCGTTTCCCAAGAAGCGTATAATCATAAAACTAAAGAAGATATACATTATCACTTCCTAATAAAGCTCATGTATATCCTAACTAACTATAAACTACGCGGAATATCTATCTCTGCAGAAACAAACTACGCGGTTTTACTACTTCCACAGAATCATTAATTCAGCAGATTCTAGCACTTCAGCAGAATCCATTGCACTTCAGCAGAATCCATCAGTAGTATATTCAGCAGAATTCTTATTAAGTAGAATTCCCAACACCCTAGAGAACGATATCAATACCCGTGGCTTACCCTAATACTACACTACAACGATTTGGTTCACTGCCTAGGGTGTTGAAAAACTTGCTCGACAAAAAGGAAGTTCCTTTCCCCGAACGCGCTGCATAAGCGTATCAGTCCCAAAGACTCGTTTTAAAGCAAAAGAAGATGAATGATAACAGGTATGGACGTCCTCATGTCCAATGTCACGTCTTGTCATAAGTCCTAAAGGAAGGGGGCCTATACCTGAGATAACATGCTTAAAGGTAAACACTAAGGTTGAGTGAGATCATAGGTTTTAGTTGTAATAGATTTGAATATAAGCTCCACTGAGGACAGTAGAAGGGTTTTGATAAGGTGACAGTGTTAAGTGTTGTTTCACTAAGCTCATGAGACCGCATGTCAACGTAGCCGTATCATGATGGCTGCAGACCAATTCATGACCGGAGAAATTAAGGATAACTTGCCAAGGTTAACCTTTTAGGGTGAATCTCAAGTATAGTGCTCATTGGTGCCTGGATGAGGCAAACCAACGAGAGTTGTTAAACCCTAAGTAGATCTACTCACTATACTCGCATTTACTCGCAAGTGATTATGGTTCATGAACTTTGGGGGAAATATGGCATAGAAAGTGCTCGTGCAATAGCCAAAGAAAAAGACTCGTATTCGGTATAAAGCATGTATCCGCCTCGAGGGTTTTGAAAACATTTAAAAAGTGAGGCTATGAACTCACCTAGGTTTAGGGAAATGTGATAAGGATTTAGACGTCTTACTCATGTATCCTAAGGTAGTGTGTGTCTAGGTATGTCAAGTCCTAATTGTATTGTCTATATTTCTTAAGTATGTATTCCTAAGTATACCTAGATTTAGATATATCATAACACTGTTTAGGCCATCATAATTCAGAGGTATGAAACCCCTCACATGAAGCTCCCTAGTATTGTGGTACATTGTTAAGTACTATGTTATATATTGTAACACCGTTTGGGCCATCATAATCCAGAGGTCACGTAGTAATCGTTTGAGGAGCCAGGACACTTTAAGTCGTAAACCCAGCAAACTCGTTAAAAGGAATACCCAAATGAACCCCTCCCATGAAGGTCCCTAGTATTGTGTTACAAATTAATAGAATATACTTTTAAGACCTTTAAGTTTACAACTTGAAAAAAACTACACTTAGGTTACAAACTTTTATGGATTTAGTCCTTTATAAAAAAAACTAATTATATACTTATCCTTATACTTAAAAACTTTCCAACTTAGGTCCTTAGACTTATAACTTCTAATAGATGACAAAAATAGCCCTTGTACTTAATAGGTTCAAAAAGTTATCGTATATACCCCTTTGCATGGAAAGCGTTATGAAACTCATCTTAAGACCATGCAAACTATATTTTTATGACACGAAAGTGTTTTATAGCTTATTTCTTATCAATAGAAGCTTATTTAAGTTACTTAAACTAACTTATAGCTTATGATAAAGGCCTAGAAACATGAATTTGACTCCTATTAGGGTTTTAAAAGGAAAACATTTTGGTTTTTGTGAGCAAGGCTTTGGGCAAGGGTTCTATTGTGATCTAATGCCCCTAATAACTATCCTAGTACTGAAACATAACTTATAGAACTAGTTTAGAGCTTACGTGATCAAGAAACAGGTAGCTAGGGGGTTTAGGGTTTTCTCGACAAAGTAAGGACTAGGGGAGGGCTTCTATCTTAGTGTGCTCGACTTCTTGGCTTCCTAGGACTCTTATACTACTTATAGGACTAGGCTGAGGGGAAGGGAGAAGTGAAATGGGATGATTTGAAATGAAATGGGGGGCGAGGTATTTATAGGGTCTGTTTGGGGTGTACGCTAAGTAAAGGAGGGGGTAAAGGTGGCAAGAGGGGGGAGATATGACTAATGGAAGCTAAGGTGACTAGTGAAGGCTAGAAGGGGGCTAGAGGCAGTGGTAGGGTGTTTGTTGTGGTGTTTGTGCGCGACATCAAGGTGGTGACAAGTAGGTGGATCACCTACTTGTAACCACCTATTGTGGTTCTAGGGTGGTTGTTTGTTGTGCTAAGGAGGTGATAGAGGAGGGTGGTAGGCTACTAGGGGTGCTGGTGGTGCCTAACTAGCTTAATCTAGGGCTTAAACTAGCCTAGGTTTAGGTTTAGGGTCTAACTAGGTTTAGGGTTCTATATCAGGGTTTAACACTTAGGTTAGTGATCTTATGGTGATTAGTGACTAATTTTTAGGCTTAAGATTCATGTATTAAGTGGTGGTAACTTGTGCTAAAGAATCAGGAAAGTTTAGACCTAGTTTAGGGGTCTAAATGTCCTATTTTGTGCTTTGTGCTTAAGGGACTTATACCTAGGCTCTAAGGGGTTATACTAGGGTTTGGGGAGTCTAATATACTCTAAGGTTTCTAGGGTAACTTATATATAAGCCTTGAACACAATTAAACTAGTTTCCTTTTGAAATTAGGGTTTTAGAACTTACCGTAACCGGATAGGTGTTGTTTTTGTGTTATGATAGACATAGTATACTATATTGATAGATTACATGATAAAATGATGTTTAGAACTTAGACTTGACATTCCAGGGGTTTACATGATGTAAACGTAAGGATATTTGGTATGGGTGGATACGTGAGCAGGTCTAACGGGTTATCTAAGTAGTAGTGATGAGATAATGCAAAAAATTTATCTAT
>OU343216.1:21023690-21120122 GCA_910596185.1 Chrysanthemum makinoi
GGCATGTTTGATCCTTTTAGGATTTTCCTTCCTAGGAGTAGGTACTTCTTAGGTTCTGGTTGATAGGCCATAACCTTTTTACCTTTATCAACTTTACCTTTGCCCTTCACCTTCTTGTTGTTCGCACGCTGTGGTTTTGGCTTATTTATCCTTCCACCCTGAATAGCAAGTACCTGGGAGTAGGAGCCTTCTAAGGTAACCATTTTTCATAGTCAATTAGCAAATACGTAGGTCGTAAGAATCAGTTTTCCCACGAGTGCATATATATTGAAGTTCGAACAAAACCATTGAAATCCTTGTTGGGATCTGTAATCAAGTTCACGGCCATATCATCTTCATAAGTTTTTCCAAGTGCCCTTAATTGGTCCATGTAACCTTTCATTTCCAGTACATGAGCACTTACGGGTTTACCCTCTCCCTGCTTGTAATGCATCGATCAAATCATAAATTTCGACAACAGCTGGTTTCTCGAACATAGTCCGAAGTTCATCAAGCATGACAGATGGGAAGTAATTTTCGAACTACTTTTGACGAGCAGGTTCCATCGTTCCCAACATAGGCAGCCACATCATGATGCTATACTATATTTCCAAGCATCCTTTTCGCTGAGGAGCGCCGGTCTGGTTCAGCAAGACAAGGCGGTAATACAGATAATTCAACCGATCAGCAAATCTACGAATTCTCAAAGAGCGGTGCCAATCATTGAAATTCTTAGAGCCAGTCAACTTTTCTTTAAAAACTTTGAACAGAACTTAGTGCAGTGTTAGTGTTATCGTTGTTTTGAGCCATTTCTACAGAAAAAAGTTCAAGTAATAGTATTTTCGATAATACAACTTTTCAAGAAAATAAAATATACCCAAGGTAATATAAACATATAACCATATAATTTTCTCGAAAACTAGGATCCAGATTATCATAGGTTCATTACATCAGTTGATCTGCTAGTAACAAAAGCATATAATAAGGTAATCTGTCGAACAATAATTGGCAAACAATTTCCAATTCCTAGATCATTATGGGATTTATATTTTCTAACGCTATTGCAAATATAAACATGTTTCATCCCATCTTATGCCTTGAGTCCAATTCTCACTTCCTACTCAACTTAAGTGTATAACTTAAAGAACTGCAAATATGTTCATGTAAGGTCTGACTTTACATAAAGATTTACCTCTCCATCACAATCTCGCCAAGTTCTGACATGACGTAAATTGCAACTTCAAGTGTTCCTTTTAATTAGATGGCGCATAACTTAATTTATAAAGGGTACTAGTTTTGATTTTATGTGGTCAAATCAAATATGTACAAAGATGTCATGCATTCATCTTGTAGCATAAATTTAATAAAAAACTTTTTATTACCAATTCACAAAGATCAAATTATCAAAGTTTTGATTGAGGTATTGGGTTCACCAATCAAGGAATTTACCTTTAATTATCGTCCATTATACCGTACTTTTGCATAATTGTAAACACTTAATGTTTCGGGTAATTACCACCGAAGTGGCGCATGGAATTAAAGCTAATTCGCCCTTAAGATGATTTTGTAGGCATAGCCTACTTGGTAATTCCAATTTGACTCGCAAGCAAGCGGAAAGTTTGGTCAGCGCTAAAGCAATAACCTCCCTCTTTAGGGTCACAATTTAACGCCCCTCCTAGTACTTCCCACACATCCACAAATTGGATGTGTGCCGTTCTCACTTTTTGTACCAAAATCATCAATCAATTAAACTATTGAAAACTTAACTCTTCAAAACCAAATTAAATTTCACCATTGTTTAGTCCTAATATTTTCTATTCAAAATTACCCTTTGCTTAAAACTGTCTAACATAATAAAAAACAAGTAAACAACAAAAAATAATCAACTAAAAACAACGCACATAATAATAAACAATTTAATACGTGTAAACAAGTAGCCATATGCAACTTATTTGATAAAACCCTATTAATAATCAATGTCTAGGTTAATTAACGTATATATTAATTAGGGCTTGCACTTTCTCAATTGAAAGTGAGCCACATACATCGACGAATCGATTGCGTAAACCCTTAATTAAAATATATCAAATTGCACATAATTGATTCAATAATATATAATTGGAGTTTTCCCCAATTCAAGATTTATCATAAATAAACATGTGATAAAATATCTTAACAATTAAACAATATTCAAGCAACTATCCATGACAAACATGCATGTATCATCATGGATATATCATAACAATTATTCAAATAGTTACAAGATCGCATATAATAATTACAATTCACATAACATATTATTCATGAATTAATCACGTAACAAATATATTAATTCTAGGTTTCGATAAGGTTAACAAACAATTTTAAAACCCTAAAACATTTTAAATATGTCGACTAAAAAAAATTAAGGGGTAAGCCCCATATTAAAAAAAATAAATTGACACGTACAAAAAAATAAACCAAAACCCTAGATTAACCATATCAAACAACATACAATTATTCGTTTTTTACGCGTTTAGTAATTAATTACTCATTAAAACCAATGACTCGTGATGCCACTATTGGAATTATATATCATGACATTCAATAAATAAAACACAAAACATCAAAGTATACATGGGGAAGCGTATAGGAAAGATTAACGAATAATTAATTAACATAAACAAGAAAATACGTACCTTTCTTGATTCTAGCCGAACAAGAATCAAATCCACAAAACTAGCAATTTGGATGAACCCTAGGGTTTATAGGATTATGTGAATTACCCTTTACCGATTTTGTAATTCAATCCAAGAATACTAACAATAATGTGTTAGTACCACTTTCTTGTACACACGTACTATACCGAATTAAAGGAATGCTAGTTTTAATCAAACAAATAACTTTGAGTTGGAAAAGTTGAGGATCAACACCTACAAGGTGGTGTATGATCGGTTTTAGCAAAGAAGACACACAAACAATTTTAGGTTTAGCTTATGAGTACAAGAGATGGAAAACACAAGACCCCTAGCCTTGTATATATACTAAACTAAACTTGGTGAACAAGTTTGAGTTAGATTTGGGTTGGGTTTGTCCCTCTTGGCCGATCGGTGGTAACATCCCCAAGGGGATTCCGGAACCTTCCCAATATTTGCAATCTAGTCATTTTTCAATTCCATTTAACGACCGTTAGTCCATTACACTTAATTACTTAATGTCCGTTATAGTTATTTCGTTTAATTAATAAATAAATATAACTATTACATTTAATTATTAACTTTAATTCTCAGACGCAAAGTGTGCAATCCTGTGGTCTCGAGTTCGATCCTAACTCACGTCTACAAATTTATATCCATAAAATCAACAATAAGGTAACTCACTAACTTGTTTTATAATAAAATGTACGTCTCATGCAAAATGTCTCTTCGCATATTTGTGTGTCTTTAATTGTGTGCAGAAATACTACGCAACCAGGATTTCAGCCAGATTCAACGGGAAGGTTCTTGCGTTACAACATAGTTACCAAACAAGTGTCGATCTTGCTTAGTGGTCTCAATGGAGGGGGTGGTCCTGCCGTCAGCAGTGATGGTAGATTTGTTCTTGTACCTGAGATCGGTGGCACGCGGATTTTAAAATACTGGTTGGCAGGACCTAAAGCAAATACAGCAGAACTTTTTCAAAATACTGATGGGAATCCAAATAAAATAAAACGAGCAGAGAGACTTGGGGAGTTTTGGGTGGCAGTTTCTACTGCATACTATCCACGAGCATCTCTCATTGTACCTAAAGGAATTTTGATCAATTCAGATGGGATCGTGCTGCAAACAGTTTCATTTGCTACACAATACTTCAATAAAACTATCAGTTTGGTTCAAGAGTGGAAAACTTTACGTAGGCTCTCGTCTCACCAGTTTCATTGGTATTTACTCTAATTAGACAAGCATCTCGATTGTACTACTAAATGCGGGTGAAATGATGAATATTATCTAATACAAGGGTTGATTTGTCTTCTTTTTGAAATAAAACGACGAATTAATTTAGGGAATAACTAATGAGTATTGATCACACTAAAAAAAAATATATGCATTGGTCACAAATTGGTTATCAATATTGGTAAGAGAACGTACGTGTTTGCCTAACCGATTTACGCATGGTTAGTTGTTCATGAACTCTCCATTAATTATGATCTATACACAATTGTATCTTTAGAGGACTGTTTGGATGATGAATGACTAAACTTTGAGCAAAACTAATTTAACCACAGTTCCTATTTTTCTAAATTTGTTACGTGCAAATAGTTACATTCATGAACATAGTGATTAGATTTTTTTATTCTAGAATGCAGAAAACTATATCAAAGTTGAAATTGCAAATACAGAGATTACACATTTACACTAAAACATAAAATAAACTTTCATATGCACAGTTGAAACTTTCTTAAGGGGGGAGGGAGTCGACGAAAGATGGAGTCGGGGCCGAGAGTTTTTCCGGTGCCGCTCGGGAGCACCGCCCCCTCCCTTGCGGTACCGCTAATTTTGCTTCCATTTCACCCCAATTCGGGCTGTTAACCCCGCATGTCACCCCGCTTTCTAACGTTCGAAAAAGTAAAAAATAAAAATAAATAAATGAGTATAACGGCTAGTTTGTTCCAATAGTCAAAAAGGAAAAAAAAGAAAAAAAAATCTCGTATATATACACATTCAAAAAACATACCAAAATCATATACATTAAAATAAAAAATTCTCTTCTATATCAAAAAATGATGAATCCTTTATTTCTTGAAGATTCAACCTCAGATTCGTCTTTGTCAAGTAATGAGTCGTCTCAGACGGGTTAGATGCATCTAGCGTTTATGCTTTATGTCGCCAACTTTGTGATGCCTTCCGGTTTTCGTGACATCGCATCGTCGAAAAGGAAGTATATACAAAGATGTAAACGTGAATTATCGCATAACCATCTTGTTCAAGATTATTTTTCTCAGAATCCGAGGTTTGCCGTTTACTTTGAAGATCGGTTTCGGATGAAAAGGTCACTCTTTGAGAGAATAGTAGTCGATATGGAAAACAAAATACGATGCAAGAAACGTAAGAAGCTTTTCGGGTTTGCAAAAATGCACAGCCGCAATCCGTCAATTAGCCTATGGAAGTGTTCCTGACTCGTTAGATGAATACTTACAAATGTCAGCAAGAACGTCACGTGAAAGCCTTCAAAATTTTTGTCATGGTGTCATTCAATTATACGGGAGAGAATATTTGCGTAGACCCACCAAGAGTGACGTGCAACGTTTATATGCATGTCATACAAACTATCATGGTTTTCCTGGCATGTTAGGTACGTATAAATTATATAAGTTATATAAATTTTATAAATTTTATTTTATATTTTAATGTTTATTTAAAATTTATATAAATTTTAGGAAGTGTTGATTGTACACATTGGCTGTGGCGTAATTTCCCGGTGGCTTGGCATGGGCATTTCACGAGAGGTGACCACCCAGGGCCGACTATCATGCTTGAAGCCGTGGCGTCCCAAGATGGCTTGTTTTGGCATGCATTTTTTGGTGTCGCCGGTTCAAACAACGACCTGAACGTGTTGAATCAATCTACATTATTCAATGGTCATGTTAACGGCACCGCACCAGTTCTTCCATTTACTATAAATGGAACCGAATAGTAGCACGGATATTATCTTGTAGATGGGATTTACCCGAAATGGAGGGTGTTTGTGAAAACTATTCCTTATCCAACTGGTGATAAGCGAATACGATTTAGTGCGGCACAAGAAGGCGCGAGAAAGGATGTGGAGCGAGCTTTCGGTATGCTTAAAGAGAGATGGGGTATACTTCGAGTACCAGCACGACCAACCGAAGAATTGAGAATAATAAAAACCATGTATGCTTGTATTATTTTGCACAACATGATTTTAAAGGAAGAGGGGCTTGCTTTATGTCCTGATTGGATCCCAGATCCTCCGGTGAATTCACAACCTAACGAAGACGTGCTATTGGAGATCCGAGATGAGGACACTCACGATGATCTACGAATGGATCTCATCGACCATATTGAGCACGCATACATTCCAAATCTAGATGGCTAGTAGTTGTTTTTCAATGTCTCTTGTACTTTTTTGTTTTTGAAATTTGGTAGTTGTTTTAAGTATTTATTGTATATTTTTTTAGTATTTAATGTATTTTGTATTTTTATTTTTAATGAAATATTGAAGTTAATTGAAAAAAAATTAAATTGTGATGTGAAGGAGAGAGAAAGTGAAAGATGGGAAGGGGTTGAAAGATGACGACTCCCTCTAAAGATGGGGTTGAAAGATAGGTGAAAAAATGGTGATGTGGAAGAGAGAAGAAGTGAAAGATGAGATCTTTCACCCCAACAACTCCCTCCCCCCTAATGGCCCGGTTTTTATTTGTGATTAGACTACTAAAAGCACGTCGACAATTTTTGTAGTTTCAATGTATATTGGATCTCCGAAAAATGATAAAAGCACTTTTACTCAAAAACGGTTCAAAAAACACGAGTTTCTAAAATCGGGTTAACCGGTTAGACCCGTCGAGTTTTGAGTGACCCGAGTCTTGAAACCCGGCCGGTGTTGGTTTTTTTCAAAAGTTTTTTATAAAAACGGGTTGACCCGGCAGTCGAATCGGTGCCAGGTGACTCGACCGGGTCAACTAAAAACCCGATTTTTAAAACATCGGAGAAAACTAGAATTTTATTTCATTATACATGAAGTGGCCTTTAATAATATTAGTTTTAATCTCGCCTCAAGCAAGATGTTCAAGATCTATTTTTAGTCTACAACTACTACATCATTCACTTATTTATTCATCATTCTCATTTGATTTCTAAGGACAAGTAATAACAAAGGTTTTTTTTACTACAAATATAAATTAAAAAGATGTTCTTAATACCCAAATCGTGCAATACGATACAATAAGATCTATAAGTTAGATATTCCATTATCGAAATTACTCTCATAATGCACATTTGAAAAGACCGATGTTTTCAAACCCGGGTAGAACCGGTGCCCGGCCACAAAAATAGGAAAGAAACAAGGGTTTCTAAAACCGGGTTAATCGGTTAGACCCGTCGGATTTTGAGTTACCCGGGTCTTGAACCTGAACGGGTTTGGTTTTTTTCAATTTTCTTTATACAATCCGGGTTGACCCGATGGTCGAACCGGTGCCCGATGACTCGACCGGGTCGATTAAAAACCTGGTTTTCAAAACATTAGAGAAAACTAAAATTTTATTTCATTATACATGAAGTGGCCTTTAATAATATTAGATAGTTTCAATTAATTCATCATTCTCACTTATTTATTCATCATTCTCATTTGATTTCTTAGATAGTTTCAATTAAAAAAAACTACAAGTCTCATACATATATATGTTCCTTTTTCTAAATAATAATGTTGTGCGATACTATCCTTTTGGTCTCTTTGCATATCTAAATTTGGAAAATGCTAGTATCCTACCTTTCTAACTTGGCTACATTTTTCTTCATCATTGTGTCTTGTCAATTTGCCATTTTTAGCGACTACATGCGCCTATAGGAGTCCTCCTGAATCATCACTAGGACAAGTTAAATATTTTATGTGCAAATAATTGGGATTTTTAAATGGTAAACGCACAGCAACCTACACTACACCTTTGTATGTGAAGTGACTTGAACCCTCAACGACTTGATTGAGAAATCCAGACCCCTCAAGTACACGTGGAAACCGTTAGGCCAAAGTCCCCTTGGTGCATTCAATTTATTATGTTTAAAACAATTACATTTTAGGTACACAAGAATTATATGGGCCATATTATAATTATAACTTGCTTATATATATATGATGATAACTACACTCAAATTTAAATCAAGTTACCAAATATGCGTCAACGGGTAAAAGTCATATTTATCTGAGATCTTGAACACATAAATCATTTAAGGCTTCGATATCACTTTGTCCTTCACTTTTCAAATTATTAATCTTGATGTTGCTATTCTTAGTAATGAAACTAACTAACCAGCATGACTCCGATGGTTGACAATGAACTCTTTTATGAGTAGTGAGATATTGTATACAACTTTGATAGTCATTCCTCATAACCATAATAGACATACCAAACATGCCCTAAACTACCATATATCATTCTATTGTATCGGCCATAACTTTGTTACTAAAATTGATATAACTTGGGTGATCAAACTCCTTAATTTTCTTATAGTGCAATTATTTTGTGAAGTATTGCTTTCAAATGAGTGTTACACACAAATTGTGTTAATCTTTTCACTAATGTGTATGCATAAATATACTGTAAGTTCTTAGGTAACTATAGAAAGACTAATGAATGTAATTTGTACAAAAACTATGAATAAATATTATCCTTTTCCAATTTAAGAAAGGATTTTATTCACCGTAGAGTGCTTAAATCGGGAAAAACTATACATAGTGGCCATTATGACTCTGATAATCATCTACGGAACAAGCTAGAATGAAAAATTATGTTTCATATGTATAGTCAACATTGTCATGCTCCCATCATCCAATCACAATCTACCATCTTCGTATACTCTACTTCCCACCACAGTATTACACACAATACTTAAAATATTAAAATGAGAAAGCACCTGTATCATAAAAGAACTCATGATAGATACCAGTATACTTGTGTATCCTCATTCACACGTAAGCAGCTCAAATAAACAAGTCATATAATAGGCAACATATGAGCAGTACTAAGCGACAAGCAAGCTGTTGGAATCACTCCTAAACCTTAATTCAAGTGTTAGTGATTCACATGTAATAGTTAGCTTAATATGGCCTTTATGTTAGTAATTAGCCTTAGGCTTATGTAGAAGGCCCATAAGCCTAGGCCCAAGTCCAATAAGGAAAGGAAGGGACTAGAAGTGTTGCCCTAGCTCCCTCTCCTATAAATACTATGTAATAACCCTCACTTGAGGGTTGGTTGTTCAATTTACTCTTTCATTCCTACGCCTAACTCTTCTTTACATTTATACGTGTGTGTTTGAGTGAGTTGTTCATCCGATCTTCTCTATATCTCTTTCTATTGTGCTTGTGTTGTAAACTTCGTGACCTAACAGTGGTATCAATCGCCAAACAGTTGGGTGAATCGGTTTGTTTTTGAAGTGGGTTTCGGTCCTACGCGTAACTACTGGTTTACAAACTTTGGATTGCTTAAAAACACATTTTTTACACTTTTTAATCCAAGATTCATGTACTTTCAACGTTTTAAGGTGTTAAAATAACTGTTTTTGGCAAAAAGTTTCAACCTTTACGTGTGGATCATTGTTTTTGAGCTAGATTTTTTACGTGGTAGATGCTCTACGCGTAACAGTTTTAGACACTTTGGATCATCAAGTTTCACACTTTTGTGTTCTTTTGGTGATATTGAAGCTATCTCATCACAAAAAAACTGGTTTAGAAACATCTTTGGGCAAAAGTCAATTTACGAGTAGTTCTACGCGTATCAATACCCTAAAACTACGCGTAACTCATTCCTTGGTTTGATCTTCAGTTTTCGTGGTTTACTCCGTGTTTTCTTGCTTTGATAAGCCTGAAAATACGTCAACTTTGGATATCTTTTGCACTGTGATAGTGTAAAAGATCGTTTGGGTAAAACCCTAAAATTACGCATAAGCTTAAGCTTACGCGTAGAATTTCTTACGCATAAGATTCCTCTTACGCCTAAGCTCTGTCTTACGCATAAGGTAATCCTACGCCTAACTTACTGTTTACACATAACTTTTGTGTTTTCTCATCTCTTACGCGTAAGCTAATCCTACGCGTAACTATTGTTGTTACACATATCTTTGGTGTTTTTACGCTTAAGTGATACTTTGCTCTTCTGTGATTTCTACGCCTAAGGATACTTCATCAACAACGGTTCATTCGACTACAAAGATCCATTTAACAACACAAGTTTTCAACATGTCACAACCACCATACTCTAGCTATTTTCCTTACACTTATAATCAACAACAACAACAACTAAGTCCACAACATCAACAATTTAATCATCAACAACAGATTTATCAACAACAATTTAATCAACAAAATACTCCACAACTTGCAGCAACTCCACAACCTCTAATGGTTCAACCACCACCAAGTCTTCAAGTACAACCTTACACAAACTTCTACAATCAACATCCATCCAGGAATACTATGAAGGAACCGACATGGTTTGGCAAGATGTGTGAAGCTTTAAGTAGCCAACAATCAATTCATGAAGCTGGCACACTTGATAGACCTCCAATGCTCACTCCTGGGAATTATGATCAATGGGTGATTCGGTTCTTTAGGTTTTGTGATCTAAAGAAGCCTCATGGAAAGTTCTTAAAGAAGGTCATTATGAAAGGTCCATTTCAGATGCCTACTACTCACACCCCAGAATCCGATGCCAATCCACCAAGAGATGCAGTCACCAACATTGCTACTGTTGCAAACCTCACGGGTGATCAACTTCTACACTTTGAAGCCGACGAACTTGCAATGCAATACATCCTTTTAGGACTACCAAATCCAATCCTTCAAAGTGTTGATGCTCAAAAGACTGCAAAAGCGATGTGGGAACATATTCATCTTCTTATGGAAGACATAACACTCAATTAGGAAGACATGGAATCCAAAATCTACTTGGCTTATGAACACTTCATGATTGAACCAGGAGACACATTAGAGTCATATCATCATCGCTTTTCAGACATCATCAATGATTTGGACAAACACAATATCATTATGCCAAGAATTGTTGTCAACACAAAGTTCCTGAGAAGTCTTGGTCCGAATGGGAAAAGTATTTCATTTTTCTCCGTCAAGCGAAGAATATGCATCATGCTACCTACGGATTGTTGTACGATTATCACGAAGCCTCATTAAAAAGAAGTTGATAAGGAAAGGATTATCCGTGGCCAAACTGTTTCACCTTCACTTCTGGACAATCAACAACTTGCTTTGTGGGCTCAAACAAATATTCCTCCTCAACAAGCTCCTCAACCCGCCCCTCAACCAACTGCAACTATCACACCTTATGATCCGTCACAGAAACAACCTCAACAAAATCAATTGGTTCCATACAACAACAACACTGCTCAAGCTCTTTACACTAAAGCTGATGAGGACTCCGATGCCTTCGATGAATTGCAACAAGGATTTGTTATGATTGCTAAAGCATTTGGCCGTTATACAAACAAATCCAACAATTGCATTCGTTCTTCATCTAATACAAGGAATCAGGATGTTGTGAACAATGGACGCGTTGAAGTTCAAAACGTGGTTATGGTCGCGATGGGAGGAGGTCAAGGGTTAAATGCTATGGGAAGGAATCACATGGTGCTCCGCACCAAAGAAAGGGCTCAGTGGTTGAACAGGAAATGCTCGAATGAGGTTAATGGTCTGATGCTAAAACTGTAATGAGAAGGGTCATCTGGTAATGCATGTCCTAAACCGAGGACAAGAGGCAGTGCTTATTTCAAAGAGGCTTTGCTCTTGGCTCTTAAGGATGAAGTTGGTGGAACTCTTACCAACAAGGAACGAGCTTTATGGCGATGCAGATTCGATGATGATATGGAGGACTTGCGTGCTAATGCAGCAGTTCCGATGTTGATGGCACATATGCAAGCTCTACACATGAGTGACACATGCCCAGTGTATGACATTGACGCTTGTCTCAGGTACGAACAAACAATTATCATTAATGAACCGATATCTCCGCCAACATCTACATCCGACATAGATCAGTGTTCAACATGAGCCTTCTACATCTCATTTCGATGATCATCAACTAGACCCCGTAGTTATATTTGATGATCAAGATGACCTTATGGTTACCATTGATGATCAAATTGACTCCGTGGTTATACTTGAGGATCTAAACAATGACCATGTTGAGACTCACGTTGAACAAAATGATTCTATGTTTGATCCGAATTTGAGCTCAGAACCTTAGTTAAAGACTAACAATCCCGAGTGGAACATTATCATGATGTCAATTCAAAACTAAAAGCAAAAAAATGCACTGTTAACCAGGGATAACGATTGCTTAATTCGACAAATCAAAGTTTTCAAAACTCAAGAAAACGGAAAAGGTTTTGAAGTCGCTTTTGCTAAATCTTATCAAAACGAAAAATCTTTAGAAGGACAGATACGTGATCTAGCCGCATCGAAGAATGCTTTGTTGTCTCAAATAGAACAACTGAAACATGAACATAAACAACAACTTAACACTCTTACTTTGGAAAATCAAAAAACCAAGGCTGAGTTGTTAACTTGTCAAAAACAGTTCTCTGAGTACAAACAACATTCCACGAAACGAATAGATAACTATCTTGAAGAAATTGTCGACTTACAACACAAAATCAAAGAGTTTCGAAATGTCATTTATAAACATGGTGAGTCAATCACAACTATTCAAAAGTTTACTTTTAAACCAAATCCAAATGGATACGGTCCGAATCTTGCTGATTACAAACCTAAGTTTTCTAACAGAGCATTCAAACCAAATCCGGAAGTTTACAGTGCAGAACATAGAATTGATGATTCAATTATGACTGTTGTGGAATATAATCGCATGGAGGAATTCAATGCAGATGACGAGAGTCGGTCAAAATGGAAAATGTCGTTTATAACAAACCATTTAACTATTCAAAAGCCGTAACTTTTGTCACACAACAAGATACTTCAAACACACCTTTGGTTGTCACACCGGCCAAGTTAGTCCCCAACACATTGGTGCACAAATTAATGGTCCTTTACCTTCACTTAGTGAAGTAAAACTAAAGTCGAAAGTTGTCGTGTTATCAAATATTTTGACACTTTCTTATCTGACATCAAACTTTTGGAACGTGAGATTGAATTTCATTCTGAAATAAAATTTGAACATTTTCACTCGCCATTGGCACGAGAACAAAGAGACATTTTTCAGAAAAGAATTTTACCCCATGTCAAAAATTTGAAAAATTGTGCACTATATTGGGAAAGGGATTTTCACAAGGAACTTGGTCTCATGAAAACAGTTTCGATAAAACGAAACATCAATTTCAAATACTAAACGTAAAAGAAACATTGCGAAAAGATGTTGATTGACTCTTGGAAGGTGTTATCTGTGCTGATATCTATAATGTTGTGTTATTGCATTCTTTGCCATATGCATCTGATTTTATATCTGCTGATACTGTTGATTCTGTTGAAATTGTTGAAAATACGGATAAGGTGCTTCAGTTCGAGTCTTTAAAAGTTGAAAATGAACGATTGTCAAACGAACTTTCAAATGCAATACGTCGTCTTAATTGGTGTCAAAAAGATATTCACGATCAACAACTTGTTTTTCAAAACAAAATCGCCTAGTTGCGTGCAAAATCTTCTGATCCTAAAATTGAGCAACTGGATGATCAAAACGTGTCTTTTAAATGTCAAATCTCAAAATATGAACAAGAACTTGCAAAAGTTAAAAAGGAATATGGTGTCATATTTGATTTACTCAAACTGACTCGTGATGAAGCATCAAACGAACTTGATCATTATTTTGCATACACTAAAGAAGTCATGAATTTTTCTGGAAATCTTTGTTTTGAAAATCAAGAGCTGGTGCACACTATCTTTAAGTTAAGGGAAATGTTAGGAAAGTATGAACAAGTTCAGCCTAGCATCATTAAGAGAGTTGCACCGGTAACACTTAGCAATCATGTCCCCGAATACCTAATCTGACAAAACACAAGTTACTAATGTGCTTCCCTCTACTAAACAGGACAGATAGTTACCTCTTTTCCAAACGTCCGCACTTCACGTTCTAGGAGCAATACACGAAAGAATAGGAAGTTGCGACCTAAGAAAAGAAAAATAAAGAATGTTGAAGTAGAAGAACACCGTAGGACTTTGAATAAGACTCCAGTTGCACCCACTTTAGATATTGCGTCTAGCAAATGTAATGGAAAAAGTGTTGTAACTAATGTTGAACCTTTAAGTACTTTTGATATTCACCGGTCTCGATGCTTCGTTTATTTGTCGTAGAAGTATGCGTTCTGATTGTCAGGATAAATGTGTTGCTAAGGCTATCTTGTCTCGTTTACGGAATCCTAAGATTCGGAATACCTCTAGGCCCACTACTGCTTCTAAGTCTGTGCTAGGTAAACCACCCTCTTTAGATTCTAAGAAACGATTTGATGTCCCTGTAGCTCCAGTTTCACCTCCAAGGAATGTAGTACCACCTAGTACTTTCACTAAGACTAAAGCTAAGACTAGTTGGAGATGGCAGAAATGGATACATAATACACTAGGATTTAAATGGATACCTAAAATCATTGATGTGTGTATTTCAACTATAACTGCTGAGGAACCCTCTAACTCATCGGGTTCCACATCTACTTCTATTCCATCTGTGTCGTCTATGTGTAATGCAGGTGATACAGATCATCCTTTGGATTGTTGATAGCGGATGTTCCCGACACATGACAGGCAACCTTAAACTGTTATCAAACTTTATTGCAAAGTTCATTGGCACCGTCAGATTCGGGAATGATCACTTCGCAGCTATCATGGGCTACGAAGATTACATCAATGGAAACATCGAAATTAGCAGGGTTTATTATGTGGAAGGCCTCGTTCACAATCACTTTTCTGTTGGTCAATTTTGTGATGGAGACTTGCTTTCAGGGAGAAAACTTGTTTCATTCGTGATCTGCAAGGAAATGATCTTATGTCTTGTCAACGCTCATCCAGTCTCTACACTATCTCCATGAAAGACATGATTGCTTCATCTCCCATATGTCTACTCTCAAAGGCTACATCTACCAAATCTTGGCTATGGCACCGTCGTCTCTCACATCTAAACTTTCAAACCATAACCAACCTTGCTCGACACAAACTTTTTGAAGGTCTCCCGTGATTCTGATATTCTAAAGATCACCTATGCTCATTTTCCTTCAAAGGCGGAACACAGCTCTCAGCATGTGCTTCATCTTCTTCACATGGACTTGTGTGGCCCGATGCGTGTGCAGACGATTAATGGCAAACGCTAAATCTTGGTAATTGTTGATGACTACTCAAGATGGACTTGGGTTTATTTTCTTCGAAGTAAAGATCAAGCTCCACAGATGATCATCACCTTTCTCACGAAAATTCAAATTTAGCTCCGGAACACCGTCCGACAAATTCGAACAAACAAAGGAACTGAATTTGTGAATCAAACTCTTCGGGAATATTATGAGAAAGTGGAATTGAGCATCAAACATCTATTGCCCGCACACCAGAACAAAACGGAGTTGTTGAAAGACGGAACCGTACGTTAGTGGAAGCTGCCAGAACGAATTTAATCAATGCTAAACTTCCAGATTACTTGTGGGCTGAAGCTGTCTCAACTGCATGCTACACTCAGAATCGCTCAATGATTACAAAATGCCACAACAAAACACCATTTGAGCTTCTCCACAACCGTAAACCGAATCTCAAACACTTTCATGTATTTGGATCTCTTTGCTATCCGAATAATGATCGTGATGACTTTGGGAAGCTCAAACCCAAAGCCGACATTGGAGTCTTTATTGGATATTGTGAGAATTCTAAAGGTTACCGGATCTGAAATCGTCATACAAAGCAGGTTATGGAAACGATTCATGCTAATTTTGATGAACTCACTGAGATGGCTTCTGAATATAACAGCTTGGAACCCGGTCACAATCGCTAAACTTCCCCAAACCCCATCATCACCGAAACAAGCCCTCAGCTTACTCGTCAACAAATGGAAAGACTTTTGCTCCTCCTGTTCAGTGACGATATTGATGACCGTGCTCTAGGTGTATCCGCCCTTCACTCAACCCCGATAACACTCCTATACCGATACACTGCTACAACAACCTGTTGAACAAACCGCTTCTAACGACGAGAACTAGCCGATGATGTTCTCAATGATGTAACCCCACCCGCAGATTTTGATCCAAATGCTTCTTTAACCCGTTCGCCAATGAAATGCTGTGCACTGATGTTATGGAATCATCTACAAGCCATTTGAATCCTCAAAATCTGCATAATATATATCAACATCAACCTTCCACACATCGATGGACAAAAGACCACCCCCTTGAGAATATTATTGGCAACCAATCAACCGTCGTAACGACAACGTCTTCACACAGATGGTGAACATTGCATTTATGCTCTCACTGTCTGCCAACTGAGCCTAAAACATTAAAGACGCAATGACAAAGGACAACCGATTGAATACATGCAGGAAGAACTCAACCAATTCAAACGTCTTGAAGTATGGGAACTGGTTGAAAGACCAACAGGGGTCTTCGTCATTGGTCTTGAATGGATTTGGAAAAACAAATTGGATGCTGAAGGAACCGTAATTAGAAACAAGTCACGTCTAGTGGCTAAGGGTTATAGACAGGAAGAGGGTATCGACTTTGAAGAATCATTTGCTCCGGTTGCTCGCTTGAGGCTCGTTCGATTTTTCTCTCGGCTTTTGGGCTCACATGAACATCACGGTCTTTCGATGGATGTCAAAACCGCTTTTCTCAATGGACAACTGAAGAAACGGTTTATGTTAGCCAGCTAGAAGGATTCGTTGATCCAGAATTCCCTAATCATGTCTACAAACTGAAGAAAGCTCTCTATGGTCTCAAACAAGCCCCTCGGGCATGGTACGATAAGTTATCATCCTTCCTTATTGCCAATAAGTTTACCAAAGGTTCGGTCGACCCTACACTCTTTATACAATATCACGGGGCTACATCTTAATCGTTCAAATCTATGTGGATGACAACATTTTTGGGTCAACACATTTAAAATACTCAAATGCTTTTGCAAAACTTATGACAAAACATTTTGAAATGTCAATGATGGGTGAACTCACATTCTTCCTTGGAATGCAAGTTCATCAATCACCCCGTGATATTTTCGAGTCGGTCAAATATGCCCTTGAATTGCTACACAAATTTGGAATGCAAAACTGCGACACCTATGCCACACCAATGGCTCATACCAAGAAGCTGATTTACATGGGAAATTGGTGGACCCTACCAAATACAATAGTATCATTGGGTCTCTCATGTATCTAACAATAGCAGGGCCGATATTATTTTTTGCCGTATATCTTTGCTCTCGTTATCAGTCAAGACCAACTGAAACCCACCTCTCAGAGGCTAAAAGAATCCTCCGATACATCAAAGGAACCATTAATTTGGGAATCTGGTATCCGAAGGATTCTGGTTTTGAACTAATCGCTTTTGACGCTAATCACGCAGGATGCTTAGATTCACGTAAAAGTACTTCAAGAGCTTTACAATTTCTTGGTGATAAACTGGTGTCATGGCAATCGAAGAAGCAGGATTGTACATCGCTGTCCTCAACCGGAGCAGAATATGTAGCCATGTCGGCGTGTTCAAGTCATTTGGATGAGAACACAACTCAAAGACTATGGTTACGTATTTGACAGTATCCCGATGTACTGCGACAATCGGAGTGTTATTGCAATCTCGTGCAATTCAGTTCAACATTCAAAATCAAAGCACATCAATCTTCGATATCATTTCATCAAGGACCACGTGGAACAGGATACTGTTGAATTATATTTTGTGGAACGTAATACCAATTGGCATCTTCTCACCAAAGCCTTAGCTCCCGCTAGGTTTAATGAGTTGGTCCACCGGATTGGTATAAGGTGTTTGACTCAAGAGGAACTGGATGAACTCTTAAAACATTCTTAAAACCAGTCAAACACCAAAACCTCTTTGTAAATATTTTCAAAACAAAATACAAAATTATAAAATCAGAAAATCTCAAAAATATTCTTCTATCTACATTCTTTCAAACATCGCAAGTACAAATCTTCAGTCAACACTTTTTTCTATCAAATCTTTCACTATTTTTTCCCGAACAAGTGTTGAGGGGGAGAAAGTAAATATTTTTCAGTTTCATAAAACCTTGTACTTGCATGTTATTTTATCCCGGTTGTTTCTTTAATAATGGTGGTCACATTTCTGGTTTTCTGACACTCCTCGGACTAAAATTTATAAACTTTCATTGTTTCTTAAGTCAAAGGGGAGTGTCGTCAAAGTTATTTCCAAATATTCTTCGTTTGGTAACCAAAATGGAAGTTAAAGGCTTTGGATGAAAATGGAAAAGGTGGAGGGACTAAAACTGTCAAAAGCTTAAAGTTATTTTTAATAAAACTCCTCCACCTAACTTTACCACTTCACATTTATTACATACACCAAACTAATCCTACGCACAAAAATCATTCTTCAAATCCGGTTTCTTGATCATCAATTTGTAAGTTGTTTCACAATCTTCAAGTGTTTTTAAACAATGGTTTTGAATTTTATACAAATCCAACGGTTAAATTTTCACTTATTAACGATTTGATGTTCTACGCATAAGCGTATGAACACCTAATCAAGTGTGGGTGTTTTTTTGGTTAAACTGATAGTGTCAAAATGTTTGTTTTATCATCTTGAAACTATTTCAATCATTAAAACACACCCAGATACTCGAATTGATTGTTTTTGGGAATTAGGGTTTATGCGTGGAATTGGGTATTTTCAAATGTGAATGTTTTTTGTCAAAAAGATTGTTGTGTGATGTTGTTATTATGGTGAATTGATGATATCTAGGCTCAAACAACCCGAAACACTAATTGATTGAGAATTAGAAATTAGGGTTTAATGTTCTTGACGTTTGGGTATTTTTTATTCATTAAGAGTTTGATTTTAAAACTTGGTCATTACACTCACATGACATCTAAGAACCACCGGAAAAACTTTGATGCAAATTCCATGGCTAGATTTCATTACTCGCGTAATTATTAAACTTTAGGGTTTAAGTCACGCATAAGTATGCTTTACGCCAAACCGCTTAATGAGTATTCATGCCATGATCTGTTATACAATGAATGTATGTGTTAATATTGATGCTATGATGATGTTATTTCAGTTTGCTACACGAAAATCAGAATCAAGGTTGTTGTGACATCTACATAAGGATCACCTACGCGTAGCATGTTACCGTAAGAGAAATCTTACGCCGTAGCGTTACGCGTAAGGTTCTACATAAGGGACTACGCGTATCCTGTGAAGGATATGCTTAAGCGATGACCTCTACGCATAAGGTCTACTCTTACGAGTAAGCCTTATGCGTAAGGATTATATACGCTTACACGTAAGCTCTACGCATAAGGTCCCTTTTTATTACGCGTAATATTTCTTACGCATAAGTAAGGATCCTACGCATAAGCTTGCGTCTACGCGTATACCTCTTCTGTTTACGCATAAGCTACCATTTCTACGCCTAAGCCTTGATCAAACCTTCATTATGAATTGTTATGCGTGCAAACTTGTAAATAAATTAATCATAATGTCACGAAACCAATAATGTCACTAATAAGCTTAAACGTTCAATATGTTGTGAAAAATAAGTGATAACATAAACTTTAAAACTTAAAGTTAACTAACTCACGAAACTTTTCTCGACATCATTAGACTATTGAACAAACAAGTGACTTTGGACTCGTAACAATCATTGACATATCTCATTCAATAAGTAGACAATAAACCTTCTGTTGACTAATATTATGTCTTTCGATATGTTGGTTCTGTTGGCTAAATATATTTCAAATCACGACATGGACGCTTAAATGAATGTGAATGCACCAAATGTTCTCGCCATTGCTGATATTTTCCCTCATGGTTATCCAATGAAGATTGGAAAGAACAATCTCAGAGTTGACTTTGATACTCTCACCTGCTCGGAATCTTTTTGTCTTATTGCTGTTGACATTCTGAAGAGCCATCCTTATCGAACATGCTCACCCTTCGCCACACGATCAGGAGATCTACATTCAGCCTTCGAATACAATGCAAATGATCAAAGGTCAAATGCTTTGTGACGGTGACGCTCGATCACAAGCAAATCACCATCACTCCTGCAGATTTAAGGGTTGTTCTCCTCATTCCTCGACATCATACCAACCAATACTCTGCACTCCATGAAGAGACTGTTTTCGCAATTTTGATTGATATTGGGTATGACGAAGCTTCGTGAGTTATCACTAAGCATTCACATGTGGATCTCAAGAATATTCCTTAGCCTTGGAGAACCCTTTATATCATCATCACAAAATCTTTTACCGTCGAGACAAGGGCTATGAGCATCCCAAGCTCGTGGAACTGCAAATCTTTTGGGCCTTGATCAACATGAAGCCCATCGAGTTGAAGCTCGATATGGGATGACATGATGACATTCCTCAAAAAGCTTGGCTCAAAGATTCCTATATCGATATACAAAACTGTTGATCCAAAGAGCACTTGGGTTTAACCATGATATCCCCAAGAGAATCAATGACCTGCACAATCATGACATGTTGATCGAATCCACTCTAACTGTCAGATTTAAGGAGTCAACAACTAAGAAACAAGGTGTTGTGTTGCCAGATCACCTTCTCTCGTGATGAACTCAAACAACTCTACTCTTATAAAAGGTATTTGGTTGATGTGGAAGAGAACAAAGTTGGTTTTCTCGATGAAAAATATGTTGGTACACCTAGAAGGAAAACCCGACAAGGAAGTGCAAGGAGTGTTACAATTCTGAAGGTCGAGAAAGTTTCCTAAGAGGTTACATTCGTCGCAAAAGGAAAGTTCCTCGAAGGAAGCTATTCCAATCCCCAAGCCAAAATCGCCACAACATCTCGAAGGATGAAAGTTGAAGATACTCAATCAGTATCGAAGAGGTTACCTACTCGAGAACTCAAGAACCGATATCACTCCAACAAATGCTAAACCTCCCACCACCAAACAGATAAAAAGAAAAGGAAAGACTCCAGTAGTTGAACAAGTAGAAGAAGAATCAGAAGAAGAGCCTCTGGACACTGAGTATAGAAAGAAGTTCAAATTCATTAGACTCCAACACGTAGCAAAAGAATTTTCTAAGGATCAAATAGGTGGCCCCAGAGGATCGAGTGGTGGAGTTCAACCTACACACCAGTCCCGATGCGTTAATCAACCCGATAAGGGATCTGGTGCCACCACTCATGAGCAACAACAACATCACGTGGAAGATTCTATTGAGTTTGACATTGATGAACCGAAACTCAGAAGTTAGAAAAGAAAAAAGTCGACGGCTAAATAGTGCAGCTCAAGCTGATGAAGATGCTCAATTCAGCCGGGTGAAGAGCAAGCTAAATTCGATAAAGATGACGAGATGGACTACGATGATCTTCTTCTCAACAGTCCAACCAGCTCTAAGGAAGAAACTGCTAAGCCTCCTAAAGACCCTGAGTCACCACACATCTCCTCTTCATCAGACTCGTCCTCTCACTCCTCAACACCACCATCAAAAAGAACAACCAGATCCACATCCAAATCGGAAGAAGCCAACGCATCTTGGATCTCTGCTAAGACCGTAATCAAGTAAAGCCGGCCAGCGTCGAGAGAAAGATATTACAAAGAAGAAGTTAGATTTTCTTGTGACTGATACATTATCTTCATGATGAGAAGGACAAGATGCAAGTTGAAAGGGAGTATGTCCGTAAGCTCATGAAAGATAATCTTCAAGGGAAAATGGACGAGATGATCAAGGGATACACTCACAAGTTCCTTCTTGACGTCGTTCCTAAACCGACAAAGGAGATAATACATTACAACTTTATCCGAATCTTTTGCATTTGGCCAAGCAAACTATGAAATCAACTCCAATGCATGTAAACATCAATCCAGTTGATCCCATAATCTTCGAGATGTGAATTGGTGAACCATGGTAGCTCAAATGTTGAAACGCTCTGCAACGTTTGCCTCCTACTGATGGTAAATTGTTTGAAGCATTGCCGAATACCAACTCAAGTCAAAGCATGCAGAGAAGCTGAAAGGCCTAAACGTCCAAGAGACAACGAAGATAAAGATAAGGATAAGGATAACGAGCTCAAACGCCCGAAGAAATCTGGTGAATCATCCTCAATGCAACCTTGTAAGATATAACTTTTCACATACACATCAAACCATAACACAAAGTAACATATAGATGGAATTCTAGAGAGAGAAAGTTAGAGGTTTAGGGAACTTAGTGAGAGAAAGTGAAAGATATTATTATGAGCTCCAACTCTCTACCTTGGGAGGTAGAGAGTATTTATAGTCTTACATAAATCGCCACACAACGGGCTGTGGATCAGGCATACAGTGGGTAAAGACCCGTCCGTCCTCCACGGTGTTACTTAACTAAATACTACTTAACTAAATATTACTATGACTACGAGCTTTCTAACGATTACATATACTTGAGGTGACCGACTCTTTAATACCGGGAATTTCTAATTCCTAACAATCTCCCCCTAAGGGAGGTCACCTCAAACATATACTAAAATGACATTGAATACAATCAGATATTACATTAACAATTGATCTTGCATTCTTGATGTAGTACTTTGCTACGAAGCTCGTAGTCATTGACTCCACTCATTGCATGTTTGGTTAATCCAAGTGGAGGTCTGTTACTAATCCACGTGATAATAATGTTGAGCCAGCATTTGAGATCATCAGCTAATAGAAAATCTCTGATACATCCATTGTGGTGTTGGTATTATGTGATGTTGTGACATTTGGATCGACATGCTCACATTCTGGATCATGATATCTTCTCATCAGTGTAGCGGAAGCTTTTGTTGAATCATGATATTGGCAGCAGCGTAGCAGAAGCATGGAGTGAAAATATCAGAGTCATTGATGCACTAATCATGATTTCTTTTGAGTTGAATGTGTTAAGTGAGCATGCGGCTATGGATTGACCGCTTCATTCTGATCAGTTCCAAACGTCGGGCGTACCTGCATACAACAGTTAGCAATAAATCGCACGAAAGTGTCTTTGATCACTTTCGTTGAATTGAGGTACACGGCCCACGGTTCCCCGTTGATCAGTACAAGTACTGCTTGTGAACAGGTAAAATTCCGAAGAATTTCCTTGACAGGGTTTCGCAGCTGCTCTAGCTGTTCTCAAACCGAACGTCTCAAAGAAGACAACACGGAGTGAGTGAACCAGCGAATTTGAGTCCACTGATTGATGAAAAGAGATTTGAAAAACAATCGAGTATTGCTCAATAGAAATTGTTTTTGCAATACAACGAAGGTTTTAATGAAAATCAATTATCAATCATAAAACACCTTTTGATTTGAAATATTGTACACGGTCCGATGTGCTAAAGAAAAGAGCTTTTAAGCACAAAGACCGGTTTTTCAAAGGTATCCGTCAATCCATAACCTGAACCAGGATTGATTCAAAAATTGAATCGCCCCATTGTTTCTGTTCAGTTGTCACATGGTTGATCCATATAATAGATCTCACATGCCACCTACCGGAGCTTGTTTGATGTTGGCTCCGAGAAGGCTTTCCATCTTCATCGTGAGTGTGTAAACACATCACTCAGATGTTCTGGCAATACCACAAGGATAATGCGTAGGACTCAAGATATAATCTCTTTCCACATTGTGTGAAACAGAGAGTCTTCATTGAAAGTGTCCTAATGAGATTTATTGATGATCTCGTGGCTCTAGACTCAATTTGTGCATATTTGGATCCTGTGCCGGAGACTAGGGAGAGGGTCTCCTTCTTCAATATCAACAATCTCTAAGAGAAAGTCGATAGATAATGTCGGTTCCCCGTGAGAATGAAACAAGTCCTTTTAAGAGGAACTTGAGTGGTTTGGAAAGTTGAAGTGCAAGGTCGTCCACTGGGTCCATGACGGCTTGTCTTCAATACCGATGTTACCATCAGTAGCATATGAATTGAACCCGGTTTCTGCCCTAAGGTTGAATAAATGGAGGGCTATTTGTTTTCACCCTTTTCTCATTCAATTCTTTTTAATTCTTCAACCCCTTCAGTGCTTACCGAGACTTCATAACTAGAACCTTGTTGGGTTTATTCCAGTACTAGCTCAGTCTTAGTCCGCACTCTTCCCATATCTCATTTTTCTCCTTTTATCATCATACCTAAGAACTTCTACACTAACTAGTGGATTGTCCCTGGGTAGATCCCTCCGGTTCTGGCGGATCATGGGAACCAATACCTAACCTTAACATCCTTATATCACCGTACATAAAGTAAAGTTGGTCGGTCTATTTGGTATTGTTCATCTGCCATTGGAACCAATTGAAAACCATTTGAAAATCAATCCAGATACTTGTGATATATTATCAAAACATTTTGTACCTGAATTGTTTTTGATATTTTTAGAATAAGTGCTCCCCCTCAACATGTGCATCAAATGTTTGAAATTGTTTTGCACACGGAGGCAAGAGGAAGAAATTAACTTCTTTGTTTACCATTTTCTAAAAAATATCACCATCACTTCCTTGATCAAATCAAGTAGATAAAGCATTTTGGGGAAGGATGAGGTTTCCATGAATTTGCTCCCCCTCAATATGTGCCTCGAGGTTTGAAAAGAGTTTTACACATACTAGAGGGAACCAGCACATTGAGATAAATGATCACTTTTCAAATCATAGGTTTAAGATAGATGCTCCCCCTCAACATGTGCATGGAAAATTTAAAATCGTTTGTCACATGTGAGCAGGATAGCATGTACATCATTATAAAACCATTTACCTAATTATCAGTTTAAATCCAGTTTAAATCACACATTCTCCCCCGATCACAATTATCAAATCATTTGAGATTTGTGATCTCTTATTGATTTAAATTGATTTTGAAAGCTTTTAAGGAGAATTGTGACTTGATTATGAAAGCGTTTGAACTGATAAGGATCGGATTTTAAGACTTTAAACTCCATTGATAAAACATGCATGTATATCTTTTGAAAACACTTTAATGCCAAATATCTTTTTAATTTAATTGAAATCATTCTCCCCCTCAATCAATGACATAGGTTGTTGATTGAGAGATAGAGATTTTGACAAATAAGTCCTGATGATTATCAAAAATAGAGACCGAGTTATTTTTCAAAGCATTTAGTTTTCACCAGATAAATGTTTATAGAATCAGAGCATGGAATTTGAAAACATGGTAAAACATGGCTCTGTTCTTTCTTTGAAAAAGCGGGTTACTGCCTGAAATGACAATAAACCATTGTTTCACTTTTCTCCCAAATATATTTTTTGATTTTTTGATTTTTTTTGAGAACATTCGAACAACATCTAAAGTCCCGTGTCATTCTTTGAATGACAGCACAAAGACCGTAGATATTATCGAACCGAGAAAACATGACAAAAAGACAATATTTTTTTTGAAGATTTTTCGAATTTTTTCAAATTTTTATGGATTTTGAAAGTTTTATATTTTTCTATTTGATTTTTGAAGGTTTTATAATTTTGTATTTTGTTTTTCGAATAAATATTTACAAGAGATAAATTAGTTTAAGAGAATGATGAAATGAGTACCGAGATAAAGATATCGTTCAACACGTTGTAGAAGAAAGGAATCAACATCTCTTAAACTTTCGCCACCAAAGCATTCGAGGCTTCTAAGAAAATCGCTCGACATGAGCCTTCTCAATATGAATCTTTGGTAGCTTCCCCCAAACCGACAAACATCGAATAAAGACCATTTCCCTAAGAAGTAGAGTTGAATACAAAGCGGTCTCATTGATTGAAGCTCAGCACCCTGAAGAACACGAGAACACCGAAGTAACAAGTTGAAACATTGATCGCTCCAGTGGTTATCAAATCCGGATTAACTGATTACGACCGATCACATAAACCTGCTGTGCATCCCCGATGTACACCTTACTCTTCGAGATTGACCAGTTGTCTATTTAGGGAAACAATATATCGACATCTTCATTTTACCAAGTGCATTCCAGTTATATAACATATAACCAATCAGCACATAATGTACACATGTACCCAACAAGAGTAGAGACGATGACATCCATGTAACATGTTGAGTCACTAATCATCTCTGTGGATGTCAACTCTGAAATAACTGAATTAGCTCGATCAAGTGAACATGTTGTGCATATAACCGAAGGCACTTTATCATAAACCGTATATAAGATGTCGATATGCAGTATCATCTCACGTTCCAAATATTCTTCTCACATTTCTTCCAACTGAACACTGAAGTAACAAAAACCAAAGGTCTCCAGAGACCACTTCCCCAAAATAGTTGAAATAATATATCCTTCCCCCAAATGGTTTTGATACCTCGAATCAAAGAAAACATAATATATCTATAAACTTGAAATCTTGTGAGAAGAACTCAAATAGCCCAAATGAATCCTGTGAGAATCAACTGCTACATAAACTCTCTCTGACTATCTTTATCAACCCATATGTAGACAATTTGAAGTGACCACTGTTGAAGAAAAACCCAATATACCAAACTTGAAACTGAAGTCGAATTCCCCGTATTTGTGTCTTAAGCTTGCACTTAAAGATGGAAGAACGGTGTCGAGAATTTATGCACCAAGCAAATCTCTTAAGTACTCAATACTCAATTAAAGTATGAGACATTAACACCTCTTGCGATTATCCACAACGTAATATATGCTGACATGAGTAAAACAACGTAACTCCTAATAGTGATAGTTAACCGGGTCTTCAACCATCCACCTCGAATGCTGGTAACTAGATAACCCAAGACTTCAACTCTAATTCTTAAGCTCGAGCAAGTTATCAAATAAGATCACGCCTTTGTGAACGTCAACTTCAACCTCAAATAAGTGATAAAAAAGTAACTTCGAAGTAATCAACTTGTGTCAAATGCCCAACATGTGAATAAACATACAACCGATGTACATTCACCCACCTAATGAACCAGAACAAATGATGCCTCAACATTAATGTATTCTTCCTAAAAGTATTCATGTAGAGACTGATATGGAGGATACACCAATAACTTTGAGCGGATGAGGTAGACATTTTCCTTGAAGTTCATGTGGTTGATTTATAGCATGCACGATGAGAGGAATAATAATCCATGAAGATTTGGCAAAGGAATACCAAAGAGTGGATCATTATTCATGAACAATAATCCGTGAATATTTGGCAAAGGAATACCAAAGAGCGGATCATTATTCATGAGTGCAACTGCAATATTATGATAATCATTATCAACGCCTTGAGGAATAACGGAGATTGGGATTTTTAAGTAGTCTGAGTTGTACTTCTTTGATGATCATCAAACATATCTTGAACTCATGAATCACATATTCTTTTATGATCATCAAATATTCGCTAGCGGTTGTAAATACTCATCAAACATATCTTGAACCAATGAATCCCAAACAATAAATCCCATTTATCCTTAGTGAGTGAAACATTAGGCGTTGGAGGAGAGTCATCAAACTTCAAGTCGTATAACCATTATTCAAACATCCATCATCATTTAGTATATTCACTCTTCTCATAAATCCCATTTATCCTTAGTGAGTGAGAGTCATCAAACTTTAAGTCGTATAACCATTATTCAAACATCCATCATCATTTAGTATATTCACTCTTCTCCCCCCTCAAAAATTGCATCCGAAGTTGCCATTTTTGATTTAGCAAGTGAATAAGAATATACATTAATGAATGTAGATCCATTTGATGACTGAATGAGCATGGGAGAAACATGAAGCTTGTTGATGAAGAATGTCGATGAGAATGGTCATAAACATGAAGATTTCTCTTCTCTAAGATAAAGCGACCAAGCGCACACTTTTCTTTCTTTGAGGAACGAGGCCTGAAGTGTTATCTGCAGACGCCATAATGATGAAGAATGAGGCCTGAACTGATGTGAACAGACGTCATAAGAAGATTTCTCTTCTTTCGAAGATAATGCGCACTGAAACGTACATTTCTTTGAGTACGAGGCCTCGATGTGAACAGTACGTCATTGTTAAGAGCCCAGTTATATGTTTAGAGCGGCCGAATCCAAATACCAAGGGACGATTTGTACGACCTGCTTTGGACAACAGAAGAAGATAGAGAATTGGAAACATTGGATCCCCACGTGCTCATGGGGTCCTTTTGGTTAGTACAAACAATCTTTGAATCAGCAGAAACCCTAGGTGCAATGTCATTGTCACTAGGAGCTAAACTAGTAGAAGCATCGGACTTAGTCGAGGGACATTTTGTGCTTAATGGGATTTTTCTACCAGTTGGCTTCCAAACCTTAACAGGCACTACTCTAGGCATAGTGGGACTAGTTAAGGGGCAAGGTTTGCCATTCGTGAATATTCGACCTGTTGGCTTCCACTGAAATCCTACATTGGTAAAGACCTTCCCTGTAGGTTTCCAGGATTGCTTAATCTGTTTTGCTCTCCAAACTTTCTTAACTGGGTTATGAATCTTAGACCTCAGAAATAACACATCACATTTATCATGATTACCAGAAATTAAACATTTTTGCATGTTTTGCAGACAGCATAAGGCCTCGAATTAATTTTAGTAAGCTTAGAGCTAATACTAGAACTAACACGATTCTTTTTGTTCAAATCAAACTTGTCCCTATGGTGTTCTTTCACTTCCTTATCATGATCACTTTTAGTTTGCGTAATCCTATCCTTCTTTGCATAGCTTCTAGGTTTTGACCCGCTAACTTTAGTGTCAATCTTAACATCTGTAGAAGTAACGATGGGAACATTACATGGCTTCACTACTTTCTGCATTCCTGGTCTAGAAGTGCTGGGATTTGAAATTCTAGGAGGCACATCACAGGTTGCTTGCTTGAATTTAGATATGGAACAAGGCATATCAAGGGTCACATGCTTGGCTTTAGGCATAGAACGGATTTCCTGTTTGGCACTAGGCATAGAACAAGGCTTCACACCTTTGCCTTTTTCACCTAAGGGTTTTGGACATGTTGCAATTACACATTCAAGCAGCTCTTGAGATCGTTTGGCCTGGAGGCAAGCAAACCTAATTTCACTATCAAGAGGTTTGTTAATGAAATCCTCTTCGACAATCTCACGGAGACATTCTAGACTATCCTTAAGGTGAGCACAGTAGTCATGAAAAGCATGTTCATTATTCCTAAGATGAGGAGGAATATATTTAACTGTCACAGTGTATTTGCAATCTAAGGGTGACTTTGAGACAACATTCTTATTGAAAACAAGTGGCAGTTTCCCATTTCCCTGACTTCTCAGATTCTCAATTTCCTTTTGTAAAGACGTTATTTTTTCGTTGTTTTGGTCACGGGTGACTTTCATTGAATCATATAACTCTTTAAAGTGTCGTTTAACTTTTTCATTTTCTTCGAGAAAACTCTTGTTTTCCTTTTGTAATGCATTGACTAAGTTTTGAAGATGAAACGTTTGAGAATTCTGAGAATCTAAAGGAGGAGGCATTTGGGAGCCTGTCATATTGTTCGTTTGACCCTTTAATTGAGAGATTTGGGCTTTCAACTTTCTGATCGTGTTGCACTGAGCTTGAATCTGTTCATCACGTTTGTTAATTTGAAAAACTGCATCAAACTCTGGAGCATCTGAAGATGTCTTGATATTTGAAGTTTTGACATTTTCTTTGAGATGTTGATATTTGAGTTGTAAATTAAAATGCTCAACTTCTAGTTTAATTTTCTCAATTTTAACCAAAATGTTTAACCAAATTGTCGTGATCATCCAGTTCAATTTTCTCGTTTAGTTTAGAATTAGTTTTTTCAAGCTCAATGACACGATCATGGGAGACTTTCAGGGCCACAGATAGTTCATGAAATTTGGAAGCATTAATAGAGCAATTTGAAGCAGTGAAAAAGATATCTTGAGCAACACATTCAGTAATAAGAGTCTCATTTAAGGTATGCAAGTTCTTCCTCTCAATCTCATTATATTTTAGTGCACGCTCATAATCACTAACTTCAACTACCATTGCATCAAATTCCTTTTCCATTTCTTTAATATCTGATTTTATCCCCTTTTAAGACTCTCAAAATGATCTTTTAGTTGTTTAAAGAAAGGCATGACCTCAGTTAAATAACATTCTTTCATTTGCTCAAAACCCCTTTCCCTTCAGTTATCCCAGTGGGTGTGATCCTTTTCTTACAAGTTTTCTCAAAATCGGTAAATAGTTGAAGAATAACATATTGACTGATTAAGGTCTTGCTCTTAGTGGCAATAGTTCTAGGAACTAAATGCATTGGTGTATTTGGAGGATACACAGTCACTTTAGGGAATTTCCTACAAGGGGGATTCTTTTCAACAAGATTTTCAGCTTTTGCAAGTCCATATCCTTTTTCCAGAACACTTGTTCAGGGGTCAATAGAGTCTGAGGCTTAAACATGTTTAAGGATATCCAATTTTCCTTAGTGTAATCATGGGGTTTTATCGTTATCTTGTTCTTTTACACTCAGGATCTTCTAGCTTCTTATTCATTTTCTCCCTAGTGACTTCATCTGATTTCTTATCTTCCTCAGCGCAACTAGGTTTCTGTCTAGGCTTAAGGATCTCATTACCATCATACAGTACCTTATGAGCATTTCTAGCCTTTTTAATTACCTCTGGATTAGGTTCCTCAACAAGGGGAATGCTATGCTTATCGCTTAAGACTCTATGCTTAGTGATCATGTGAGCAGTCTGAATGGTATTCCCTTGTACGTACAACTTATTTTCAAGCTTGTTTTTCAAAGTTTTTAGATTGGAAAAATCATTCAAAAGTTTTGATTCCTTAGCCTTGAATTCTTGCTTAAGCATTTTAACATTTTCTTGAAGTTCGTGTTTTTGCTTAGCAGTTTTAGAAAGCTTTTCTTGTAAGAAGTTTAACTCTTGTTTTAATACTTCTTCTCTAAACCTACTTTTTCTAATAGTTGTACGTATTTGGACATCCATTTCCTGCTCACGGGTGGTCAACTCAAACTTAGCACGCTGTTCATAAATAGCAACCTGATCCTTATATATGTTAAGCTCAGTGGTAAGGGAATCATCAGGCACAAATGCAGCGTACTCATGCAGTTCATAATCATCATTTTGAGTAGAAGATGCACAACTAGGTATAGCAGAAACATCCATGCAACTTACCTGAGCATTGACATGCACAGGCTGTGACGGGTGCATCTCTATCTTGGGTACATCCAAAGCTTCCATGGAGCGTTCCTTTGCATTAACTTGCACAGGTTGTGTCCGGTGCACCTCTCTCTCTTGTGAATTTGAGCACGAAGATTCCATTTTTCCATTATCCGACTCATCATTTTTGTTGTCACTGACATTCTGCATTCAGCAACACCCGATTCTTCAACATATACATTACCCAACTTATCACAACAATCTTTCAACTGCACTTGACACTCATTCACGTCTTCATTCTTTTGAGCAGATTCTTCAATGTACTTTTTCACATTATCCATGAGTTGGATAAATGTCTCAATGAATTCTTGAATTTCCATTCCAGTATGTTTTTGAAGGAAATTCCAGTCAAGTGTTGATCGTAATCTGCTGAATATTCCCCACTGATGAATGGTTGAAATTGTTTGTAGATTACTTGAAGAGCTGCACTGGAACCATCCTTTTGAACCTCTTTATTGGTAAGTTGCAGCTTTAAGTGTTCTAAGTTCAACAACAAGCTTCTTGTCAATGTAGGTAAGTCCTGGCGGAAAAGAGCACTACATGTTCGATCCCCGGCTATGGATAACAGTTGTATGAGGTGCAGATGAAGTAGCTGATATGGCTCAATGCTGCATTCCATTTGCGTGGCATTCTCATTGTACTCAGAACATGAAGATCTCACATCCTCATTGTTCAATTCAAACATCTTTAACCGTTCAGGTTAGCATACTTTATCATTGTTGTCCACAAGATCATACAATTTAAGCACTTCAAATCACCGGTCGTAGAGAGTAAGACATGATGTGGTAGAATACACGGGATTTTACAATCTATGATTTAAACCGAGAAATAGAATCTTTCGCGGGATTTTACTTAAATCAAGACCAAACCGTTAAGCAATGACCAATGGAATGTGTTAAGATGATTGATGGATCGACACAATGATAGACAATTGTGTGTTAGGACTTATGATTGTTTGTGGGATAAGCGAGATGTTGTTTGGTTAAGATTTGGATTGGTCTATGCACGATTTTCTCGAGAAATTTAGGTCTAAAACATAAAACCTCAATAACTTCGCTCAGAGCGGATTTAGCCCTCGGGTTTACGAATGAACTTTAGTTAGTTCATTCGACGTGACATTCTCCTCGTTCTCACGGTCGTTTTGATGGGTAGAACGCTAAAAACGGAGTTACGGATCAAAAGTTATAGCCGTTTGAAGTTTTGTCGGGAAAAGTCAACAAGTCGCTAAGAATTCTTGAACCAAGTCGCTAAGATAATGCACTAAGTCGCTAGAAGATAATGCACTAAGTCGCTAACGCTTAATTCCCTACACCACTAAGTCGCTAGAGTCCCAAGTCGCTAGACAAATGCAAGTCGCTAAGTAGTAACTCGCTAACCTCAAGTCGCTAGCAAAATTTTGGCAGCAATTCGCTACTCAAGTCGCTAGAAATACAAGTCGCTAAAGAGCAACTCGCTACAGACCAAGTCGCTACCACAAGTCGCTACCCGTAGTGGAGAGTCCACTACTTGTACTCTAAATCGCTAGGTAAGTCGCTAGCTCCAAACCTGTAACTCGCTACAAAAATGTGAAGCAAGTCGCACTGAAGAAACTTTTCCGTAGCTCAAGTCGCTAGCATGAAAAACACATAAACACCACTTTTCAATCCAAAACAACCCAACCACTATGATTCAAACCTTCTAAATCAAAACCTAAACACTTGTGATGATTCTAAACACAAAAGTACAACCAAAATCAAAACTTTAACACTAGAAATCAATCAAATGATGCAAAAACCACTAAACTTTTTCAAACTCAAAAACCACCTAAAAACCACTAGAAATCCAAAGATGTGCAAGATATGATCTAACCATGGCTCTTGATACCAATTGTAAGATATAACTTTTTACATACACATCAAACCATAACACAAAGTAACATATAGATGGAATTCTAGAGAGAGAAAGTTAGAGGTTTAAGGAACTTAGTGAGAGAAAGTGAAAGATATTATTATGAGCTCCAACTCTCTACCTTGGGAGGTAGAGAGTATTTATAGTCTTACATAAATCGCCACACAACAGGCTGTGGATCAGGCATACAGTGGGTAAAGACCCGTCCGTCCTCCACGGTGTTACTTAACTAAATACTACTTAACTAAATATTACTATGACTACGAGCTTTCTAACGATTACATATACTTGAGGTGACCGACTCTTTAATACCGGGAATTTCTAATTCCTAACATCTACCCCAACGGACTCCAGCTCAACAAAGATCTCCTCCTCGCTCTTCTACAGAAAAACCTCAGGATTCTGAGTTACCACCCTAGAATCAAAACCGTGATCACTTTGAGTATACGGGTGCTGACGATGAGGAAGTCCATGAGCCCCAACAACAACCCATCTCCCTGACACAGCCCAAGAAACCGTAATCCTCAACTAGGCCAAAGAAAAAGAAGAAAAATGCGCCTATGATCGACGTCCTATCATGGCTAGACGAGGATGATAATCGAATTTGACCGGTTCTCAAATCTTGTTGATTCCACTCCCTACCCATCTGAAGGTCAAGATGTTATAGAATGTAGTACATTGGAGCATGCAAAGCTATTGCAAGAAAAATTCCGTGTGAAAAAGATGACGAAATCTGAGTTGAAGCGAATCAAGAATGAAGCATTTCAATCGCCAAAGACATCTGAAAAGTGCTATTGAAGTTAAGTATCACCTTGATAATATAGCACGAGCTATGTCTAACAACATGGATTGGCTCAACCCCGAAGCAAACATCGACTTCACCAAACGGGACAATCCTCCATATTACACCGACTGGTCTAAACCTCTACCAATAATTGGCCTACCAGACGCCTAAGATTCCATTCTCGATACTTCTTCAACAAAGATTTGGAATTCCTTCACGGTTATGTTCAAGGTTCAAGGAAATACGCTACATCACGACACTTCCGCTCCCAGCAGCCATTTACTATAACTGCATAGCTATTGAGGAAAAGGCTAACCACATGTTCTCCAACAATGTGGAAGTGTATGACCGTGATGCAATGTATGGGATTCACCATTGGCCGTAATAATTTAATCTACTACGTAAGATGCCATGTTCAAGTCTCAACATGAAGTGTTCAGTACTATAGGAATCGTTGCTATTAAACATGTTGATCTTTCGTCTAAATGGGACTACACTTTTCTCAAGAATATCGTGGTCAAAAGATAAGACGAAAGGGATTATGCATTCATGAAGTTTTTACTTTGAGAATTTGTCTCTCAACGACATTGAAGATCCGTGATCTTGCCAAAGTACGGGACGCATGAGACAATCCTCGACAAGTACAACATGAATACATCAAGTCCTTGCTTATCTTCATCAGAAGCATAGTCATCAAAGAACGTGTAGAAGATCTTCAACTCGCCGCTGAGTCGACGTAATCTCGACGTCAACTTCACCCGACCTGGCTAGAACTTCCCGACATCAACCGCCCACAATACACTCTCATCACCAACCATTCGAGTGGTTTTCCTTAGTGAACTACAACGCAACAGCTTGATGGCGTGTAGAGATCTTCACAAGTTTGGGGATCACACATTGAAGAAGGTTAGGGACGGATTGGCTTATAGGTTGAAGGATATACATGAAGGAATTGGGTCACAAAAGCCGTATGGAATTCTAAGGATAGACGGGATGTGAAGAGGATCATTACCAGGATTGATGAAAGGTTGTATCGGCGGATCGAGTAACACCGGAGAGCTTTTGTAGGTCGTTCCAGATTGCTCTCGCCGGCTATCAACGCCCTGTTCGCATTCCTGGAAAGATTGATGGACTTCCTGGTACCCCTTGAACTACCTCTATTTCATATAATTTGGATGTGTGATTTATTTATGACAATGGCTTGTGCACAAATAACAGTGTACAACCCGTTCTTGTAATGAAAGGACCATGTGGTACGCTTACAAGCCACAATCCTTATAAAAGGAGTTTAAAGCTTCTTACTTTTAAGTAAAACTTATCAAACCTTTCATTTTTCAAAGGTTTTACTCAAAAGAACAAGTACTTCCCCTTATGATTTTTCTAAACCTCAACCGTTTATATCACTTGTTGAGGGGGAGTATTTGACTTACAAACTTTGTTCACAAAATGTTCTTTGTGTAATCTTCCCACAAAACTCAAAATGGTCATATTTATTCTCCACATTTCTTCAAAAATAACATTGATATGCCATTTTTGAGGGGGAGAAAAATTATGTGATAAGAAATATGTTGTGTTTTGCTAATTGAATCCTCATGTGAAAAGACTTCAACCCATGAATTGACGGGAACTGAACAGTCATACATTGAAAAGATTTGTCTTCCAAAGACTTATCCAAGTAAATTGTACCTATTCGAGAAGCTCTTGATAGACATGAACTTTGACGGGTTTGACAACCTTTCGAGGTTTGTCCACACCTTCAAGGTAGTTATTAGAGCTAGTTGTAACCTAAAAGCTGACAATGTAACTCTTTAACTATGCAACGTAATCATGTCTCGCAAGGGATTGTCTATCTTGAGTCGATCAATTCAAAAGTGCGCGCTCTTCTCTCACCGTGCGATTTTTGTCTTAACACTTAAGCATGTGTGGAGGGGGAGTATTTCTGCTAAAAGATAAAACTCTCACAGTGGTACAAAATGTTTTTCATTCACAAACACTTCGAGAGATTTTCATGAAAATGGTTTTATGGCAATGGAGTTATAAGGTGATTAAGGTTAGGAACAATCGTCCTATGATCCGCCAGAGCCGGAGGGATCTACCCAAGGAAGCTACAAATAGTTAGAATTAGAAGTCCTTAGGTATGATTATAAAAAGGAGAAAATGAGAATCGGAGAAAGAAGGAGTTGAAGAATTAAAAAGAAATGCAAAGAAAAAGGGTGAAAAGAAATAGCCCTCCAAATTATTCAACTTAGGGCAGACATCGGGTTCAATTCATATGCTACTGGTTGTCACTAGATGACACCGGTATTGAAGATTAAAAGTCGTCATGGACCCAGGACACGCATGCACTAAACCTTCTTAACCACTCAAGTTTCTCTCAACACAAGCTTGTTTCATTCTCACAGGGAACCCTACGTAAACTATCGGCTTTCTCTTAGAGATTATTGGTATTGAAGAAGGAGACCCTTTCCCTAGTCTCCGCTCAGGAAAACCAAAACGCACTATTGAGTCTAGAGCCACGAGATTCATCAAAAGATCTCTTAGGTACACTTGACATTTCATCACTTGTTGTTCAAGAATAAGAACAATAGTGGTACGTTATCGAGTCCTTCACAGATCATAGCAATCTGTCGAGAACATTTATGAGAGGTTCACATCATGTGATCCTCAGTGATTGAATGGAAACTCCTGCCAGGGTTAACATCAAACAAAATTAACAGCAGTCACTTCGGTAACTCCCCGTGGATTACGCTTAGTGTGTCTCAAACGGTCTACATGGCCGTGAGGTGATGCTTCGTATACCTCGCTGACTCATCTGAACCGTAGATGTACTTGTACATCGCGTTATCTCACTTGTGGGACTCGTTCGAAACGCCTTTGTGTGAATTAGAGTTGTGTTTTCACACTATGCCAATCAGTCTCGGTTCAAACTTGTAGTGCCGGAATCCGCTTATTACTAACCTTTCTTATGTTTACTTCTATGGAAGCTCTGAGCCGCATCGACGCGATTCTTCACATGCTCATGCCAACAACATCACTAATGGAAGTTCACTCAAAAGGCAACACAAAGTCAGAATGATTCTTCGTCATAGTCAAAGAATCTACAAAGTTTAAAGACTAATAGAACTTCCTCAAGTATGAAATCCAACGTCAAAGAGCGTGTGAGCATGTTGGAGAAAGACGTGGAGACACTGGAGCAACGGTTGACCTCGATGCGCATAACAACAACATACTATCACTTTCAAAGAACAAAGAACAAAAGAACAAAGAATTTGATGACCTCAAAGCAGAACTTTTCAAAGGAAACAATTTCTCTACACTGGGGAGATTGTTCCAATCAAGACACTTCTTCTCACAAGAAAGAAGAATGTCAGAAGACGTCAAAGCTACTATTACAAAGACCTACATCGTTTATCACTCTTTTATTCATCACTAACACTTAGGGGGAGATTGTTGGAATCACTCCTAAACCTTAATTCAAGTGTTAGTGATTCACATGTAATAGTTAGCTTAATATGGCCTTTATGTTAGTAATTAGCCTTAGGCTTATGTAGAAGGCCCATAAGCCTAGGCCCAAGTCCAATAAGGAAAGGAAGGGACTAGGAGTGTTGCCCTAGCTCCCTCTCCTATAAATACTATGTAATTGATGAGTGTCTAAATACTCATCATTTCTTTCACATTTAAGCTACAAAAATATCTGAAAACATATAAATATGCTTCAAAATATTGGAATTATCTCCAAATTGTGTTTTTAGGTATTAAAGTGCAAAAGGGATGAAAATTGATGAAAAACATGCAAAACATACATAATTTACAGTTTCAGTCCCTGAACTTTGATAAATTGGCAAATTTAGTCCCTGGTTAATCAAAACTTATAAAAATATCATTTTAGGTCCTTGGGATTCACAAGTTGTTCAAAATAATCCTTTGAAGTTAAAAATCATAAAATTACAACTTTAGTCCCTCAACTTTGAAAAGTGTCAAAAATAGTCTTTAAGGTTTTAAAATTGGAAATTAATCAAAATAAACCTTGTACTATTCTTATTTGACATGATTGGTCCTTGTGATTACTTTGGATATTTTACAGGTTTGGCCCCTCAGTTTTGTAGGAATTACATTATTGGTCCTTGGGCTTTAATACCACAAAACCAAACGGATCCTTTTATTAATAAACCCAAAATCCAAATCCATTCAACCCAACCCTTTTATTTAACCCCGCTACCAATACACCAGCCCAAACCCAACCCTTTGTAAATAAATAAAACACCTTCCCGCTTTTCCCCTCTTCTTCTTCCACCTCTCCCCCGCTCCACCTGTAACTGCCACTATGTCCCTCCACCTTGCACTTCCAGCTCACCCCTAATCCTACCCACTCTCCACCACCTCTTACAGAAAACCCCACAATAAATGCCATTCCCACCCCATTTTCACCTAAATACCACTCTTACCCAGCTTTGAGCAAAACCACCCAACTTGGTCCAAAATATCACCAAACATGTCCCTCCACCTCATGCTACACACCAAGAAGCTTTAATTGCTTTGGAACCGCTTCAATTACACGTACATTTTGCCGCCAAAATCGTTTAAACGGACAAGATGAAATTGACTCAATCAATGGTCGTGAAACAATGTGGGAAAGTATCCGAAGCTAGTGGGAAGAGAATAGGTGATAAATACAGAAGAAAGAAGAAGAAGAGAGGCATCATAATTTTAACTTAGTTTATGATCAATCGTAGTTAATCAAAGTAGTTTGTATCATTAGTGTAATTGTCATTTTCTGTTCTCAGTTGTTCATTACCTTTGCTAAAGTGTAATAACAAACTTGGTTTACTCAGTTTTAATCTATCTTTCAAGTTTTCAGAATTTCCATTTTGTCCCATTTTCAATTCAAGTCATTTTATTTCTGTTTGATACTTGTTAATTAGAGGATTCTAATAACACTACTTGGTTCTCAGTAAGCCATAGCAAGCTTTTTAGATACTAAAATCAAGGATCACTAAAAAAGGAAAATACCAAAAAGAAAACAAGTAATTAGGAATTTAATATAAAAGAAATCTGTGAAGAAGCTTGGAGCAAAGTGTATTCTGGATTGCTTTGGTATTAGTGCTCTGTGGAGAGCATATAGGAAAGGTACTCAGTTCTTGGTTCTCCAGTTTGGCCTAAAACTCAAGTTGTAAGCATATTTCTTGATTTTTGGCATTTTCTGTATTAGTTCTTAATTTAGTATAATCTTTCTTGTTTCATGCTTAGTTGATATTGATTAGTGATAATCTAGTGTTAAATCAAGAGGTTGATAGTTGGAAATCATAGTTGCTAGTTGTTACATATTTTCAGTTAAATTAGTGTAAGTAGTGATTCATAGGTTATTGTTGTTTTTATCTGTGTTCTTGTGTTCATTTAACCTTTTATCATCATTAACAAGTGTTTTCAATTTCATGCTTTAAATTAGTGTTGAGTAACACTAATCAATAAACAGTCCTTGCTAAGGGTGTTTGGATCAAGTCCGCCACCGTTATAGGCCCATGTTATTGCTACTAGTATTTGTTGCTTCATGTTAGTTTAGGTCACTTGAACTCATATCTGTCATAATATTTAGGTCTTATTAGTTTAAAAGTCAAAATAGAACTTAATCTAGTCTAGTCTGTTAACTGTTAGAGTAATAAGTTTCATATTCCACACACTAGCTTAAAAGTTGATACTCTAGCTTAATTTAGCCATATCATAGCTTAATATAACTTAAGTAATCAAGAAATCTAGATCAAAGATCACTTTAGTCAAACTTAGTGTTAACTTAAAAAGTCAAACTTGCAGCCTAACTGATTTTTGAATCAACTTTGGATCTAAACTGTGAACTTGTTAATTGATATTAGGACTTGAGCTTGTAGGTTTATATAGTCTTGTTGCTGATCTCCTTGTTACTATTTTTTATAATTTTTATGCTAGCTTATTAAGAGCTTGATTAGTGCTTAACTTTTGGTGATTCTTCATAAACCTCCCCTCAGATTTGACACTCTTTCACAAGCTTGCATAAGCTTGTGTAGTGAGTGTTGACCTGTGCATTTTGGTTATTTGTGATGCCCATGTGGCTAGTTATCTGAAATAAGTGCTTATTTGCTTTTGATTGCTTATTTGGTCTGCTTTAATTTGCTTAAATTTATGCAACAAAATCAAACACTACACTGATCACTCAGTGTAAACAAGCAAAACCACAAGCCCATCATAAGCTCATCGAAGCTTTGGCTTGTGATCTTTGGCTCATTTAGAAGCTAAGGTACACCATCTATCAAGTTCAAGCTTTAATTTTCACTCACTAGTCCTTTTACTAGGGCTGCATCTAAGCTTAAAGCTTGTCCATCCACTCAGCTTAACTGAGTGAACAAGAAACCACCCAACTTCATAAGCCCCTCACAAGCTACCCAGTGGTCCCCATTGGTCAAGCTTTGGTATTTTGGAATCCTTACCAGCCCCACTTTATAGTTCAACATTCAATAAGTTCTATTGAGCTTATTTCATAAGCTCAATTTGGCCATCTTGGTTGCCTGTCTAGGGTGTTTGGATCTCATTTTCATTGGAAGTGCTTAAAAGCTTATTCTAAGCTTATTAGCCAATCCAGTGATTCCACTTGTTCATACTTGTTAATATACCATATATACACAAAGACTAATCTTTTTATTTTTCTTTATTAAGCTTGTTTTAAAGCTTTTACCAAGCTTACTAGCTTATTTCACTCACTCTAAAACTGAGTGAACTCAGTTTGGAACCCTCACTTCACAAGCTCTTTCTGAGCTCATCAGTGGGTCCCACACCTTCAATCTTGGTTCTTCCAACCCCCCTCTTACCAGGCTTGAACCATTGACCCTTTGTTTGACCTTGGAACCTGTGGACCCCATCTGGAATTACCTCACAAAGTTGTCCCATTTTCTGTCTCAGAACCCAATGAGCTAAGTGCTTATTTGTATTCTGTGGCTTATTCAAGTTACTTATTTGGTTGAATCTTGTTAAACATAGTCCAAGTAACTTATTGGAACAAGAATTTACCCTAGTGGACCCCACATAAGCTAATTTGAGCTTATTTCCTTCATAGTCAACTGTTGGGGCAAATAAGCACTTACAGTGCTTATTCTTGGTTTCCAAATTTATTATTTTTGTATTAGTTTCTTATTTTAAGTATTTTAATAGTTTTATAAAAGAAAAACCACAAAAAGCCAAAAAATACTTATAGTAATAACTTCTATTTAATAGAAATTATCTATTTAATTTTCTTTTTAGCTTATTTATAAGCACTTCTGTATTTTGATATTTTTATTGAATCTCTTTTATATTAAAGTACTTTTATAAATTTTTTCTAGATTTTTCTTTTGTCATCTAGTAATTTTTAGAATTAATACTAGTTTAATTAATTAATAGTTAATAATTAATATTAAATAGAATAATAGTATAATAAATATATTTTTAGTTTTAAAATAAGTTTTATAATATTTTAGATTTTTCTAAGTTTTTATTTTATTTTTCTAGATTTATTTTACATTTTCTAATTAAATAGTGTATTAATAAATAGTATTAAATAGGTTTTAATTAAATAATAATAATATATAAGTTAAATAAATAATTTTCTTTTTATAATAATTTTATTTTATTCTTAGGATCTTAAAAATATAAATTTCACATTTGTGGGGTTTATATTGATCACTTTTACTTTTATTTTTGTACGCTATTTAATTTTATTCAAACGTACGCTTTAGGTTTTAAACGCTTCATCATTGTAAAAATAGTGATAGCGTTTATTTAATAGATTTTAACTTTTTAATTTTCTTTAATTTGCATTTAAGTCGCTAAGACGTGCAAATTCCTACTATAGTTATAATCGATTTGTTTTTAATACGCTTTTACGCTTCTAGGGTTTTGATCGTACTTATTAGTTGTTATAACTCATTAGAGTTATTCATACTTTTAGTATTGTGACAAATCATTCATAACCCTATTCCTGATCAACCAAGCTATATAACACATTTGTTCAATCACAGGATATCACAACCTCGTTGGGGAATAAACGACCCGGGAATATAACTGTACTACCTCGGATTATTGCATTTGCCTCTTTCTAGTTTGACTTGCCTAGTTGATCTCTCACAAGTGGTTGACTAAAAAAGTAGGCTAGTTTAAGGAGAACCAATTTTTGGCGCCGTTGCCGGGGAGGCTGTGCTGCGTTGAACAATTTTGGCTGATTATCTATCCTTTGTATATATAATATTGTATTTTAATCTTCCTTAAACAATATAAAAAACAAAAATATTTTCTTTCTATATATATAAAAGATAAATAATCGCAAAAATACTCTTCGCACCCCTTCTAAGTTTCCTTTTCTTCAAGGATCCTTAGACGCGTCTTAGTGCATGCGCACTCGTTCTTCAAGGTCATCAAGTCCTCTTCGCGAGCTTGTAACCATACCTCGAAGAAGTCGTAGACGTTCGCTCCATCACCGTACCCGAGATACGCACTCTGAGCCAAAAATTCCTTTCAAAATGGCAGAAGAACAAACGATGAATGAACTTCTCCAGGCACCCACCGATGGGTACGGAGATGCCATTGTTGTTCCAGCCATCGTAGCTGAGAACTTTGAGCTTAAAACGGGGTTAATAAACCTAGTGACAAAGACGTCAATTCTATGGTTTTGATAGGGACGATCCTCACTATCACATTCGGTGGTTTAATAAAATCACATCCACCTTGAAATGTAAAACGCCCCCTGAGGATGCAATCAAACTTCTTCTTTTCCCGTTTCTCGATGGGCCCGCCAGATCCGGCTTGACAAACAACCCCTAAGTCGATTGAAACGGGAAGATTTAGTACGTAAATTTGTGCATAAATTCTATCCTCCTTCAAAAACCACGAATCTCCAAAATGAAATCATGAAATTCACACAACATTTTGATGAAACATTCAGTGAATCATGGGATCGTTTTAAGGAAATGCTACGCAACTGTCCTCATCATGGATTTACTGAGTTGATATATCTGGATACTTTCTATAATGGCATAAGACAAGCTGATCAAGATTCTCTTAATTCCTCCGCGGGAGGTAATTTTTTAAATCGAACAACAAAGGATGCTTTAGCCATTATAGAGAACAAAGCCGAGGTCCGTACCTCAAGAAACAAACCAGTTGTTCCCAAAGCAAGTGATTCACCTTCTACTTCATCTCCCATGACTCAAACTATTGACAATACTCAGGCTTGCTCAACTCATGGATGCTCTTAAAAATTTGACCCTTAACCAAAAGAAAGAGTCATCCAAACCAGCTGAAGTCAAAAAGATTGAACCATGTGTCACTTGTGGTGGTCCTCATGCATACTACAACTGTATTGCCACCGATGGCAATGCATTTGAAGTTGATGCTCTAGCCGGTAATTTCAATCAAGGAGGTAACCAATACCATCCACCAGCTGAAACAAATTACCGTGCTAATAACCAAGAGGGACCATCAGGATCATATCAACCCAACAATTCAAATAGGTCTAATCCTAACCAGCCAAGAGGGCAATATAACCAAAATCAATATCGTACTCAGAACAATCAAATTGTTCCTGTTCAATACCCACCCCATAGGGGAAATTCAAATTCTAACCAAGGGTATTCAGCTCCTAATAATCAAATAGTTTCGTTCCAAGAATCTCAATCTGCTGAACTAGCTAACCACATCAAGGCTACTGATGCTAAAATGAGAGTGGTTCAAAACCAAATCTCCAATTTGAAGAATGAATTTGATTCTTCAATTGCAAAGAACAATAATGAGCTGAAGAACGATCTTAAAAGTATGATATCTGATTTGGTGAAACAACTCGTTCCACCTTCCACCTCGGGAAGTCTCCCGAGCAATACTGTTACGAATCCTAGGGGTGAACTCAAAGCTGTTACTACTCGTAGTGATACAGCTCAAGTTGGAGCAACCACGGTTGTCCCAAATTCTACACCCCCAATTACTCCTACATCATCAAAGATAGATCCTACTCTTTCACGATTCAAGGTTAAAAGTTTGTCAAACAATCTTTATGACCAAAGGGCAGCTATGACTTATTCTCATATGCTTAATGCTTCCCGAAAGAGTGTTCTTGATGATAGTGATGATGAGGAGGATTCCAACATCATAAAAGCTATTACCACTCGTAGTGGTGCTGCTTATGAGGGACCCTCTACTCCTATTCCTCCACCGTTATACGATGTGGAAAAAGAGCCCGAGGTTGCCAAGGACCAGGTGCAAATTCCAAGCCCACGAAGTACCGCACACGTCCAACCGCAAGTTGTCCCTCAAAAGAAAACCAAACAAGGAGTTATCTTTGAGACTGATGAAACTCCTGAGCCTACTATCCCTAAATCCAAACCTTTTAAGCCTACCATTCCTTACCCTTCACGCTTGAATGAGCAAGAACACCGCGAGAGGTCTAATTATCAAACAGACAAACTCTTGCAAATCTTTAAAGATTTGCAATTTGACATAAGTCTTGCGGATGCTGTCATCTTGATGCCCAAGTTCGCATCAACAATCAAACAGTTGTTAAACAACAAAGAAAAACTGGTTGAATTGGCAAAAACTTCTCTAAATGAGAACTGCTCTGCAGTTATCTTAAAGAAGCTTCCCGAGAAGCTTGGAGATCCTGGTAAATTTATCTTACCTTGTGAATTTCCGTGAATGGTTGCATGCAACGCCTTGGCCGACTGGGCGCCAAAGATCAACCTCGATGCCTAATTCAAGATGGAAGAAACTTTCTCTTTCTAAACTTACCCCTACCTGCATGACTCTTGAGCTTGCAGATCGTACAGTATCTATGCCCCTCGGTATTGCCGAGGACGTATTTGTGAAAGTAGGGAAGTTCCATTTTCCAACTGACTTTGTGGTTGTCGAATTCGATGCTGATCCTAGGGTTCCTCTCATTCTTGGACGAGGATTCCTAAGAACGGGCCACGCTCTTATAGATGTATTTGAGCGTCAAATCACATTGCGTGTAGGTAATGAGGCTATTACCTTCAACCATGATCAAACTTCAAAGTACTCCACCAATTATAACTCAAGCGTCGGTTAACGAATCGATGTCATTGATGTTACCTTACAGGAATACTCTCAAGAAAATCTTGGTTATGTTCATGATTTGGTGAGTGGTGATCCCACTCCATTGTCTCATTCCATCATTTCCGACTCTTCCACTTCCTTAACTCTGGATGAGGAAAGTGATTCTATTATGGATGAGATTGATGATTATCTCAATCTGGATACATTTCTTCCTGGTATTGATGATACCGAGAGTGATCAAGAGGAAGATGTTATTCTTCTTCTTGAACAATTGTTATACCCAGACAATTATTCCACTCTCCCAACAAAACAACTTCATAAAGAGGAATCCAAATCAGTTGAACCAACTGATAAAATTCCTGAGATCAAGCATAAGACCTCTCCTCCTGCACTTAAATTTCAAATTCTTGAGGAGGAAGTTCTTGTGATTACTGCCGCTCGATCTCCCTACTACCCTTCACCTATCCGGTGATTTCTCCTTCTCTTCACTCATTCGGGAGTGAAGATGTTACCTTTGACCCTGGAATATTCCATATAACATTGGTTTAGATCCAGATACTTCCCCATGGATTTTTCAAATGCTTTTTCTCCCCAACCTGTTCAGGAACCCTTTGTTACAGTTAACCGCTCACAGCGATTAGTTTGCGTGATAAACCTGACAGTTGGGAGGAAATAAATCAAATCGGGTCGAGTCAAGCTAGTGACTCGGGAATCAAAAACATTAGCAGAAACATGGTTTTTCACCCGTGTGTAACACCCTAGTGTGGGGGAGATGCCCACATGTTGTAAATATTACTCAAAAAAAAAATTTAAATACAGAAAAATAAAATAATTGTTGTATTATTCCACTTAGCTTTGAATATTGAGGGCAATATTCAGTTCTAAGTATGGGGGGGATTCTCTCGAGAATTCAAACACATGTTCCATCAGGAACCCCATTTTTAGCCAAAATTTTAAAAATTTTTTTCTCACTTAGAACGCAATAAATGGTAATCAGTCCACCATGTCTAACCCACATAAGGATTGGCTAATCCAGGAGCAAACGGCTCTTGGTAAAGATAACTCAAATCCGTTTACGGCTTGCAATTTGCCCAAAATTGTATGGTTCCTCAACTCGCCATATCCTAATAAGCGAAAGAGTTGGCTAGCCCGCAAGTTTATGGCTTGTGGTAAAGGCAGTGGAAAAACCATAATTGGTAATCGACTCACCAAAGATAATATTTATAATTTATCTAAGAGTTGGCTAGTCCATAAGCAAACGGCTTTTGGTAAAGACAAATCAAAACCGTTGACAGCTTGTGGTTTGCTCAAAATCACATGGTTATCAGGTGGACCATAGTTCTTACTTGAACTGAAACATCTTGGCTACTCCAGAAGTGATGGCTTTTGGTAAAGAGTTCTTTCAAATCCATTAAAACTTCATAAAATATTGCTAGGGACTAGCAATAGTTTAGTGTGGGGGATTGATGAGTGTCTAAATACTCATCATTTCTTTCACATTTAAGCTACAAAAATATCTGAAAACATATAAATATGCTTCAAAATATTGGAATTATCTCCAAATTGTGTTTTTAGGTATTAAAGTGCAAAAGGGATGAAAATTGATGAAAAACATGCAAAACATACATAATTTACAGTTTCAGTCCCTGAACTTTGATAAATTGGCAAATTTAGTCCCTGGTTAATCAAAACTTATAAAAATATCATTTTAGGTCCTTGGGATTCACAAGTTGTTCAAAATAATCCTTTGAAGTTAAAAATCATAAAATTACAACTTTAGTCCCTCAACTTTGAAAAGTGTCAAAAATAGTCTTTAAGGTTTTAAAATTGGAAATTAATCAAAATAAACCTTGTACTATTCTTATTTGACATGATTGGTCCTTGTGATTACTTTGGATATTTTACAGGTTTGGCCCCTCAGTTTTGTAGGAATTACATTATTGGTCCTTGGGCTTTAATACCACAAAACCAAACGGATCCTTTTATTAATAAACCCAAAATCCAAATCCATTCAACCCAACCCTTTTATTTAACCCCGGCCCAATACACCAGCCCAAACCCAACCCTTTGTAAATAAATAAAACACCTTCCCCGCTTTTCCCTCTTCTTCTTCCACCTCTCCCCCGCTCCACCTGTAACTGCCACTATGTCCCTCCACCTTGCACTTCCAGCTCACCCCTAATCCTACCCACTCTCCACCACCTCTTACAGCAGAAACCCCCTACAATAAATGCCATTCCCACCCCATTTTCACTGAAATACCACTCTTACCCACGGTTTTGAGCAAAACCACCCAACTTGGTCCAAAATATCACCAAACATGTCCCTCCACCTCATGCTACACACCAAGAAGCTTTAATTGCTTTGGAACCGCTTCAATTACACGTGGGCGATTTTGGCGCCAAAATCTGTTTAAACGGACAAGATGAAATTGACTCAATCAATGGCTGTGAAACAATGTGGGAAAGTATCTGGAAGCTAGTGGGAAGAGAATAGGTGATAAATACAGAAGAAAGAAGAAGAAGAGAGGCATCATAATTTTAACTTAGTTTATGATCAATCGTAGTTAATCAAAGTAGTTTGTATCATTAGTGTAATTGTCATTTTCTGTTCTCAGTTGTTCATTACCTTTGCTAAAGTGTAATAACAAACTTGGTTTACTCAGTTTTAATCTATCTTTCAAGTTTTCAGAATTTCCATTTTGTCCCATTTTCAATTCAAGTCATTTTATTTCTGTTTGATACTTGTTAATTAGAGGATTCTAATAACACTACTTGGTTCTCAGTAAGCCATAGCAAGCTTTTAGATACTAAAAATCAGCAAGGATCACTAAAAAAGGAAAATACCAAAAAGAAAACAAGTAATTAGGAATTTAATATAAAAGAAATCTGTGAAGAAGCTTGGAGCAAAGTGTATTCTGGATTGCTTTGGTATTAGTGCTCTGTGGAGAGCATATAGGAAAGGTACTCAGTTCTTGGTTCTCAGTTGTGGCCTAAAACTCAAGTTGTAAGCATATTTCTTGATTTTTGGCATTTTTTGTATTAGTTCTTAATTTAGTATAATCTTTCTTGTTTCATGCTTAGTTGGTATTGATTAGTGATAATCTAGTGTTAAATCAGTAGGTTGTTAGTTGGAAATCATAAGTTGCTAGTTGTTACATATTTTTAGTTAAATTAGTGTAAGTAGTGATTCATAGGTTATTGTTGTTTTTATCTGTGTTCTTGTGTTCATTTAACCTTTTATCATCATTAACAAGTGTTTTCAATTTCATGCTTTAAATTAGTGTTGAGTAACACTAATCAATAAACAGTCCTTGCTAAGGGGTGTTTGGATCAAGCTGCCACACTGGTTATAGGCCTGTTATTGCTACTAGTATTTGTTGCTTCATGTTAGTTTAGGTCACTTGAACTCATATCTGTCATAATATTTAGGTCTTATTAGTTTAAAAGTCAAAATAGATCTTAATCTAGTCTAGCTGTTTAACTGTTAGAGTAATAAGTTTCATATTCCACACACTAGCTTAAAAGTTGATACTCTAGCTTAATTTAGCCATATCATAGCTTAATATAACTTAAGTAATCAGTAAATCTAGATCAAAGCTCACTTTAGTCAAACTTAGTGTTAACTTAAAAAGTCAAACTTGCAGCCTAACTGATTTTTGAATCAACTTTGGATCTAAACTGTGAACTTGTTAATTGATATTAGGACTTGAGCTTGTAGGTTTATATAGTCTTGTTGCTGATCTCCTTGTTACTATTTTTTATAATTTTTATGCTAGCTTATTAAGAGCTTGATTAGTGCTTAACTTTTGGTGATTCTTCATAAACCTCCCCTGTACTCAGTTTTCACACCCTCTTTCACAAGCTTGCATAAGCTTGTGTAGTGAGTGTTGACCTGTGCATTTTGGTTGTTTGTGATGCCCATGTGGCTAGTTATCTGAAATAAGTGCTTATTTGCTTTTGATTGCTTATTTGGTCTGTTTAATTTGCTTAAATTTGTGCAACAAAATCAAACACTACACTGATCACTCAGTGTAAACAAGCAAAACCACAAGCCCATCATAAGCTCATCATTGAGCTTTGGCTTGTGATCTTTGGCTCATTTAGAAGCTAAGCAGCTCATCTATCAAGTTCAAGCTTTAATTTTCACTCACTAGTCCTTTTACTAGGGCTGCATCTCAGCTTAAAGCTTGTCCATCCACTCAGTTAACTGAGTGAATTCAGTAAAACCACCCAACTTCATAAGCCCCTCACAAGCTACCCAGTGGTCCCCATTGGTCAAGCTTTGGTATTTTGGAATCCTTACCAGCCCCACTTTATAGTTCAGCATTCAATAAGTTCTATTGAGCTTATTTCATAAGCTCAATTTGGCCATCTTGGTTGCCTGTCTAGGGTGTTTGGATCTCATTTTCATTGGAAGTGCTTAAAAGCTTATTCTAAGCTTATTAGCCAATCCAGTGATTCCACTTGTTCATACTTGTTAATATACCATATATACACAGTACTAATCTTTTTATTTTCTTTATTAAGCTTGTTTTAAAGCTTTTACCAAGCTTACTAGCTTATTTCACTCACTCAGAAAACTGAGTGAACTCAGTTTGGACCCCTCACTTCACAAGCTCTTTCTGAGCTCATCAGTGGGTCCCACACCTTCAATCTTGGTTCTGCCAACCCCCCTCCTACCAGGCTTGAACCATTGACCCTTTGTTTGACCTTGGAACCTGTGGACCCCATCTGGAATTACCTCACAAGGTTGTCCCATTTTCTGTCTCAGGAACCAAATAAGCTAAGTGCTTATTTGTATTCTGTGGCTTATTCAAGCTACTTATTTGGTTGAATCTTGTTAAACATAGTCCAAGTAACTTATTGGAACCAGAATTTACCCTAGTGGACCCCACATAAGCTCATTTGAGCTTATTTCCTTTTAAGTCAATCGTTGGGCAAATAAGCACTTTCAGTGCTTATTCTGGGTTTCCAAGTTTGTTGTTTTTGTATTAGTTTCTTATTTTAAGTATTTTAATAGTTTTATAAAAGAAAAACCACAAAAAGCCAAAAAATACTTATAGTAATAACTTCTATTTAATAGAAATTATCTATTTAATTTTCTTTTTAGCTTATTTATAAGCACTTCTGTATTTTGATATTTTTATTGAATCTCTTTTATATTAAAGTACTTTTATAAATTTTTTCTAGATTTTTCTTTTGTCATCTAGTAATTTTTAGAATTAATACTAGTTTAATTAATTAATAGTTAATAATTAATAATTAAATAGAATAATAGTATAATAAATATATTTTTAGTTTTAAAATAAGTTTTATAATATTTTAGATTTTTCTAAGTTTTTATTTTATTTTTCTAGATTTATTTTACATTTTCTAATTAAATAGTGTATTAATAAATTGTATTAATAAGGTTTTAATTAAATAATAATTATATATAAGTTAAATAAATAATTTTCTTTTTATAATAATTTTATTTTATTCTTAGGATCTTAAAAATATAAATTTCACATTTGTGGGGTTTATATTGATCACTCTTTACTTTTATTTTTGTACGTTTACGTAATTTTATTCAAACGTACGTTTTAGGTTTTAAACGTTCATCATTGTAAAAATAGTGATAGCGTTTATTTAATAGATTTTAACTTTTTAATTTTCTTTAATTTGCATTTAAGTCGCTAAGACGTGCAAATTCCTACTATAGTTATAATCGATTTGTTTTTAATACGTTTTACGTTTCTAGGGTTTTGATCGTACTTATTAGTTGTTATAACTCATTAGAGTTATTCATACTTTTAGTATTGTGACAAATCATTCATAACCCTATTCCTGATCAACCAAGCTATATAACACATTTGTTCAATCACAGGATATCACAACCTCGTTGGGGAATAAACGACCCGGGAATATAACTGTACTACCTCGGATTATTGCATTTGCCTCTTTCTAGTTTGACTTGCCTAGTTGATCTCTCACAAGTGGTTGACTAAAAAAGTAGGCTAGTTTAAGGCGAACAGTAAATAACCCTCACTTGAGGGTTGGTTGTTCAATTTACTCTTTCATTCCTACGCCTAACTCTTCTTTACATTTATACGTGTGTGTTTGAGTGAGTTGTTCATCCGATCTTCTCTATATCTCTCTCTATTGTGCTTGTGTTGTAAACTTAGTGACCTAACACAAGCAGTACAATGGAAACTTTATTGGCTAGAAACCTGCATCGAGCAGTACTAACCACCAAAGTGTAGCAGTACTAACTTCCAAAGCGAGCAGTACTAAAATACAATGAGCAGTATTAACCATATACTCGAACAGTACTAATATCCACAAGCAGGCTTAACCATGTGACAGCAGTATTAACCGTATAAGCAACTAGTACTAACCTCGCAGTATTAATGATCAAAGAGCAGTACTAAGCTTGTTGCAACAACATTAACCAAGCTCACTGGCTGAAACACGCATAGCAGCAGTAACACGAGAACGTAAGAGCATTAAATACCAACGATCAGCTTTAATCAGCAACACTAACCGATATGGAGCAACGTTAAACTTACAATAATGAACAGTAGTAAGTTCACGCGAGTGGTAGCACAAACATAACAATTCAGTAGCACAAAGAAACCAATTCATGCAGCGTTAAACTTACAATAACGAACAGTAGTAAGTTCACGTGAGTGGTAGCACAAACATAACAATTCAGTAGCACAAAGAAACCAATTCATGCAAAGCACCAGCCCATGATAATTCACGACGGATTAAATAACATACTATCAGGAAAAAGAATGCCGAAAACGACAAAATAGTCGACCAATATAAATCATCACCAGCTTGGGTCAAGAATATCATGCCACCGACCAATTGAATAGAATCAATTAAAGCTGTACAAGGTTTAGACTTTAATTCTACTATGTTAAGATAAATTTTGTACGAGGTTGTATTAATAAGATCCAAAAAGTCACAATCCTCTTGATCAAACTCAATAGATTAAACCACCAATTAATAACGTTGTATAAGGTTAATCATTGAACCAGCCAATCACAAACATAAAGGAATTGTACTTGATATGGGAGATATCAAAAGCAAAACACAGAAAACCATAAAGTTTGAGGGCTTCCTTCATACTCAAGATATGAAAAATATAACAAAAGTAACACAAGAATGTCGTTTTAGGGTAATTGTAAGAACAATAAATAATACCTTTTAAGGAGAAACCCTAAAAAGCGAATTCCTTAACCTCCCTCTGATGCAGATTTCGACAGCCAATATCTTTCGAATGAAAGCTCAGATCGATTATCCCTCCAGTGAAAAGTTAGATCAACATATAGAGAAGCTCCAAAAAAACTTTCGTCCCAATCCAACGGTTAACAAAAAAGTTATGGCTGTTTAAAAACAGCCCTGCAGAAAAATACGAAAATAATTTCAAGATCCAAATTTTCACCTTATTCTTCGAAAAACCTTGTAGATCCTAGATATCAAGAGCTACCCGCTCTGAAACCAATTGTAAAAGATCGTTTAAGCCATCTAGGATATGGTAACAATGATTTGCACAGTGGAAAATAAACAATAACATCAAAGTTACCACATGGTTTCTCTATTCATCATAACAAACTAACTCAAACCCTAAGCGTTTACAAAGACCTACGCCTAGGAACACACACACACTTTGGTGTTTACATTTTCTTGACACACATCAAAACTCACGCCCCTATCCTCTTTATATATTAGAGGATTAGGGTTACAGGCTAGCTAAAAAGCTAACTAACAAGAAAAACAAATAAATCTTCTAAATGGATAATAATATTTCTTGTAATCTCGGTAATCTTCATTTAAATGAAGAATCTCCCTTTGCCGCTTTCAATCTCTTATGTTTCATGTATTTTGTCTTATCAACTTAAATTATAAATACCAACAAAAGATATGTCTGCAAAAATTTGTATATTGAATAAGCGATTTTTCGTATATAGTTTGGATTTTTGAATTCAAGAAAATTGGCGTTTGGACAAATATTTAAGACGATTTTTATACTAAAACAATCCAACCATTTAGAATCACCAATTTATTCTAAAACATTTTAAAACAATTTCGACCATCAAAAAAATTTGTTTGAAGAAACATTATAACACGGTCCGATTATTGAGGGTTACCATTCATCATACTTTATAAAGTTTGCAAGAAAATATTTCATTTGTACAAAAAATATTTGACCTACAGAATTTGACTTATCTGAATTAGTACCATCTCCGGAACACGAACACTAGGGCGGTCATTGTTATCATGATCAACGCAAGGCGGAAACACGAGGTGCGACGTCTCGGAACATAGCATAAGAGTGTAAAACAATACTATACTTAATTAAGGAATTTGATTTACAAAGTTACATAAGTGTCTTTATCCAACAGTGGATAACAACACATAAATTATTGACTTGTTCAAACTGTGTCTTTATGAAAACATCTTGACTAAAATATCGTTGTCTTTTGAAGGGAATAACTCCAATGTAAAAGCCTTCAAATATTAATAATGGTCACCTGAAAATGGTATTAGAAAACGTCAACATAAAGTTGGTAAGCACGTAGGTTTAAGAATTAAACCACAAAGTTGTGAATAATGTAATGCAGGACAATAACGAGCACGATATACACATGTAAGCACTTAATGAAAACATAAACTAACAACAACTGAATCTCAAGATGGCATATACATATAGCTTGTGTGGATAGTATTCACCCTGTTATGAGGGTGTGGGTGTCAACCCAAGTATTACTACCAATACATCCTAACCTCGTAACTTACGCGGAGTGTATTCACCCTTTATAAGGGTGTGGGTGTCAACCAAGTATTTCTGCCAATACATTCCTAACCTCTTGTAATCGCCAAGTGAATCCACACAAGATTAACCACACAGTCAGGCGCATATTGCAATCAAACACGCATAATGTCCAAGAATCATGAAAGCAGAGTCAAAAGTCATTTGACTACCATTTTCCCACAAGGAAAAACATATGAAAAAGGGGCTACGAAACTCATCTCAGCGTAAAGTAACACAAGCGATATCAAGTAGCAAAGCACAAAGGTACAAGATCGGCAGTACAACCTAATAAATACATAGTTTATCTCAAAAAATGTCCCGTTAAAATGGTATGATGCACATGAGTTTTCAAAAGACAATGTGTTTTGGTCTTCGTAGAAGACTCGTATCATCGTTTATAAAAAGTTTAATATCATTGTTCGTAAAAAGGTTTGTATTATCGTTCGTGTGGTGGTATGAAAACATAGACTCGAAAAAAACGCATGCCAAAGTATAATATATTCCAATATATATTATGATGGAAAGTGAGCAAAAGAATAAACAATAATATAGGTAAGAGAATAAATCAGAAATAAGTAAGAAACAAGTCATTGGTAAGTTTTGGCGTTTACCCTGTAATCCCAAATAGTTTGGATAAGACATTTAAGTTTTATAAGAAAACACAAATTAATATATGGATAAATAAAGGATTTTATAATTAAATAAAACTATACACTTCGTCTTTTGTGGGGTTTTATAATAAAGGAGATTTGAAATAAACCTTTAAGTTTAGAAAATTTTATAAAATTTTGGCATGACTCGTCCGTTTATACAACGTTTCCAAGTCATGTGACTTTAATAAAAATATTTTTTTTCCCAAAACAATGTTTTCCGACAAATTCCAACTCAACATCATATTCGTGTTCGTTAATCCAAACACGTTTTAACAATATTTCAACTCAAATAATAATTCGGCTTAAATAAATTAGTTAATGATCAAATTTTATTTATTGGTTATTGGGCTTTATAGCTCAATAATAGTCCAATAAACATTAGTTCAATATTTTAAATTCGCTACGAGTATAATATATTAAATTCATTATGAGTCCAATATATTACATCTGCTACGAGTCCAGTAAGTCTAATACGTCCAATATGTCCAATGATTCAAGTCACAATCCAATATATTTAGTCCGTTAAGTATATGTTTAGTCCGTTAAGTATACGTTTAGCCCGATTCCAATGTAACAATCCCAAAAGTATCCGAAAATTTCACCAATGAACACATAAGTCAAAAAAAAAATATGTTAGTCCGATTAATCCAATTTCCGTAAAATATTAAAAATTCAACTATGCACTAAAAATAAGTCCTAACAAAATCAAAACACAACCCGATCCAATCCCAGTGGGCTTCGGCCCACAATTAAATCCAAAAACACCCTAAGTGGGCTCGTGGCCCCTATCCGGGTTCTTTACTCGACCGAGAGCAATGAACGACCCTTTTGGGTTTGTGGCTGACCCGAAACAAAACACAAACAAACGCCCATCGGGTGTTGTCGTTTACACCGAACCAAAACCAACACCCTTGTGGGTGTTGTTGTTGTGAACAGAACCGAAAACAAACAAACACGCAGACTCCCTTATCTCTTTACACGCCAAGAACAAAAACAAATAACATCAACCCGATGTGGGTTTTTTATTTACCGAAAACTCAAATACAACCAAACTCAAATAATCACAACAACAAAGATAAACACACATTAATAAGCAAATCCAAATCCGAGACCCAAATAGGTTTAACCCGAACCCTTACGGGTTTATACTCGAACCGCGAAAAACAGCACTAACCCACGATTTCTATTAATTTTTACCACACGAAAATCAATAATACCTTGGTTTATGATGTTTTAATGATTTAATCTATTTTCAAACCACAAAACAATTGTAAAACTTGTTTTACATTCGAATAGAGATAGAGAAGTTGAAAAAAAGGTTTTGGCGGTGTTTGACATACTAACAAGAGAGAGAGAGAGAGAAAGAGAGACGGTGGTGACGTATTGAGGCGAACCTCGAACCAAAACCAAAAAACACCCAAGAATCACCTATGTGTAACCCTACCATCACGATCTAACCCGATACGAACCCACGAACCTTAAAACGTCTTGAATCTCGTGTCTAGGCGTCGGTGGCCGGTGGTGATGGCGGTGTGAGGTGGTGCCGACGATGATGATGGCGGCGGTGGTGGTTAGGGTTGTGGGTTTGTGTGAAATGGGGTAAAACCCATTATTCCTTTTTATACCCGAAAATTATTTAGATCAAAATGAAAAGCTTGAAGAAGATGAGGGGCGACGGTGTAACTTTACCACATGGACCATTATTGTATATTTTGTATTATTATGGTTCGAGACTTGTTTAGGCTTGATAACAATCGATTGAGGACTCAATATATGCACGGTTGCGTTTAAAATAAAATTTCCACGAAAAACGAGTAGTTACATGACTAGTAACTTATGCTTATTATAGAAATCACATTAAATCGTTTATTAGGTTTACGATTGTGCCCGGACGCGTTAAGTGCGGTTTTCACGTTTTACGAGATAATGTCTCGTTTTCAAGTCAAAAGAGTTCGGAAAAGTTCGAAAATGAAATATAAGTAACAATAAATATAATTGATTATTAAATAAGTCTGAAAAATACGAGTTGTCACAAATAGTTTCGAGTTTTATGAACAAGTATTGCCCAAAAATACCAATTGCTACAGTGTGTATAATGGATCAACTTTTATCATATTTCCCTTTTCAAAAATTATAAAGGAATTTCATTTCTAATAATGTTGTGAATTGGTCAAAAATAATCCCACACGATGATCGTCACAACAACTTGCATAATATTCTTCCTTAGCTCCCTTAACATGTTCAAACGTACATGTCAGCTCCACCAATGCTTGAATCATTGGTTGCTATCTTTGTTGTATTTCCTTATGCTGTTTTCACGGATCCTGAAAATTAAAGGGACCGATATGTGGATGACCAATGGCTCTTAGAGCATCAAGTATCATGAATACCTTCTCCTTTTCATTCGGCCCCCACAAGTGCCACATCACTTTAACACAACATCTACAAAATATCCTCTCTATCATAAGGCCATCCACAATGCACCATCTTTTCAACGCACAATGAAGATGTGGCATACACATAATCCATTGTGAAGTTGCCAGGTCATGCGTTCATGAACTGATTGTCCATCTCTGTTTGCACTGTATAATACACTTATGGTGGGCCATTATAGTCTTTATTTATTTCTTTTAGAGTTAATTACATAATTGGTCCTTGTGGTTTGTCGGATCTTGCAGAAAATGTCCCTGTGCTTTTTTTTTACTGGTCATGTCCTCGTGGTATGCAAAAGTTACGGGTTTGGTCCTTTGACGGGTCATGCCGTTAGTTGACCGTTAACTTGGCAAACCACAGGGACGATTAATGTAACAGACAAAAAAAAAAAAAAAAAAAAACGAAAAATTGTTTAAAAAAAAACGTTTACAAAAAATATTTATTACACTTAAATTGGTGCTTATGTATAATGTCAGGGCCTAAGAAATTTTTTTTAATTATTATACTTAAATTTTGGGCTTATGTACAACATGAGGGCCTAATTTTTTTTTTATTAAACTCTAAAAAATGAAAAATAAAAAAATTAGGCCCTCAATGTGAGGGCTTAAATTTTTAATTGCGTATTTGGTACAAAAACGTATAAGAACTTATAAAACAGACGAAAACGTATAAAAATAGATGAAAATATACAAAAATCGTACAAAATACCCATTAAAAATTTAAGCCCTCATGTTGTAAATAAGCCAAAAATTTAAGTATAATAATTAAAAAAAAAAAAAAAAAAAAAGGGGGTTCTCTTAGGCCCTGACATTATACATAAGCACCAATTTAAGTGTAATAAATAGTTTATGTAAACGTTTTTTTTTAAACAATTTTTCATTTTTTTTTAAAGTTTTTTTTTAATCAGTTTTTTTTAAACAATTTTTCTTTTTTAATCGCTTTTTTGTCTTGTTACATAAATCGTCCCTGTGGTTTGCCAAGTTAACGGTCAACCAACGACATGACCCGTCAAAGGACCAAACCCGTAACTTTTGCATACCACGAGGACATGACCCGTCAAAAAAAAGAACAGGGACATTTTCTGCAAGATCCGACAAACCTGTGTTTCTAGTGAGGATAGTGAAGGGAAACAGGACTCAGATTCTAGTGATGATGATAGCCAGGATAGTGATTACATTATGGATGAAGAAAACTATGTTTCAGAGGTTGATGTTGACATGGAAGACTTTCGTTGCAACATTGATGAAACTGTTGAGTTCATGGGATGTAGGAATAGAGATGAAATATCTGATAATGAAGAAGCACAAGAGGATATAGAAGTTATGGATAATGATTATTTTGAGAGTGCTTCAGATGAAGAAAATGAACTTGATAGGTTGAGAAAAAGGAAGTTGAAACAGATTAGGAAACAGGCACATGCTTCAACCCAGGTGTACAAGACATACTTTTATGTGGGACAGAACTTTGGAAACAGGGAACAAGTAAAAGACCTAGTTAAGGAGCATTCAATTGAAACAAGGAGGGAACTTAGGATGGAAAAAAATGATAAGGAAAGAGTGAGGGTTGTCTGCAGGGGTATTATACCAACTTTGCCCACATGTGAAGCTTGGTCTGGTAATGGGCTTGATAATGGGCCAGATAATGGGTCTGAGTCAGTTAATGCTAGTCCATCAAAAAAGGCAAAAGAGAGAATAATAAATGGTGGAAAACCTAAAAGTAGGAAAGAGGATGATGCCAATAAATGTCCCTGGGTGTTGCTAGTATCCAAAATAAAAAAACAGTGATACATGGCAGGTGAAAACTCATAGATCTATTCATAAGTGCTTACAATCCAGAAACAATTTGTATGCCACATCAAAATGGTTTGCTAAAGAACTTGTTGAGCAACTCCAATCAAACCCTAACATACCTGTCAGAGCTGTGCAAGAGCAATTACAAAGGAAGCATGAGTTAGCTGTTTCAGAACAAAAAGCATTCAGAGCAAAGTCAGAGGCTGAAAAGAAAGTTAGAGGTGATTATACTCATCAATATAAGATGCTCAGAAGTTATGCATTAGAGTTGATGGAAGCCAATCCAAACACAACTGTGAAGATTCAGGTGCAAGCTGAGGCAGATCATACATGTCCAACAAGGGTTTTTAAAAGAATATATGTGTGCTTAGGGCCTTTAAAAGAAGGATTCAAGGCTGGATTGAGAGAAATACTTGGACTAGATGGGACATTCATGAAGGGTCCATTCCCTGGTCAATTACTTACTGCTGTAAGTGTTGACTCAAATAATGGGATTTACCCTTTGGCATATGGGATTGTGGAGACTGAAAACACAGATTCTTGGACATGGTTTCTTTCACAATTGAGAGATGACTTGGACCTTTATAGAAATTCCAATTTCACATTTATTAGTGACAGACAGAAGGTATGAGTCTCTTTTCACATTTAATGCTTTTTATATGATGTAAATTATCTGTTTGTAACATATGTCTGATTATTTGTGGTAGGGTCTTATTCCTGCACTTGCAAAGTTGTTTCCCTGTGCTGAGCACAGATTTTGTGTCAAGCACATTCATGAAAATATGAAGCTGTAATAGAGTGGTGCAGCTTACAAAGACATGTTATGGAAATGTGCCGCAGCAACAACAGTGCCAGAGTTTCAGCTAGCAATGGATGAGTTCAAAGCATTTAGCAAGCCTACTTATGAGTGGTTATTGAAGATTCCACCTCAGCATTGGACAAGAAGCCATTTCTCAAGTATGCACTAAATTATATAAAATAGGTTCAAGGAGTTGCATTAAGATAGGTGATACAAAACACATTAATTTAGTGCCATAAAAGGCATACATTAAGATAGGTGATACAAAACACATTATTTTAGAGCCATAAAAGGCATACATTAAGATAGGTGATACAAAACCATGAAAGACCAGTGATAGGTACTAGGTGCTTCTAACCCATCCTTTTCTTTCCCTTCCCCTTCCCTTTTGCTGCAATTTCAGTTGGTGCAACATAAGGTTTGACACCAAATTCTTCAAGAGTGGCCTTTGCAGGCAACCCTAGAACTTTAGGCCTTGCATCAAATAGAAGCTTTTCAATCTGTTTTTGGGTTAGTGGCTTATCATCATCCTTTGCATTTTTTCTTGGTTCAACATAATGTGAGCTTGAGCCTACCTTTGGTTGATAAAACTCTAGCTCATCAGGTGCAACTACATACTGCAATGGAAAATACCCTGTCCATGTGTTACCTGAACTTGTGTCATCTCAGTAGTTTTGCATACTCTGATGTATCACTGGAAATGCAAATTACTTCTGAAAAAAAAAACCAATAAAACATAAGTATGTTTAGCAGATACTTGAAAAAACCAATAAAACATTTTCTCTTGTTGGAACCCTTGTTTCCTGAACTCATGTTTGCAGCAAGTATGATTAGATGAGGAAGATGTTTGATATGGTTTTGTATTATCCATATGTGCCCTTATATAGAGGTGTGGTAATACATTCATTCATTGATCTGACAAATGTAGAGAAAGTGTTGCATTGATTCATTGACTGCACAAATGTAGAAAAAGTCTTGCATTGATTCATTGACTGCCACAATGTAGAAAAAGTGAGACAATGCAATAGTAAAATTCATAAAAGTGATTCAATAGTAAAATTCAGTGTAGAACAGTGAATTGCAATAATTCTACAAAGTCCAAATGTATAACAGTAAATTGCATAAAAGTGACTGCCCAGATGTTTCTGCATCCACAGTCATACATATTTGAAATTCATTTACAGTCTTTAACTTAAATTTGAATTTTTAATAGGGAGAGCTAAGACAGATGTACTGGTGAACAATATGTGTGAAGTTTTTAATGGAAAACTTGTTGGTGGTAGAGATAAGGCAATCATTTCAACATTAGAGTTTGCAAGGTCTTATCTAATGAAAGGAATAGTTAATGTGAATAAAATGATTGAAAGATGTGATGGTCCACTCACACCTACTGCTACAAAGATTTTGAAGTTGAACTGTGATGAAGCAAGTAAGTATACAGTTACTTGCGGAGGAGGTATATATTATGAGGTAAGTGGTCCATGGAATGATCAGTGTGTGGTGAATGTGGAACAAAGGACATGTACCTGTAGAAAGTGGGAGTTAACTGGGATACCTTGTAAACATGCCATAGCAACCAACTGGAATATGGCACTTAACAATCAAACAGTAGGATTACCAGAGGAATGGGTACATCCATGTTATAGGTATGTAATAACTTCTTTTGCTTGTACAATTACTTCATTTACATTGCCTGAATTCAGTAGGATTATTAATGCATTTCCATTTAATAGGCTGGATACATGGAAGAAGGTTTACTCATACAAGGTTAACCCAATCAGAGGTCCAGTTCATTGGCCTAAGTGTAATGTACCAACAACTCTGCTACCACCAAAACATCAACCACAGGTTGGAAGACCAAGAAAGCAAAGGAGGAAGTCTAGGGCAAAGGTTGATGTGGTGCGTATGTCCAAGCATGGCAAGCTGACAAGGATACTCAAAACTGTGACATGTGACAAGTGTGGAAACAGAGGTCACAACTCAAGGAGTTGCACTGGACCAAGAAAATCAAAGTCAAAGGGAGGTGGTAAGAAGAGGAAAACTAGAAGTGCTTTTGGGGAAGATGCCAACTCTGCAACAAGACCTAGTGATGGTGATAAAGGTAAAGGAGTTGCAGTTGATGATGGAAACAAGAAGAAATATCAACCAAGGAAAAAAGTTGTTGTTCTTGGTTGATAGTTGTGTCTTTTTATTTCTGAATTAAGACTACTAATATGTATTTGGAAATGGTCTTTTAGGATTATCACTTTGTATTTGGTCTGCAGAACTGTGCTGCAGTATGGGTATTTGGTCTGCATAACTTTGATGTACTAGGCCTATTTTGTATGATCATGTCTTGATGTACTAGGGCTACTTTGTATTTGGTCTGCAAAAATGTGACTTTTACTTGTGTGAAGTTTTAACTTACTTGCTTGTCTATCAGGGTCAATTTCATAAATGGTAATGGGTCAATTTGAGTTTGGTATCTGGTTTCCATTTGACTGGGTCTGGTAATGGGTGAATTTGGGTTTGGTAATTGGTTCCATTTGACTTAATTAGTAATGGGTCAATTTGGGTTTGGTATTTGGTTCCATTTGACTTAATTAGTAATGGGTCACTTTGGGTTTAGTAATGGGTACAATTTAAACACTTTTTGGTATTTCATTGAACACAAAAACACTTTTACAAGTGACTTTTACTTGTTTCAGTATCATTCACCACAAAAAGACAGATGTACTTGTTTCAGTATCATTCACCACAAAAAGAACAAATTCAACCCAAAATGTTAACCAACAACTGCCTTTCATTCATAGAACCACAAAATTGGTATGCGTTTACAATCAACTAACTTCCACAAAAGATCTAAATTGACAGTTAACACCTAAACACCACAAACGAACCAAACTTAAAATCTAACTTAAGTTAACAAATTGTAAACAACACACATCAACACAAAAGACCAAGAAACATAAAGATACTTCTTCATCCTTGCTCTTTATTCCTGCAACTCTTGAATTTGTCCTCGATAGTTGTTCAGTGATCTCAATAGTCCGGGTATTATGTTAACAGATCGACCACACATTGGGGGATCCACCCAATCAAGGAAAGGGCAATCTGATGCCTATTAAGAAGATTAAACAGTAACAGTAAGTTAATAACATCATAAAAGAGATCAACCATGTTCTTCCTCACAAAATCAAATGATGCGCACCATATCAGGGCAACCATAAAACCTTCGTCCTGGGTTGATGTTGGTCCATGATGTTCTTACCACTGCTCGTCTTCCACAGTGACAATTCACCATTTCTGTGTTTTCAATTATTGTGAATAGAAGTGTAAATGGAAGAAAGAAAGAAAAATGAAAATTTAGGTGGGATGGGATGCTTATATATGGTGGGAACTGAGAAAGAAAGAAGCGGGAAATATCTTTAGGGTGGGAAAAGTGGTGTAGGTGGGAAAAGACAAATATACCCTCCACTTAACAAGGCTTAACGCCCGTTAGTCCAACCAGTTAGGGTGAGGGACCAACGATGACTAACGTTTCGCAGTTAAGGACCGACGGTGCAATTTTTTTGGTCAAAGGACGAAACTTGATGGTCAACGTATTACTCAAGGACGAATGGTGTAGTTTACTCTAATTAAAATATTGGAATTTTTTTTAGCAAATACTAGTATATTGAATATTGAAACCTGATTACAGTATTAATGGCTACTAACTGTGTGTTTTAATTAATGATAGTTATTACAAATTTTAAAATGATTGGTCTTATAGTATATTTAATGTTGTTTTTTCTAATAGTTAGTTTTCGTTGTTTCTACCTTCCAAAAACTCTTTAAGAGTTATATTTTAGGCTAATGATTGTTTGGGCGTTAGATCTATATATGAATATCTACTTTCTAATTTGAAGGTACTGTAGTATTATTTTAGTTTTGTGTTAATAAAATAATGTATCTTGATGAATTTGTATATATGTACTTCATAATAATGAAAAATAAAATGGTGATGTGGAAATTCAATAAACTTTATATTGTGCAATGCATTTTGGGTGTTTTATATAAGGGCATCTTCAATGCATTAGACTCTTTTGAGTGTAATACAGTGCTACGTCAACGCATTAATTTTTGGTACAAAACACTAACAACGCATTGAACCTAGTCTAGTTTATTGAATTTCCACATCATCATATTATTTTTATTCACTAATAATCTACTTCATAGAATACACAAATTTAAATACTTAAAACTTATCATATACAAAATCTACACACATATATACTTGCTGTATAAATTTGCATGAAAAAAATAGAAGAGAGTAAAATGTTGCCCAGTTTGAATTGTATATATCCACAATGTAAAATTTGTCATGTTATAAAATTTTAACACGTTTGTAAAAATGTATAGAAAAATCTCATATATATTCGACAGCCATAATTTAGAATTGCATGCACTTGCATATAGAATAATTAAGTACAAATATTACATGCATATTTAATGAACATATGGCTTAATATGTTTACTAATTAAAAAATAATTTATGTTCAATTCGTGTAAAGATGGTTTGTTAAGAGAGATGCGTACATTAAATACATTGATGAGGTGGCAACCCACAGGATTGTGCGTTCATGGTGTCAATATTGTTCGCGCCCACATGTACCCGATTGTGGATGCCCTAAGATATGGTGTGTTGACGTGGTATTGTATTCAACTCAAATGATTCGATGCATTAAAGATGCCTTAACACAACATTTCCTTTTTATTTGGGCCCACCACTTCCACACAAAAAAAAGATATATAAAACTCAATTCCAACCGTGTATACCGACGTTCACCGAAAAAGTTCTTTGTCTTTATTTCCTTCGTCTACACGACGAGGGAGTAAGTGACGAGGGACGGCGAAGGGAGGCTGTGTGGCGGCGAGAGACGACGATTGGCCACGCAAGAGTGGTGAGCGAAGCAATATCATGATACCAGATAATGCTCTTAGCTTTCACCCAACTGAACCGATGCATTCTTTAGACTTCTTGGTGTAGGCCCTAAGCCCCTAATAGTGGTCTTGCAACTCACCTTGTTTGTGGTTTCTGTTGAAACTAGTGATGCAACAATTGTGTGTACATGTTTCACAACAGACAATACAAACTAATACAAAATGAGATGTGTATGTGTAACTAAAAACTAGGGAGAGTGGGATGACTTGGTGAGTGTTGAAATATATAACCCGATATCTGTGTTTGTGTGCCTGTGTTTGTGTTTTCTGTTTCAGGTATTGGACCAAGCCCAAGTTGTATCTCAGCCCATTTTCTCATGGATCAAGCCCAATTGTCAAGCCTTTCTCATGAGCTGTTTTTGACCGTTTGAAGCCCCTTGTATATAAGGGTTGCATCATCTTTCATTCTAGGGTTAGATGAGTATATTGGTTCTTTGTGCCGCTACTAGATATCTCTCTCATTTGTACGGATCTTGAGACCTTAACTCAAGATCCTATCTATCTTTTATTATTGTTGTTTATCTTGTAAAACTATTATCAAGTTAGATAATAGGATCACACCAGAGTAGTTGTGGTGATCTTTATGGTTGTTAGCCTGGCTGTTGAACTCACGAGTTGTTTGAGCTATATAAAGTGGTTTGGTTTCTGTATATCATGTTTTTCTACATGGTATGAGAGCCAGGTTGGTTTTAAGAAAAGGGATCTTGGTCCTGGTGGTTATCTCTATTGGTTCGTGGCTTGGCGGTTCTGTTTCCTCCTAGACTAAGTGAATCTAGGAGAAACAATTCGATTGTGCTGCGGAGATAGCACTGTAACACCTCTTGTCTCTCTCCTTTTATTTATGTATTTTATTTGTATGTTTAGAATGCTGGAGGATAGGTTGAGGGACATTTGAGAAGTTTGATTGGTTGTTGGATTGATTGTTGTTTTGTGGAGATATAAGGTGTCTGCGCTTTTAGTTTCATTGTTTTTGGTTGATTGTTTGGCTGTTGTATATACTTGGTATTATGTCTGAACATGCTGATTCTGACAATGAGGGTGTCAGTGACTCTGTCACTCTCATTGGTAAACTTGATGTTAGTAATCCTCTTCATTTGCATCCTAATGATTATGCGGTACTTACTGTTATCTCTGTCAAACTTAGAGGGACTGAAAACTATCAAATTTGGGCTAATGCTATGCTTCTTGCCCTAGAGGGTAAGAATAAAATTGGTTTTATTGATGGCTCTTGTAAAAAGTCCATTACTGATGAGGTTCTAGCTAAGCAATGGGATAGAGTTAATGCTGTTGTTTTAGGATGGATTTTGAATTCTATATCTGAGGAGTTATTCCTTGGGCAAATTTTCTCAAAAAAGGCTAAACATGTTTGGAATGAGTTAAAGGAAACATATCATAAAGTTGATGGTTCTGTGATATTCAACCTGCATCATAAAATCAGTTCTTTGAAACAAAATGGTTCTAATTTGTCTGACTATTATCATAAGTTGAATGCTTTGTGGAAACAGTATGATGCCATGGTTGAGTTGCCTAATTGTGTGTGCACTGCATCTGATGAATTTAAAAAACACAATCAGCTGCTGAAACTTATGCAATTTTTGATGGGTCTTGATGAGTCTTACATGAGTATTAGAAGTTCTATTTTGTCTAGAGAGACCTTACCTGATGTTAAAGGGGCTTATGCCATTATCTCTAGTGAGGAATCTCACAGAGTGGCATCTGGAACCAATTCAGGTGCCTCTCAAAGGGGTCAGACCTCTGCCTTCTTAGCCAGTAGTCCTGCTAGAAACAATTTTCAAAAAACCGAACTCTTACACTAATGCTAGACATAACTCTACTACATTCAGACCCAATTCCAACACTGGGTACAAACCTGGTGGTACTCATGTGACAAGACCTAATGTGAATGTTAACTCTGAAGTTGTGTGTGAGCACTGTGGTTATGTTGGTCACACTATAGACAGATGCTTTAAAATCATTGGGTATCCTGATTTTGGAAAAAGAAAGGGGACAAGGTGGTAAGAGTAAAAATGTTGCATACAACTCTGTTGGGTCCTCAGGGCCTGATAGTCCTTCTGGATCCACAGGGTTCACTGATGAGCAACTTGCCACTTTGGTCTCCCTCATCAAGGAAAACAAAATGTCTAACAAAAATGTCCAAGCCAACATGGCAGGTACTTACTTCAATTCTAGCAAACTGTTCAATGACAACTTTGATAAATTTTTTTGTTCCAGTTCTAGTTCTATGACAAAAATGAATTATGTTGGTAAAGTTGTAGACTCTGGTGCTAATCAGCACATGACCAATAGTGAGAAAGAGTTGGAAAATGTATATGATATATCTCATCTTAATATCAAGGTGTCTCACCCAAATGGCACTAATGCCATTATTTCTAAAATTGGAAACCTTAGACTTGGTAATGGTCTTGTTTTGGTTGATGTGCTTGTCGTTCCTGATTATTGTGTGACCTTAATCTCTGTTCATAAACTTGCTAAAGATAATAAGATCTTAGTTGTGTTTGATGAAAGTAAATGTTTCTTTGTGAATCAGGATTTGAATCTGAAAAACATTCTGGGGATTGGTAAACAATGTGGTGGTTTATACTATTTAGATACTAAAGGTACTAAAGGTGATAATATTGATATTGAGTACAAGTGTTCCTTGTCTCTCTATGACTGGCATTGTAGACTTGGCCAACCTGGTGACCCTGCCCTTGATGTTCTAAAAACTTATTTGAAAATTGAAAAAAATGATAAATATGAGGTTTGTGAAATATGTCAAAGAGCTAAACAGACTAGAGAACCTTTCCCTTTAAGTGATCATAAATCTAAAATGCTTGGTGATATTGTTCATCTTGATCTGTGGGGTCCATATAAGGTGGTGAGTCACTCTGGCCATAGATATTTTCTTACCATAGTTGATGATTATACTAGAGCTGTGTGGGTGTATCTTATTAAATCCAAGGATGAAGTTTTTGAGTCTATTAAAATCTTTTACAATTTGATTAAAAATCAGTTCAAAAAGACTGTCAAAGTGTTCAGAAGTGACAATGGAACTGAATTTCAGAATCAAACTTTTAACATGTTTTGTGAAAACATGGGGATTACACATCAAACTTCATTGCTTACACCCCACAAAAAATGGGGTGGTTGAAAGGAAACACAGACATCTCTTAAATGTGGCCAGATGTCTTATGTTTCAGGGGGGAATACCCTTAAGATTCTAGAATGAGTGTGTGCTAACTGCTACTTATCTTATTAACAGATTGCCATCTTCTGTGCTAAATGGAAAATCCCCTTACCATATGATTTATAATTGCAGTCCTAATCTCTCTCTTATCAGAATGTTTGGTTGTCTTTGCTTTGCTACTGTTCTTAATAATCATGATAAGCTTACCAGCAGATCTGAAAAATGTGTTATGATGGGTTATTCTAGTTCTCAAAAAGGATACAGGCTCTATAGTCTTGATAGATGTCAATTCCTTGTGTCTAGAGATGTTAAATTCTTTGAGTCCATATTTCCTTTTAAGGAATCTATATCTAATGGTATTAAGAATAAGCATATTGAATCTGATGTCTTTCATGAAAATAACCTGTTGAATTTTTTTGATCTAGATAACCCTGAGCTTCCTAATGATGATGAGAGAGATGTATCTAGACATAATAGTGACCATGAGTCACTGAGTGCAGGTAGCCCCTCTGCAACTCTTGGCGACAATGTGAACACTGGTGATTCTCCAATTGGATCATCCAGTGATAACATTGATGCCAGATTGCATGATGTTGAGGCAACCACACTTGATGAAAACTCTACTACTAAAGGAAATGTTGATCCCAACATAAATACTCAGGGTACTCAAACCTTAAGAAGATCTTCTAGAACTTCTGTTTTTCCAAAAAAACTATAATGACTTTGTTGTTAAAACCAATGTGAAATATGGGATTGAAAAATATGTTGGGTACTCTAACTTAAATGGTGAAAACTTGTGTTTTGTCACTCAATTGAATAAGAACTGTGAACCCAAGTCCTTCTTTGAAGCATCTCAAAACCCCTTATGGGTTGATGCTATGAACTTAGAGATTGCTGCCTTACTTGAAAATGATACTTGGGATGTTGTTGAATTACCCATAGGTAGAACAGCCTTGAACTCCAAATGGTTGTGGAAACTTAAATATAAAGCCAATGGTGAAATTGAGAGGTACAAGGCTAGACTTGTTGCCATGGGGTGTGCTCAAAGGGAAGGGGTAGATTATGAGGAAACTTTCTCTCCTATTGTTAAAATGGTTACTGTGAGATGTGTGCTTAATATTGCTGTTGTGAATTCCTGGCCCATTTTTCAACTTGATGTCAATAATGCTTTTTTATATGGTGAGCTTGATGAATCTGTTTACATGAGACCACCTCAAGGTTTTTATGTTGGTGACAAGAACCTTGTTTGCAAACTTAAAAAATCTATCTATGGGCTTAAACAGGCCCCTAGGCAATGGAATGCCAAACTCACCTCTGTCCTTATTGAAAATGGATTTAGTCAAAGTAAATCTGATTACTCTTTGTACACTAAATCTGATAATGGTGTGTTTCTTGCTCTCCTTGTTTATGTTGATGATATAATTGTGACTGGAAATAATCTTGATGAAATTGATAAGTTTAAAATGTTTTTGAAAAGTAAATTCAAGATAAAGGATTTGGGAAAGCTTAAATACTTCCTTGGTATAGAGGTGGTTGACTCTGACAATGGAATTTGCCTGAATCAAAGGAAATATGTGCTTGATTTGTTATCTGAATATGGTATGCTTGCCTGCAAACCCTCTAAGACTCCATTGATGGCTAAACTGTCTGTTTCTAATATTGCCACTGCTACTGATCCTGCTCTTGTGAATATTGTTGATTATCAAAAGCTGATGGGAAAGCTTATATATTTAAGGGCTAATAATAAAAAAAAACTACTATACTTGCCACCCTTTCTTCTTCAGGGTAGCGAACAAAAATTTTTGCTTCTGCGGGTATTATACTTTCAAATTCATCCTCTTTAGGGTATTTTGCAAAAAAGTCGGACATTTTTGCCCCTCTTACCCACAAGAGCAAATGATGAAAAGTATAATACTTTTTTTTTTATCATTTGCCCTAGTTTTTATTATGTTAAATTTTAGATATGTATTAAGATAATTTATTTAATGATTTATAATTCTGTTAAATCTATGATAAAAATGTTTTGTTTTAAGTTTACACTATTTACTTATTAATCGTATTTGTAATAATTTAATATATACTTAAAAAAGGGAAAATTAAAATCATTCGGACAATTATAAAAAACAAACAACACTTTTTCATTCAGATTCGGACATTATAGCTACCTCTTAATAGTAAGATGTGGTAGTCAGATTCAGATGCAGTAGTAAGATTCAGATGTGTAACATCTTAATCAAACAAACACACCCTTAATCTAGTCATAGTATACTCTCTAGTCTATGCTTCAACAAGTACGAACAGTAAATTTATATGCAAGTACTTCAGGTTGTGATATAATTCCTCCTAATTTAGCGGAAGCATTAAACCTAATTCGGTTTAACGCTTGAAGCGTTAAACAACTTGAAGTGAATTAGGGAAAATGATAAAACAAAACATTTTTATCATAGATTTAACACGTTTTCTTGCATGTTTTCCTTCAATTATGTCTTTGATTATTTGTGTGTATGCTTGCATGTTTTCCATGTCCGGCTAATTTTACTTGTGTGTTTGCTTAGGAATATGAAACTTAATTATTGAATATTGATTGGTTGTCTCTTATCTTAGTTGATTAATGATCTAGTAATGCGATAGGTCATTCGTTATGTACTTAATGCTTGATTAAATCTTTGTGAACCTTAGAATATAGCTCCTTGAGTAGTTGTAAGCTAAACCATCCAAAGAGTGCCTTAGAGTAAGAGTTTATTATCCCTAGTGGGTTTTGTAGACGAGACCCTTGGTAAGTTCAAAGAGTTAGGGAACATCACACCCTATGACTTTAGACACACAACGCAACTAAGAATAAAGACGTGACAAGTCAACCACCAATAGGAGATAATTAAGGAGTAGTAAAACCTAAGTAAACACATCTTTAAACTATCATACGAGCACACAATAATTAGACATAGACTACATACACCTTAGACTAGATAATTAGATAAGTAGAGTAATCGGTAGCAATACCAACCCCGAGATTCATACCTTTCAATTTCCAAGAAAAACATAAAAAGATAAAAAATAATCTTCCTCAACCCCAACCTTAGCGTAGTAACTTCTTACTAGCATTCCTATTCCCCTAGAGAACGATATTAATACCCGTGGCTTACCCTAATTACTACACTACAACGATTAGGTTCACTGCCTAGGGTGTTAAAAAACTTGCTCGAAAAAAAGGAAGTTCCTTTGACCCCGAACGACGCGTGTAGCGTTATCATAAATCATTAAATAAATTATCTTAATACATATCCAAAATTTAACATAATAAAAACTAGGGCAAATGATAAAAAAAAAGTATCATACTTGCCATCATTTGCTCTTGTGGGTAAGAGGGGCAAAAATGTCATACTTTTTTGCAAAATACCCTAAAGAGGATGAATTTAAAAGTAAATTACCCACGGAAGCAAAAAAATTTGTTCGCTACCCTGAAGAGGAAAGGGTGGCAAGTATAGTACTTTTTTTTATTATTAGCCCTATATTTAACCAATACCAGACCTGATATATCCTATGTTGTGCACTGTCTTAGTCAACTCATGCACTCTCCTTTAACATCTCACCTCAAAATTGCTTTTAAAATCCTGAGATACCTTAAGGGATCACCTGGTCTTGGCATTCATATTACTAAAGACAATGGTGTGTCTCTTAAAGGATACTCAGATGCTGATTGGGCCAAATGCATTGTTACTAGGAAGTCTCACTGGCTATTGTGTTTTCTTGAATGAGAATCTCATCTCTTGGAAAAGTAAGAAACAACATACTCTCTCCAATCCTCTGCTGAGAGTATAGAGCCCTTGCATCTCTAACCGTGAGATCATTTGATTTTGAAAATCCTTAAGGACTTGGAATGTATAAATCTTTTGCCTGTTGATCTGCACTGTGACAGTAATTCAGCTATCAAAATAGCTGCTAACCCTGTTTTTCATGAAAGGACTAAACACCTTGAGATTGATCTCCATTTTGTGAGAGAAAAAATCTTGAATGGTGTTATTAAAACTGTCAAAGTTAATTCAGCAAATCAAATTGCTGATATCTTTACCAAAGGGTTAGACATTTCTCAGCATCATACTCTTGTTGAAAAACTTGGAATGATTGACCTCTTTGAGATATCGGATTAAGGGGGGATGTTGAAATATATAACCCGATATCTATGTTTGTGTGCCTGTGTTTGTGTTTTCTTTCGTGTATTGGACCAAGCCCAAGTTGTATTCCACCCATTTTCTCATGGATCAAGCCCAATTGTCAAGCCTTTCTCATGAGCTGTTTTTGACCGTTTGAAGCCCCTTGTATATAAGGGTTGCATCATCTTTCATTCTAGGGTTAGATGAGTATATTGGTTCTTTGTGCCGCTACTAGATATCTCTCTCATTTGTACGGATCTTGAGACCTTAACTCAAGATCCTATCTATCTTTTTATTACTGTTGTTGATCTTGTAAAACTATTATCAAGTTAGATAATAGGATCACACCAGAGTAGCTGTGGTGATCTTTTATGGTTGTTAGCTTCTGCTGTTGAACTCTGAGTTGTTTGAGCTATATAAAGTGGTTTGGTTTCTGTATATCATGTTTTTCTACAGTGAGCAATTATCATGTTGAAACCCCCTCCCACCTTCTAATGTTAAGGCCACAATATTAGACCTATGATCTATAATATGGCATGGTGGGTTTAAGCTATATATAATACAGATGATGGGATCATGCACGATATATAAGAAACAACACATAGAAATATACACCAAGTTCACTAAAAGTTGCAAAAAACCTATGCTGAGATAATCCTTTGTGTCACCTCAATTTCTGCTCCGCCATTGACATTACGTTGTATTCGTTCGCTGACGAAAGGCAACGGGGACTGCATCAATCCTGGGGTCGTTAGGTAATAGGCTTGCAGCGAATAGAGCACGTAAACACCTTTTAACGACAGGGAACCTCTTCCCGTGCAGAGTCTATTTATCGGTTTGTTCGTGTTTTACCAAAACGAATTTAAGAAGGTTCACTATTGCTGTCGGGTTTCTTTGATGCGGTAACGGGTCAACATTGCGATGATCAACATTGCTACTACGTGATCAGGTATGTAGTTGGTCGGAGTCGACATTGCTATTCTAACATCATGTATCGATGCTACTTGATTCTTTTATTCCTTGTTATGTGTTTTCATTGCACAAGTTGGTGCAGTTATTTGTAACAGTAGGATACTTATTATTATCCAACAGTAGTTTCATGTTCACTACTGGCCTTGACATCGACTTGCTACCGCGCAATATCTATTTTTGGGATGCTAGCTTGACTTTTGACACCATGCACGTTGTGAATTAAAACATTAGGTAACACTTTAACACTATGAATTAACTTTTCTTTTTGTAACAACATTATTTTTATATGCAGAGAATTATCGCAAATACAACACAACCAGGATTTAATTAAATCTGATTCGACGTGGAAGTTCTTGCGTTACTCGATCACTGCGTTAGAACCCAATTAGTAGACAAAGTATCAGTTTTGCTTAGTGGTCTAGCGGGCGTGGATGGTCCCCCGGCGTAGCGATGGTACATGTGTTCTTGATCTTGTGCCTGAGCTTTCTTGTAGGTGAATATCAAAAGATGATGGCCGCCCGATCAGTAGGGACGGTACAGTATATCTGTGTATCACTAATATAGTAATATGTATAGACAAATATACTGTAAGCTCCTAGATAATTGTAGAAAGACTAATGAATGTAATTTGTACAAAAACTATGAACAGATTATCCTTTTCTAATTTAAGAAAGGACTTATTCGCCATAGAGTGCTTAAATGGGCAAAAACATTACGCGGCCATTGTGATCACTCTATAGTCATCTGCAGAGCAAGATAAAATTGATTATTTATGTTATGTACGTCTTGCATCAACCACTGATATTGCCTGTAAGTTCTGTAACACAATTGTCCCTCTCTGGGTTTAACGAATATTAGGTTTAACAATATCGATCACTGATTTCGATATATCTTCGCACACGAGGTCACACTCAACTTATTACTCCATGCATAAACAGTTTTATTAACACAACTGGAGCGGCAACGAACTATGTATAACTTGAAATTACATATAGGACGAGAATGCCAAAACAATAAGTATAACTTTATATGAACAGTTGAAGCATATGCTAATAAATTTATAAAATACAATTCCAAAAAATGAATGAAATGATTGCTAAAATCATACGAAAGCTATGAATTAATGATGGGTTTACTTCCTAAGATTACTTACAAATTAAGCAACTCGCTCCTTAATGAACTGCAAGTCATCGAAATGGATATACATGCCGATAAATAGAAGCATTGTGCAATACTCTTCCACAGCTCCCTACACCTATCTAAACGTGGCGACTCAAAAATTGCTAACAATGTTGCTTTCTATTTTGGTCTCATGTCTTTGTGTTTTTGACACCGTTGTTTTTGGCCAATTTGACAAATTTACTAAGTATGACTTGCCAAAAGGGGTCACAGGGCCTGAATCAGCAACGTTTGGTGTACTTCCATCCGATGGTCCATTTACAACAGTCACTGATGGCAGGATTCTGAAATGGCAAGGCTCTAGCATTGGTTTTGTGGATTTCGCATATACTACCCCCCACGAGGTTAGTTTCATTTTCATATGTATAAATAATTATAATTATGGACATAATAATCAAAATTTTGTCTTCCACAATGAACTTGCTTTAATCATCCAGAAGATCTTACTTTAACTTACTTAGATAGTGAAAGGTTTTATGGATATTTAAATATATGTATGTCCGGATTCGAACTCGAGACTTCGGGATTGCACACATTACGTATGAGAGTTGATGTTAATAATTAATATATAAAATGTTATTATTAATTATTAGTCATGAAATAAAACATAACGATAGTTAAATATTTAACGAGGTTTAGTTAACGGTCGTTAAATGTAAACTACGAGGACTAAGAATGAAATTAGTGGACAAGAAGGATCCGAATCCCTTTGGGATTGTTTGGCCGGTCGGTGGGCTACCCAACCCAGGGAGGGATTTCTTGGTCATCAAGTTTTGAGAATGTATATATACAAACCTTGTATTCATTATTCTCTATGTCTTGGATCACCAATAATCTAATTTCTTCCTCCTCTCCTCTCTCTTGTCTTTGGCCGATCGGTTCCAACCCTCCCCATAGGGTTTCGATTTTCCAAACTCAAGAAACAAGTGTTTGGTTTTATTTGTGATTCAAGGAACTAGCTTTTCACATCAAATCGCTAATAGTACTTGTTAAGAACGGGGACAAGCACGCTTGAGTTTGTAATCTTGGTGGTCGACTTTTGTGTGGGTCGAATTTAATAAACCCTAAAGTTAGGGTTTTGGGTTTTAGTTCTTGTTCAATTACCGTTTGATTCTAGAATTGCTAAAAGGTACGCGTTTTCTTTTACGGTTAATTACTTACATATATTATTCCTATTTACTCCATTTGATGCGGCTTTGATGATATTATTTGATTTTATATAATTGTTATGAGTATTAAATCCCAACAGTGGCATCAAGAGCCGTTAATATGATGTAATTAATTACGAAACATAAAAAATTGAATCTTATGATTATATGTATGCTTTTTATGGTTTCTAGGGTTTTGAATTCGAAACCCTAATTTTTTAATTAAAGGGTCGATTACCCTTATTTTATTTAATTAGGTTTTAATTTTGTAAAACTTGTAGAAACCCTAGGATTGCATGCTAATTTTATGTGGTTAATTAATGAATAATTGTTATGTGCCATGTAATATGCGTATCTTGGGTGATAATTGTTATCAAGGAATCCATGGTGGAACATGCATGTTTTGTGTCACAATTCTCAATTTTTGGTCATTTCTCAAACTCAACATTCATCATACTAGTTCATGCATGGTTTTGCATTTCACATTAAACGCATAATTTCTTATTAAATAACGCTATCGCGTAATTAATTATTTTGAACAATTGATCCGATACTTTCAAAAATTTATCCCAACATATTTTTATACTCATATTAAGTTTATAAAAATAATATTATGAGTTTACCCAAGGTTTTAAATTTATTTTGTATATAAATTGTTATATTTATATAATTACGAAGGTTTTCTTAAATACTACACGATAATTATTATTTTACTCAAATCTTTCAAGAAATATATTTTTATAATTTTTATGACCTCAATATATTTTATCTTGACCCGTTAAAATTTATTTTCAATTAACGCTACCCTAAATACTCAAATGTGTATACAATTCAACACTTAACTTTATTTAACTTACAAGTAATTATACTTATACAATAAATAAAAAAAAAATGTGTATTATCAATGACTACACCTCCCTTGTCGACAAAGGGAGGGTGAGTCACATGTTTTGCAAATATCTTTAGTTGAAGACTTACACAATTAAACTAAACACATTCATTTTAATATCTCAAGGTGAAAAAACCCAAAACTTTGTTTCTCTCTTTCTCTTCCAAGACCGCAACCAAAGGGGACCAAGAAGGAGACCATTTTTTTTCTCTTATCAAGTTTATTTACACTCTAGTATCATTTGTTGTATAGGTTTTGCAATAAAAACACCTCAAGTGACAGGAAAACCCTTGTCCTAAAACCTCATCATATTACTTGTAAGCATTCATATTCATGTGTTTATTTTATATTCATTGTTATGGTCACATCATTTTATTTGAGAAACATGCAAGTCTCATGAGGTTTTAGTCCACTACCACTTTTTCTTTGATTTTTAAGAGTCTATGCGGTCACGATAAATCCATCTGTGTATATTAGTCGCGGTCACGGTACGTCCATCCGAGTTTTTATTTTATATATTAAAAAAAAAAAACACAATTAATTATTTCGTCGGTACGCATCCCATGACGGGTGCGCACTGCCACTTTTCTTATGTGCTAAATATTATTTATGCTATGCGCTATAGATTTTTTATGCTATGTGCAATATATTATTCATGCTATGTGTTGTCTATTATTTAACTTCATTAGGTTTTATATGCTGCGATTCGCGGCATATACTTTTAATCTTTGCTTTTAGTTTTTTTCAAGTTAATAAGTTTAATGCTCCTACGAAGTAGCACCATCAAACTTGGGGGCTACCAGGTATATAGTACCATGCTTTCCGTATAAAGATGCCATACTCTTCTTTCGCGCAGCAGCGACACTTCTGGCGTAGAAACGCCTTTGCGTCTTCGTCGCACTCTTTCTCGCGTACAGTACGCGCCCACCTGCGCGAAGCACGTCTTCTCGTCGCACCTCTTTGTCGCGTGCGCGACCTCAACGGAAGCACGTCTTCTCTGTCGCACCTCTTTTGTCGCGTGTACGCACTTCTGAAGCACGTTATCTGTTGCACCATGCTACGTCGCTATGGTACAAAAGGTACGCCCACCCGGATGCACATACGGGTTCCACTTTCACCTACGCGGCCATGAACAGAACTTAAGTTTAGCATAACATAGCCATGCGCTATCTCATACTAAACTTGGGGGCTTGTGGACGTATGGTCCTGACTGGCCAGGAATGGGTCAGCCCGGCCGGTGACAGCAGAAACCACTCTACACCTAAACCCTAATCCATCCCCTATAAATACACAATAGACGGATGACAGGTGATATCTAACCTAACTTTGATATATGCTACATCGCATACTAACTTGACCGTCGGAGGTGGACCCCGGGGCTACGGCCTCGGGTCCACTCCTAACGGGTTCTCTTTGTTGACAGGTCTACTAGGGCTCGAGAGAATCTAACTAACGGCCAAGGAGAGTCGTTGAATCCAGTCCGCACCAGATTATGCATCAACAATTACTCCTTGTTATAAATCACACTTGGTGATGTCTAGGAACCCATGACACCCTAAGAAGGTGTATGGTAGGATTAGAATAGCTTCGGAGTTGTTTTGAATGGATTAGAATAGGTTTGGCGCGAGAAAAACTCATTTCGACAAGTTTGCAAAAGGGTCTGTCCTTATTTTAAAAATTGGGAAAATCCGACATTAGGTAAAAAATTTTGGCCTAGATATTTAGAAAATATACTTTAAAACGAAAACGTGGCCGCTTGAACGGGTTAAAACGGAGCTATAACGAAGAAGTTATGAATTTTTGAAGTTTGACGACGAAAACTATATATTCCAGAAAATTCAGCAAGCTGTCTTGACTTTTTACGAGTCAAAAATGAGTCTTAAGCGTTATTAAATGTGTCGAATTATCAAAAATATATTAGTATATGTTATCACGATTCCGTGGATATAAAGAACGTAGAAAACGGACTTATAACGACAAAGTTATTCACATTTTAAAAAGTTGCCGTAACTTTATTCTATTAGCAAAATTAATACATTTTATATTAAACACATACTACGGCAACGAGGGACCATGTTGAGGGTCGTTTTTAACAATGACGAAGTACTTTTTATAAAGTGATGTCTTCTAGTAAAAGTAAGTTCGCCTGGCATATTTTCCAAAATGTCAAACCATTTGTTAAGCGGAGTTGTAATGAGTAAGATACGGTCACTTAAATTTTGCCGAAAACCATACTTTACCTATATATTTTTTCTCTATGATCGAGACCTCTAGGATGAAAACTTAAATGCTAAAACTTAGAGATAATGATACAAGCTTCCCAAAACCGTTGAGTTTGTTTACTAACATTCAATGTGCACCATTTTACGACTAGCTTTTCAAGGCCGTTCATTCACTTTCACAAATTGTCAAATGACATTATTTTACGACGAAAAGTTGTAATTTCATAATAAATCACAAAACGATCATCGTAGGATGTTGATTCAACGTATATACTTGTAAAGTATTTTATAAACATGACGAGATGTCATAAACATATATTTCAACGATAAATTCTATTTTCAAAAACGTACAAGTGGTATAGATTACATATGGATTTGCATGCACGACATTGTATCATGCATTCACGACAACATATCATAACTCAAGTCATGACATTCATTTTAGGTCGCGGATAGTTTCCGAGCCTCATTTTCGTGCACTTCATTTTGTTAGCATATCAATCATACCAGGTGAGTTTCATAGCCCCTACTTTTATACATCTTGAATTACTTTTGGGGGAGATACATGCTCAAACTATTTTCATTTACTTTTACAAGTACTCTAAACTCTTAAGGATTACCGTGAGTTCATACCCCGCTTTTACTCGTTTAAATTCTTATAAACTATTTGGGGCGAGATACATGCTTATTTATCAAAACATTTAAACTCTTTTGCCATACAACATTACTTATACTCTAGACTTGGTGCGTGTAGTAACTAGACCTAAACAAACATCCCAATATTTATATGTTGGAAGGCCATTTATTTGGATACAACCCAACGTGAGTCGTTGGAGGAACATCCCATCATTTATATGTTGGAAGGCCATTTATTTGGATACAGCCAACGTGAGTCGTTGAGGAACATCCCAACATTTATATGTTGGAAGGCCATTCTTATGGATACAGCCCAACGTGAGTCGTTGGAGGAACATCCCAACATGAGTTGTTGGAAGACCCTTGTGGTGACATTTATACTTTTAACTACCTTAATGCGCATATTCATGATTGTCATTCTATTTTAGGCAATGGGTTGTGAACACACAGGTTGCAAGTTTTGTATGGAAGAACTTGGAACTGGGTGGATTTACAATGCCTTTGCTGTGTGAACATTTCTCAAAGTATTTTAGATCATTTTATTACAAACTTATGAACTCACCAACCTTTGTGTTGACACTTTTTAGCATGTTTATCTCAGGTCGTAAGGCGATAGCATTTCATGGAGCTTTTGGGTCACATGGCATACATTGGAGTCTTGTGTTTTTTATCATTTACCATTCGACGTGTTTTGTAACTCTTTATGTATTATCAAACTTTGGGATCTCATGTTTTGTAAACTTTAACTTATTTAATCGAATGTTAAACTTTTCAAAACGTCTCATTATAGAGGTCGTTTTCTGTATCCATACTTTGTGCTATGACGTCATACCCCAAAGACACTATCGTTTTGCTGCGATATTTTGGGGGTGTGACAGATTGGTATCAGAGAATCGGTTATAGAGAACTAGGTTGCATCATTGACCCTAGACTATAACCACATCATTATAGCATCTTATCATATCATTATAAGTGCATACTCCTTATACATGCTGACTTATGACTCAACACCAAACATCATATGAGACGATTAGTCCAAGCATTGCATAGTTACTCCTAAATTATACATAGCCTGATCACCTATGTCTAATTCAGGAAGAATCATGCGATGAAGGGAGTAGTAGTCTCATATGTGTAAGCAATTCCGTAATCGAGCCAAATTTTCAAAAGATTTTCTTCAAACCACTTGTTTCCAGTTTGATCCGAGCGGCAGTTCTTGTTTGATGAGTTGCAAAGATCAAGCTAGAAACAAGTTGTTGCTCAAACCGATTTAGCCTAATCTCATGACAGTTCTTGTTTGATGAGTTGTGAAATTAAGTAAAAATCGGTTACCTAAAAATCTTTTGAGGGTATCACTCGAGAATGGGAAAGCCTACCTCACCAAGTTTAGTCATAAGAAGGCATGTATTAAGGACGGGAAATGCTCACGATAGTACGAGAACGTATTTTAGTTGAACGAGGAACCCATATGCATGAGCATTGACATAACCATTTTAGACCATATGCGAGCATGAACTTTTAGAACCCTTGTCGAGGTTCGGACCATAGCATCATTAATTGAATCACGAGGACGTGATTCCTCTGACATGGGAAGAATGTCACAATTCTCAATTTTTGGTCATTTCTCAAACTCAACATTCATCATACTAGTTCATGCATGGTTTTGCATTTCACATTAAATGCATAATTTCTATTAAATAACATTGCTATCGTAATTAATTATTTTGAACAATTGATCCGATACTTTCAAAAATTTATCCCAACATATTTTTATACTCATATTAAGTTTATAAAAATAATATTATGAGTTTACCCAGTGTTTTAAATTTATTTTGTATATAAATTGTTATATTTATATAATTACGACGGTTTTCTTAAATACTACACGATAATTATTATTTTACTCAAATCTTTCAAGAAATATATTTTTATAATTTTTATGACCTCAATATATTTTATCTTGACCCGTTAAAATTTATTTTCAATTAACGCTACCCTAAATACTCAAATGTGTATACAATTCAACACTTAACTTTATTTAACTTACAAGTAATTATACTTATACAATAAATAAAAAAAATGTGTATTATCAATGACTACACCTCCCTTGTCGACAAAGGGAGGGTGAGTCACATGTTTTGCAAATATCTTTAGTTGAAGACTTACACAATTAAACTAAACACATTCATTTTAATATCTCAAGGTGAAAAAAAAAACCATTTGTTTCTCTCTTTCTCTTCCAAGACCGGCAACCAAAGGGGACCAAGAAGGAGACCATTTTTTTTCTCTAATCAAGTTTATTTACACTCTAGTATCATTTGTTGTATAGGTTTTGCAATAAAAACCTCAAGTGATTAGGAAAAACCATTGTCCTAAAACCTCATCATATTACTTGTAAGCATTCATATTCATGTGTTTATTTCATATTCATTGTTATGGTCACATCATTTTATTTGAGAAACATGCAAGTCTCATGAGGTTTGTACCACTTTTTCTTTGATTTTTAAGAGCTATATATATATTGACATCCTATAATTACTCCTTGTTATAAATCACACTTGGTGATGTCTAGGAACCCATGACACCCAAATAAGGTGTATGGTAGGATTAGAATAGCTTCGGAGTTGTTTTGAATGGATTAGAATAGGTTTGGCGCGAGAAAAACTCATTTCGACAAGTTTGCAAAAGGGTCTGTCCTTATTTTAAAAATCTGGAAAATCCGACAGTAGGTAAAAATTTGTGGCCTAGATATTTAGAAAATATACTTTAAAACGAAACGTGGCCGCTTGAACGGGTTAAAACGGAGCTATAACGAAGAAGTTATGAATTTTTGAAGTTTGACAGACGAAAACTATATATTCCAGAAAATTCAGCAAGCTGTCTTGACATTTTACGAGTCAAAAATGAGTCTTAAGCGTTATTAAATGTGTCGACTTATTAAAAATATATTAGTATATGTTATCACGATTCCGTGGAAGGATATAAAGAAGTAGAAAACGGACTTATAACGACAAAGTTATTCACATTTAAAAAGTTGCCGTAACTTTATTCTATTAGCAAAATTAATACATTTTATATTAAACACATACTACGGCAACGAGGGACCATGTTGAGGGTCGTTTTTAACAATGACGAAGTACTTTTTATAAAGTGATGTCTTCTAGTAAAAGTAAGTTCGCCTGGCATATTTTCCAAAATGTCAAACCATTTGTCAAGCGGAGTTGTAATGAATAAGATACGGTCACTTAAATTTTGCCGAAAACCATACTTTACCTATATTTTTTCTCTATGATCGAGACCTCTAGGATGAAAACTTAAATGCTAAAACTTAGAGATAATGATACAAGCTTCCCAAAACCGTTGAGTTTGTTTACTAACATTCAATGTGCACCATTTTACGACTAGCTTTTCAAGGCCGTTCATTCACTTTCACAAATTGTCAAATGACATTATTTTACGACGAAAAGTTGTAATTTCATAATAAATCACAAAACGATCATCGTAGGATGTTGATTCAACGTATATACTTGTAAAGTATTTTATAAACATGACGAGATGTCATAAACATATATTTCAACGATAAATTCTATTTTCAAAAACGTACAAGTGGTATAGATTACATATGGATTTGCATACACGACATTGTATCATGCATTCACGACAACATATCATAACTCAAGTCATGACATTCATTTTAGGTCGCGGATAGTTTCCGAGCCTCATTTTCGTGCACTTCATTTTGTTAGCATATCAATCATACCAGGTGAGTTTCATAGCCCCTACTTTTATACATCTTGAATTACTTTTGGGGGAGATACATGCTCAAACTATTTTCATTTACTTTTACAAGTACTCTAAACTCTTAAGGATTACCGTGAGTTCATACCCCGCTTTTACTCGTTTAAATTCTTATAAACTATTTGGGGCGAGATACATGCTTATTTATCAAAACATTTAAACTCTTTTGCCATACAACATTACTTATACTCTAGACTTGGTGCGTGTAGTAACTAGACCTAAACAAACATCCCAATATTTATATGTTGGAAGGCCATTTATTTGGATACAGCCCAACGTGAGTCGTTGGAGGAACATCCCATCATTTATATGTTGGAAAGCCATTTATTTGGATACAGCCCAACGTGAGTCGTTGGAGAAACATCCCAACATTTATATGTTGGAAGGCCATTTTTATGGATACAGCCCAACGGAGTCGTTGAGGAACATCCCAACACGAGTTGTTGGAAGACCCTTGTGGTGACATTTATACTTTTAACTACCTTAATGCGCATATTCATGATTGTCATTCTATTTTAGGCAATGGGTTGTGAACACACAGGTTGCAAGTTTTGTATGGGCGGAAATTGGAACTGGGTGGATTTACAATGCATTTGCTGTGTGAACATTTCTCAAAGTATTTTAGATCATTTTATTACAAACTTATGAACTCACCAACCTTTGTGTTGACACTTTTTAGCATGTTTATCTCAGGTCGTAAGGCGATAGCATTTCATGGAGCTTTTGGGTCACATGGCATACATTGGAGTCTTGTGTTTTTTATCATTTACCATTCGACGTGTTTTGTAACTCTTTATGTATTATCAAACTTTGGGATCTCATGTTTTGTAAACTTTAAATTATTTAATCGAATGGTAAACTTTTCAAAACGTCTCATTATAGAGGTCGTTTTCTGTATCCATACTTTGTGCTATGACGTCATACCCCAAAGACACTATCGTTCCGCTGCGATATTTTGGGGGTGTGACATTTTGCCATGGAGTATTGTTTGTAATAAATTGTTTAGTTGATACACACATGTTCTATTTATTTATAATTATTGAATTGGGGAAGACTTCAATTATAACTAATAAAAATTCGTTATGTGCTAATTGGTATATTATTAACTTTGCCTTACGCAATCGACTTGTCGATGTATGTGGCTCATCTACCTTGTAGTTGAAAGCCCTAGTTAATTTATGCATAATTTTACGCCTAGAATTGTTTATTAGCGCTATCGAAATAATTATGCTTGTGGCTAATTGTTTTACATATGTTAAATTGTTTAGTTATATGTTTATATTATTTAAGTGTGTTTAATTTTTATTAAAATGCTTTTTTGTTTATATATTGTTTGACATGTTAGTAAGCAAAAAGGGTTTTATGAATAGAAAATTAAATGGACTAAATAATGGCGAAACGATTTGTTATCTAGAATTATTCTTGAACTTTTAATCGATTGATGCGACTGTACTAAATGGTTAGAACGGATCACCCACTAGAACAAACTATAAAGGGGTTAATTAGAGATGCGCACAGTCGCACTGAATGTCTAAGGTTATGCTTTTGCTTACCGTCCTCGCCCCTGTGAGTTCGATCGGAGCTACCTAGTATAACCATTCTATGTACGAAGCATCTTAGTGCAAAGTTGTAAGTTTCTCAACGCATCGATTAAAACTTTGTAGAATTTAATCTTAGCAATTAAAATCTTATGTAAGGTTTTGGAAAATATTATGTTATAAAGTTGTATGCATGCTTCTTTATACATAAGTTTTGATTACACGTAAAAAAAATTGTACCCTTTAAATTTAAGTTTATGCCATCTAATGATATGAAACACTTGAAGTTGTAATTTAGTTATGTGAGACCTTGATCTAGATTACAATAACAAGGTGAATTATTTTGTTGTGTGAGACCTCAGCTTAATGATTTGCAGTTTCTAAATTAGACAACTTTATTAAGTTAGTTAGTGAGACCTATGACTTAAGGCATAAGATGGAATGAAACATGCTTGCGTTTTGCATAATTGTTTGGCAAAATTGTAAATCCCATATTTTTCTAGGAATTGCAAACTTGTTTGTCAATTATTGTTCTTCGACAATTACCTATTATATACTTTCATCACTAGCAGATCAACTGATGTGGTGAAACTATGATAATGAGGTCCTAGATTCAAGGAAAATTCTATGGTTAATATGAATATTGACCAAGGGTATTTTATTTTCTTGAAAGATTTAATTATCGAAAATACTAAAAATTGAATTTTGTTAATTCTTTTAATTGTATTAATGCAACATTAAACGTAGCGTGGTTTGGGCTTTGGTAAATTTATCTAGTTCGTTTCAAACAAATGTTTGATCAAGAAAAATTTACTAAAAGACAACATAAACTCTTTTCCATGGAAGAAGAGTGAGACTCAATCCTATTCCTTTTCATGATTGAAAAAGGTATGTTAGGAACATTAGAATTATCTAAATTCTAATGTATAACTCATAGCAACTTTAATAGTTAAGAAAATTGCACACCATGCTTTCCTTAAGATATTTCATTACCCTCCGTTGGTGATTGAATTCTTATATGACATTTTGGTCAACTAGAAAAATGTTTGACATTTTATGAGTTATTAAATTAGAAGCTAGACTAATTACCGAAAAATTGGTAAAAGACAAACTAGTATAGTTTATCTAGTTGTTTTGCTTTGACCAATTAAAGGTGCTACACACATTGTGGGGATAGTACCCTATTATGGAAGAAATTGCATGCTCAATTTTTCAAGTTAATAGCATTGATGGATAATCCATCATCTACAGAGTAGAATACACTCTTTTAGTACCTAAGTAATTGTTACGAATGGTCTTACAAAGGGGTAATAACGTAATAGCGCTATTTTCCTTGGTTAATGTAACACTTACAATGTTGTCAAATCCGTTGAGTATTGTGGTGTATTACTGAATAAGACATTATTGTAACGTTGTCTAATTAAGTGGGAGTTACAAGATTTATTATCTTGGTAGTAACTCAGATTATTTCTAGATTTTCTTGAAATAATACATTACGTTCAAAAATGTAGACATTCATATTCTCAAGGATAGTTATGAACGTTTCCTTGATAATTAAGTGGTCCTACATCTACTTGTAATGCTTAAATATCTATGACACTATCATATTGCTCACATAAACAAACGAATGTCATGGTGTTTATCTATATGATGTTTTTCTATGCACAAGTGGGAGAAGTATTTATTGTGTGCAAAGGAACAACACATACAAATATGATTAATGGATTCTCTTGAGGTAAGAGATTAACGTTCTAATAAGATTGACTTGTTTCGAATATGTGTCAAGATTATAACATAGACTACTTTTATGTCTTATGTCATTCAAATCATAGAAAACTTGAAGTTACATTTTAGTTTAAGTGAGATCTTGGCTAGATTGTAATCTCAAGGTAAATCTCCACTTGTCGTGGGATCGGGCGTGGATGCTTTTACAGTTTCTTAAGTTGGACACTTCATGAAATGACATAATTAAAATAAAGTAATCTAATGCTACTTTAAATATTTGTGTATTCTTGAAATGACATAAATAGTTTATTAACTTGAAAATTAATTAATTGAAACCATGGCGTGGTGTTCATAATAACTTTAAATTATACATGGTTTTGTGTTTCTGTATAAACTCACAAACATGAAGTCTTTTAAAGACTTATAATATAAATTAAGATACTATAACTGTTATGTCTTTTGACTTGGTCAAAGAATACTTATGTTACAAAACATGCAATTGGCTTGGATATTCTATTATACCATTAAGTTGACTTAGTTGGTAAATAGGTAGGCCAAAAGGAATATGTTTATCTTAAATATTGTTAGATTGTCTTACAATATTAATTCTAATGAAATACTTTATGTATATGGAATGTTCAGTTAGAAGAATCAAACATTTGTTACATTGTTTGATTCAAGATAACTATATCTTCTTTTCTTCCAAAATTTATCAAGGTTAGAAAATTGATTATTGATTGGATATACTTAATAAACTCAAACCTAGAAGATTAATAAGACACCATTTTAGTATGGAATGTGTTGAATCACATTGAGTCTTATATTGAAGTTCTGATTTGTTAAAACTACTTATGGAGTAGGTTATTAATGAACAAGATTCTGACTGTTAATGTGATTTGTAACATCCCACAAGAAAACAATTTAGTGTTGTTCTAATTGCTAAAGTATTTATAGATAGTCTTTAAATTACAAAAGCAAGTGGGAGTTTTGGTTAGATCTTGAAGAGATTAAATTAAAATTACAAAACACCTAATCTTCTAAAATACACTAGTAAATATCATGATGAGGAAAAATTTGATAGACCTCAAGATGATGGAATTCTCATTCATAGATCTGCAAGGATTCTCATATAATTGATTGATGTGCTGAGATATATGAGTTGCAGGATCAAGGTAAACCTGTTAATCATGATGATGCATTTACCTAACATTGAATTGTGGTAAATTATTCATACTATGAATGACAAGATGCTGTTCAAAGAGATAATCAACTTTGTAAACTTGGTTTATCTTAATAAAGATGAGTTTCTTAAAAGGAAGGAAAACCCTAGTGGTTTAAATCTTTGTGTAAAAATCATATGGACAATATTGTACATGTGTTTAATGCATGACTTGTGACAAGATTATTAATCACACTTAAGCAATTAACTGTGATTGAATATTCTTTCCTTGGCACATTAAATATATAATGATTATAATTGTCATACTTATTTTCATTGATATGAAAAATGACAATTGGATATTAAAACTCTTTCTTGTGTGATTGCTTTTGCGATGACGATAAGTAATACAAATGAGTTTTATGAATTCACATAATCTTTGGAAATGTACAAATTGCAAGAATCCATGAATGGATATGCATGCATCTAAAAGATGATTCTTATGTTTAACTATTAAATCCAAGTTTTGGTTTAAAATTAAAATAAGATAATTTCTAAGTATTCATGAAAGCTAGTGGGAGTATTGTGTTCATTTTCTTTAAAATCTTATATGATGTGGGTAGTAACATTCCATCTAAGATAAAATGTTAAGTTATGGTTTGGAATGGAACATGAAAGATTTAGAAAATAAGACATACAACCTTAGAATATATGTTTAATATTAATAAACATGTGTGGTATTAAATAATGAGTCTAATAGAACATGATATATCATTTGGAAAATGGATATGTAGAACATGAATGAAATCTTAGTTTGACACAAGGAATTTTCATGTACATCATGTTATTGTTGTATCATGCTTGAAGGCAAGATGATTTGACAACATTGATATCTAATGAAGTTATTAGATAACTAGTGTAATGAATATTCTAATAGAATATGTTTGAATCTAGAATTACATTCCTCAGCCTGGATTTTCTCTCAAAATTCTATGGATGAGCAATACGTAATTGCAGTAATTGTCATAGCCAACGAACTTGAAAGTTTGGAAGGCATCAAACATTACACTATAGATATTGAAGTTTACGGATATTTTAAAGAGCATATTGTTGTTTGTATACAATGATGCTGGTTTAATTGAGATGACACTCAATACTAGTCATGGGAGGATTTCATTCTTGTAAATGGCCATGTGAACTAGTTGTGCTCAACTAAGAGCATAGTTGCATTATACAATAAAGAATAAGAATACTTTAAACTTTAAAAATGTTTGAAAGCTTGATTGTCATAAATTGGTGCTTGAGGATGTCACACACTTTATGAAATATTATGTGGCAATATCAAGATATTTTGAATGCACACATACAAGAACTTCACTAGTTGAATTCTTAAGATAAGTATTCTCAAAATTTCGATAGATCAAAGTTAGTTGAAATTATGCCTTGTCAACAAGTATGATTGTCATTACTTGAGACATAATTCATTAACCAGTATTATCATGCATTGATCTATTTAGTATTTGGATAAGGGATGTTTTGAACAAATATTGTTTAAATGAAATAAAATATTGTTTACATGATGATACTTTATGGATCTTTGTCATTAAGCATATCATGAAGTGTTTATCCTCAGACTTGAGATACCAGATAACTGATATGAATGTAGTGCATTTGTGTAAGATAGTCTAACAGCTATCGTAACGGTAGTTATAAGGGCTAGTTTCGGAAGTGTTGCAAAGTTCATGAGTTATGTTTGTAGTCAAGAGAATTTGTTCCTTTGAATTTGTTTCAAAGCATAATACTATATTTGGGCCCCTCGTAGGGTTGACAAGATGTTTGTATGGCCATACCCAGATCTATCTAAATCGTTAGGATGATTTGGTAATCTTGTTCAATCGAATACAACGAAAACAGAATAACTTATGAAATGACTTGATCCATATTCATAGTTAATGTAGTATTAGTAACAAAGGGATAAGTAAAAATGATGAATCATTAAATGGTTTTTTCCAGGAGACCATACTCGATTTGATCTGGGGCATTGGCGTAGCTAGACTAACGATGTCATTACTATATTTAGTGATATCCAAGTGGGAGTGAAGGTTTTATGGATATTTAAATATATGTATGTCGGATTGAACTTCGAGACTTGAGTGCACACATTACGTATTAGAGTTGATGTTAATAATTAATATATAAAATGTTATTATTAATTATTAGTCATGAAATAAAACATAACGATAGTTAAATATTTAACGAGGTTTAGTTAACGGTCGTTAAATGTAAACTATGAGGACTAAGAATGAAATTAGTGGACAAGAAGGATCCGAATCCTTTGGGATTGTTTGCCCGGTCGTGGGCTACCCAACCCAAGGAGGTGGGATTTCTTGGTCACCAAGTTTGAGAATGTATATATACAAACCCTGTATTCATTATTATCTATTTCTTCTCTCTCCTCTCTCTTGTCTTTGGCCGATCGGTTCCAACTAGGGCTGTAAACGAACCTGTTAGGTCACTAGTTTTACAACACAAGCTTATAAGAGAAGAGATAAGGCGATTGAACAAGCTAAACACACACACACTCACGTATAAATGTAACCGGTTATGCAAAGAGAGTGAATGAGAGAAAAACTTGAACAACCAACCTTCAAATGAAGGTTTACAAGAGGTATTTATAGGAGGGAAGCTAGGGCAACACTCCTAGTTCCCTTCCTATCCTTATTGGGCTTGGGTCAAGCTTATGGGCCTTCTACATAAGCTTGACCTTAAACAAACATAAAGGCCATAATAAAGCTACCTATTACATATGAAATATAAATACTTGAAATCCTGTTTAGGAGTGATTCCAACAATCTCCCCCTCAAGTATATATGAATGGCGGTGAAAGCGTTGATGTAATAGTAGATGGCGATCTTCGACATTCTTCTTTCTTGTGAGAAGAATTGCCTTGATTCGAACAATCTCCCCAGTGTAGAGAGATAGTTATCTTTGAGCAGTTATGCTTTGACGTCATCTTTAACTTTGTTCTTTGATCATTGTTCTTTGTGGTGAGAGTGATAGTATGTTGTTATGCGCATGCGCACCGGGTCTGCGCCGTTGCTCCGGTCTCCATGTCATTCTTCAACATGCTCACATCTCTGGCGTTGGAATTCAATACTGATGAAGTTCTTTAAGTCTTTAACTTTGTAGATTCTTTGGTTTGACGAAGAATCATTACGCGGTTGTGTTGCTTTTGTGTAGAACTTCCATTAGTGATGATGTTGGCGTGAGCATGAGAAGAATCAGCACGATCATCCCGCTCGGAGCTTCCATAAGAAAAAACATTTCAAGCGGTTAGTAATAAGCGGTTTCGGCACTTACAAGTTTGAACCGAGGTGTCAAGCATAGTGTGAGGGCACAACTCTAATTCTTACAAAGGCGTTCTGGCCGGAGTCCCACAAGTGAGATAGCGATGTACCGAAGCATCTCTGATTCGGTATTCATTTGAGGTACGCAGAATCATCATCTGACGTGAGCCGTTTGAGACACACTCCAGCGTAATCCACGGGGAGTTACGAAGTGACCTGGCGGCGAGTGCTTGATGTTGACCTGGCAGGAGTTTCCATTCAATCACTGAGGATCACAAATGTGAACCTCTCATAAATGTTCTCGACAGTTGCTAAGATCTGTGAAGGACTCGATATGAACCACTGATGATCTTATTGTTGATCATCAAGTGATTAAATGTCAAGTGTTCCTAAGAGATCTTTTGATGAATCTCGTGGCTCTAGACTCAATAGTGCGTTTTGGTTTTCTGGAGCGGAGACTAGGGAGAGGGTCTCCTTCTTCAATACCGGCAATCTCTAGGAAAGCCGATAGTTTCACGTAGGGTTCCACTGTGAGAATGAAACAAGCTTATGTTGAGAGAAACTTAAGTGGATAAGAAGGTTTAGTGCATGCGTCCTTTGGGTCCATGGCGACTTTTAATCTTCAATACCGGCGTCACTAGTGACAACCGTATATATGAATTGAACCGATTATGCGCCTAAGTTGAATAATCTAGAGGGCTATTTCTTTTCACCCTTTTCTTTGCATTTCTTTTAATTCTTCAACTCCTTCTTTCTCCGATTCTCATTTTCTCCTTTTTACAATCATACCTAAGGACTTCTAAATACTAACTATTTGTAGTGTCCTTGGGTAGATCCCTCCGACTCTGGCGGATCATAGAGCCAGTTATTCCTAACCTTAGTCACCTTATAACTCCATGACTAACCTATGTTTGCCATTAAAACCAGCGTATGAAAAATGTCTCTCAAAGGGTTTGTTAATGAAAAACATGTTTGTACCATTGTTGAGATAAGATTTTGCATAAATACTCCCCCTCCACATGTGCTTAAGAGTTTTAATGGTTAAAATGCAGAGAGAGAAAAGCAACCTTTTGAATTGATCCTTTGAAGATAGACAATCCCGTGAGACGGTTCGTTGCATAGTTAAAGAGATACATTGTCGGCTTTTAGGTGACAACTAGCTCTAATAACTACCTTGAAGGTGTAGACAAACCTTGGAAGGTTGTCAAACCCGTCGGAGTTCATGTCTATCAAAAGTTTCTCGAATGGTACATTCTACTCAGACAAGTCCTTTCTGAGACCGTTTACATCACTAGCAAACTAGCTTGAAATTATTACCCGTACAGGACAAGTCTTTTCGAGTTACTAACAGTTAAGTATCGTCAATTAGTTGGTTAAGTCGAGGTACAGATTCATTTGCATTTTGTACAACATATTTCTTATCACACAATTTTCTCCCCTCAAAAATGGCATATTAAAGTGTTATTTTTGAAGCGTTGAGAATAAATATGACCATTTAAGTGTTAGGGAAGAATGACCACTAAGAACAATTTGTGAACAAAGTTTCAAATACTCCCCCTCAACAAGTGATATAAACGGTTGAGGTTTTGAAAGTCTTAAGGGAAAGTACTTGTTCTTTTGAGCAAAACCTTGAAAAATGAAAGGTTTGATAGGTTTTACTCAAAAGTAAGAAGCTCCTCCTATAAGGATTGTGGGCTGAAGCGTACCACGGGTCCTTTCTTGACCATTACGGGTTGTACACTATTATGTGTGCACAAGCCATAGACATATTTAATCATACATCCAAAATTATGAAGGAAACAATTCAAGGGTACGGGAAGTGCGGTGATGTTCCGGGAGTGCTTGAGGCGTTGGCGGTGATGTTTCTCTGGGTCGACCACCAACATAGCTCTCCAATCGTCTGAGGCGATCCCGTCGAACAACCGTTCATCAATCATGGTGATGATCCTTCTCATCCCTCCTTTGAGAATTCAGTTCACGAGATCCACTTTCGGTATATCCTTCAACACGTATGCTAATCCGTCCCTAACCGGCTTCAAAGTATGATCCCGAATTTCAAGAAGATCACTACGCCATTAGGTTTCTTTGAAGTTCACTTGGTAAACAACTCCGAAAGGTTTCGATGGTATATTGAGGTAGTGATTGAGATCGGGAAGAGTAAGCGTTGGAGGAGTGAGGTTGACACGTCACGATAAGATTCAACGACCATCACGGATATCTTCAACCGTTCTTTGATCACAATCGTAATGAAGATGAGAAGCTGACTTGATAAATTCACGTTGAACTTCGGTGAGAATTGTCTCATCTGACCACATACCTTGGCAAGGTACATGTCTTCGATGTCGTTGAGGGACAAGTTCTCAAAGTCGGCCTCGGAGAATCCATAGTCTGTTCATCTTTGGTTTGACTATGATATTATTTAAGAATGAATAGTCCCACTTAGACTTGAGATCAATGTGTTTGATGGCCACGATGTCCTTAGAACTATACATGTTGAGACTTGAACGAGGACCGTAGATTCTTGGTCGGGGCCAATGATGAATCCCATACAATGCATCTTGGTGTATGCTTGCTTGCGTTGTCGAGAAAACAAGTGATTTGCGTTCCTCGATAGCTATGCGGTTTGAGTAAATAGCGAATGGAAGAGTCAATGATGTAGCGTATTTTATGAACCATCTACTACCGTGTAAGAAAATCAGTCTCGTTAAAGAAGTATCGGAAGGAATCCGTGGTTCGTCTGTTTGGCCAATGGTCGGTAGAGGTTTGGTTCAATCGGTGTAGTATGGAGGGTTGTCCCTTTGTGTGAAGTCAATGTTTGCTTCAGATTGAGCCAATCCACGTCGTTAGACATAGCTCGAGCGATGTTCTCAAGATGATATTCGACCTCGGCGGCGCTTTCGGCTGTCTTTAAGAAGTTGGAATGCTTCATTCTTGATTCGCTTCAATTCGATTCGTCATTTTCTTCACATGGAACTTTTCTTGCAAAAGTTTTGCGTGCTCAATGTAGAACCGTCTACCATTTTGACCTTCATCAGGATATGGAGTTTGATTGACAAGTGTGGAGAACCATTCAAACTCTTCGGTTTTATCGTCATCTAGCCATGAGACGACTCGGTGAGTCGTCTTCTTCTTCTTTGGAAGGCCTTGATGATGATCTTGGTTTCGCACTTGTTTGGGTGAGGTGGGTTGTTGTCGGGGCTCAAGGACCTCTTTCGTACCACCATACTCTCAAGTAATCACTGTTTTATGAGTCGGGGGTGGTAACTTCGGAATCGTCCGAGGTTTATCGATAGAAGACCGAGGTGGAAGAGACTTTTGTTGAGAAGAAGTTCGTGGTGGAGGAGGTGGCATAGAGGTAGATTTAATTGCCGGCGTTTAGGTGCAGTTCCTTATCCTTATCCTCGTCATCTCTTGGTCGTTTGGGTTGATCGGCTGACTCCTTGCATGATGATCGGAGTTGAAAATCAAGTAGATTTTCGAAAAATTTAGCTTCATCCAAGTAAACGGATCGCTTTGACATTTGTATCACAAGTTTAGCGATTAACTCAGATTCAGAGAGATCGGCTTCTTTGGCCATTGTATTTTTAACCAATGCTACGATGTTAGGGGTGAGTTATCCGGAAAATATTTCTCTAGTCACACCAGGGACAGGTGTCAAGAAAAACTTGTGAGTATGATCTCTTGCTTTGTCTTTCCAGTTCCTTTTGGACTTTAGGAGCGATATCAGAAGGTACTTGTTAGCGTAACCTTCGATCATTTCGTTCAGTTCCTCTTTACGATGACTCTTCATGAACTTGTGAACAAATTCCCTTTCTTTCTCCATCTTGTCATGCTCGTCATACATATCTTTGTATGTGATCGGCAAAGAAATTTAGCTTTTGATGAGCACGTTTTCTTTCTGACTTGTTTGACAGCTTTGTGAATCCGTTTATGAGCTTGAGAAATCCAAGATCGAGGGTTTCTTCACATTTGGATGATGATTTTGTTGATCTTTTCGATGGTGGTGGTGATGAGTGAGATGAAGAATCGATGAGGAGGGACATGAGGAGATTGGGTCCTTTGGAGTCTGGTATCCTCCTTGGAGCGAGTTGGACTGGCGAGAAGAAAGTCATCATAATCTTCTTCCGTCATCAAGTCCAGTTTTAGCCTTTTCTTCCGTCGTTCCTTAGCTTCTTCAGCAGTTTTCTCTTTCTCGTCATATTCTTTGGTTCCTCAATGTTAAGATTAGTAGACTCCTTCACAAGCGTGTGTTGTTGCACAAGAGTGGTGGCACGGATCCCTTATCGGGTTGATTAACATCAGGACTGGTGAAGAGTGGACACACCACGATCCTCGGGGCACCCATTTGATCTTTGCAAATTCTTGCTTTTGAATTTGTCTAACTAATTTAAACTTCTTCTGTAGGATTGATCCGTTGCTCTTCTTCTTCTTGAGCTTTCATCATGAGACTCAAGTACGAGATTCTTTCCCATGTTGGCTATTGGACTTGTAGTTTTAGGCTTTTGGAGGAGGGATCTGTTCTGGTCGAGAAGGTAATCTCTTCATCGTGTGGTACCTTCGAGCTTTCGTCCACAAGCTTTCTTTGCGGTTCGGGTTTGGGAATTGGGATGGGAGTAGCTTCCTTAGATGGAACAATCCTCTTTGAGGGAGGGTTCCTCTTGGGGAACTTCCTTTGACTCACGGTACTTGCCGTACTTCCTGCACTTCCTCTTTTGGTTCTCCTTACGGTTCCGAAGATTTTTCGTCGAGACCAACTTTGCCTTGTCGGCGCTTCCGGATACCTTTGTACGTTTGAGCTTTCGACATCTTGATTAGAAGGAAATGGTAGCACGACACCTTGTTTCTTTGTAGACGTTTCCTTGATTCTAACCGATAGAATGGGTTCCGTCAACATGTCATGATTGTTGGGGTCATTGAGCCTCTTGGGAATGTCGGGATGAAGTCCAAGTGCTCTCTGGATCAACAATTTTGTATATCTGATGTAGGGAATCTTTGAGCCAAGTTTGTTGAGAAATGACATCATGTCATCCCAAATCGAGCCTTGATAGCGATGTGTTTCTTGTTGACCAATGCCGGAATATTTGCGAGTTCCATGAGCTTAGGGTGCTCATAGCGGCTGTCCTGACAGCTTGAACTTGGTGATGATCATGTAGAGTTCTCCAGGGGTTGAGGAATACTCTTAAGCTCTGAGAGTGCTTGGTGATTAAGCCTAGCCTCTACATAGCAGATATTGATTAAAAATTGGAGAGTGAGCTCTTGGCCGGGTGTGGCATATAGTTTGGTTGGATCGACATCAGGAATTAGGAGAACAGCCCTTAAGTCTGCGGGTGTAATGGTGACTTGTTTGTGATTGAGTCACCGTCCAGTGATTTGTCCTTTGACCCTTTCCATAGTGTTCGAAGCTGTTGGATGTAGATCTCAGAGCGTTTAGAGTGTGTAAGCATGTTACGTCTGGATGAGTCCTCGAATGTCAATAGCAATAAACATGAAGATTAGAGCAAGTGAGGGTGTCAAAGTCAACACGGAGGTTATTCTTTCCAATCTTCATTGGATAGCCATGAGGATAAATATCAGCAATGGAGAGAACTTAAGGTGCATCCACATTCATTTGTTCGACCATGTTGGTGATCTGAAATAACACTAGCCAAAAGAACCAACATATCGAAAGACATAATGTTAGTCAACAGAAGGTCTTATTGTCTAGTTATTAGATATGGAGTCAATGATTGTTCTGAGTCCTAAGTCACTTGTATGTTCAATAATTCAATGGTAATGAAAATGATTTAAGTGAGTTAGTTAACTTCAAGTTTTAAAAGTTTATTTTATCACTATTACTTCACATGACATATCGAGACGATTTAAGTATATTAATGACAATTTTGGATTCGAGATGATATGATTAGTTTATTTACAAGTTTGTACACGTAACAATTCATCATGAAGGTCAATCCGGGGTTAAGCGTAGTATTGGCAAAGATACTGTGTGAGATAGGAATGATATATGCTTAGCGTAAACTTTAAGTAGAATCTAACTGCTGTAGAAATGTTCAGCGTAGGGAAAAGGAGACCTTATCGTAGAGAGCTTATGCGTAGGCATATATTAACCTTACACAGCGTAAGGTTACTCGTGAAGTTGACCTTATGCGTAGAGGTTACTTTTTTACGCATATCCTTCACGGGATCACGCGTAGTCATTGTAGAACCTTACAGCGTAGCTGTTATGCGTAGGATTTCTCTACGGCATACTACGGGTTAGGGTAATCCTTATCGCGTAGATAATCAAATGATTTTGGAATTCTAAGTGTAGCAATCACGAAATAAAACATCATATCATCAAAGTTAAACACATATC
>OU343216.1:21120222-21179477 GCA_910596185.1 Chrysanthemum makinoi
GATCTTCAAATGCAATTGACGAGACGGAATAATAAACTCGCTAAGCCCTCCCGCAGCGGCAAAAAAAATTGATTTACAATGAACGACCCGTCAAGTTATCACACACGCTAGCCACTTGTAATGACTAACCGTAAGAAACTTAAAAACGGCTCTAACACTCGATCATAAAAGAAGTGTAGTATATGGTAACTCAAACGCTTAGGTTTGAGCACCTAGATCGTTCCGAACGAGGGTTGAATGGAATTTCCAACTCACGTCTCAATAATCGGGATTTGAATGAGAAAAGGGGGGGATAAAATGATATATTCTAAACTACGGGATAAGGAAATTAAAAGGAACATCAAATCTATGGGAAATCCTAAGAACTAAAGCAAACTACGCAAATCTAAATTAAAACGCAAATACGGGAATTTAAACGAAATAAAAAAGCAAGAACGTTCTAATCCAATCCTAAAATAACCTAAAATTACTTTTATGCTAAAAATGATATTAGAAAACTAATTATGAATTAAAACTATTTTTAGGAATTTTCTTGATTTTATTCTAATTAAAAACTAATTATTAACTTTAAAAATAAGACTAAATAACTAAAAATTATAAAACAAAGGGGAAAATTATGAAACCATTTTCAAAATCTAAATATCATAAAAGACTTTTCAAAACTATTTTTGTAATTTTCTAATTAATTTTCTATTTTCTACAAATTTAAATCTATTTAAATCTAATTTAAATTGTGAAAAATACCAAATAAAAGGGAAAAATATGGAAAAATCTTTTTTTATGCTTTTTATATTTATCTTAAACTGGTAAAATTGAAAAATTATTTTTGGGAACTTTTTCTCAATTATTTGCAATTAAAGCTATTTAAAAGTGATTAAAAACTAATTAAATAATGAAAATACTAAACAGTTGTCTAAAAATTATGAAAAAATCAGAGAAATCCTAAAATATTATTCTAAAGCTATAAAAAATATAAAAACATGGGCTTATGTGTAGATAATAGTCAGTAAACAACAGATGAAATAAGACTGTAAAATAAGCTATACAATGAAATAAACAACCAAACAAGCCTAAAGCTAGATTATGCTACAATAAGCTAATATGAACTAACTACTCCTAATTCTAACAGCCATAAGCTCACTAAGAATTATGCTAACTCGCTACTACCAACCTAATAATGACCCGGCCCTCTTTGAGCTTATGCGTGCTTATCTAAAAGCTAAAGTGAAAACCAAAACTTGAAATTAGTAGACCAATAAACCGATACAAATCCAAATTTACAGCTAAATAGGGCTAGTAATGAAGAAGTTATAGATCACATACTAAATGGCTAAATGGGTAGTAATCGGAAAGAACAGATCTGAGATGGCAAATAGAACAGTTGCGGCACAATTTACCAAACTAAAAGCTTCTTAAGCAAAAAAGAAAGTGATCTAAGGGTTCTTAGACTACAAGTATGAGCAAATATTTAAGCAAAACATTAACCATTTAAGCTATGAAACAGACGATCTAACCACGTTAGGACGTAATCGTAATAAAATGGACAGGCATTGACCACTCTAGGAACATCAAAACTGCTTTGCAAAACTGAAAATGATGATCACTAAAGCTTACTTATCAAATGCTAGAACTACTTACCTTAATTATATCATGAAAACTTAGCTAAATTACCAAGAATAAGCACGATCCAAACACTAGTTAAGCAACAGATATGCACTACTCTACCAACAAACCTCAAATCTGAGCCAAGCTAACTATCAAATCAGATCTAGGTAACACTATAACTCCTAAATGAAGCAAGATCTAATACTATAACTATCAAACAGATGAAAATCTGCTTATGCAGTTTTGACAGTATGAAGCAGTTGAGCAAAGACACCCTACATAAGTCCAGCCATTTGCAGATTATCTCAGACCATTAGAACAGTAATCTAACCCAAATCTCAACTTATTTCACCCAGATCCATTACAAGATCAGCAATCCAAACCAACTTCTGCAACTTTGACTTTCGTAACAACCAATTATGAATTTTGAGTTTATATCAGAATAAGCTCACTATAAGCTATATAAGCTCGCAATTGAACTTGATTAAACCAGTAGCTATGTAACCAATCCATAAAACAGATTGTTATGATTTTTTATTTTTCAATGATTTTATCTAAATTTTTTTTGTATTTTGAGAAGTTGAAAACAAACTGAAATGATTAGATAATAAGCTATCATGAACTATAACAATACTAATAAGCAATTCAAATCATCTTAAAAGCCAAACATAATTTTGATCTTAAAAAGGAAATTTCATTAATATCCAAAAAACTTAATACATAACTAAAATTATAAACAAATACAAAGAAACTACTTTTAAAACAATTGAAATCTATATTGCTACTGGAAAATAAAAAGAAAGAGAGATAATACAAATGTGAACTAAAGAGGCCTATTTATAGCTAAACTTGAGGTCATGGAAGGATCTAGAAATCATTTTGTGCTTCTTTGAGTTGTTTTCATCCCTTGGATCATCATACGCGTATCCCACTTGATATCCACCCTTGGATCAATGTAGCCACGCATCAAGGACCAATTAGAAGGCAGTATTTGGAGTGTATCACATGGATAGCTGACCTGGACATCACGTGTGTCAGAGAATGTCATAAATGTCAGATGGAAGTACGGTTTTGCCCTTCATTTGCACTAATTTTGGCTAATTGATGTAGGGGTATTTAGGTTCTTCTTTTTATCTGGGTTTGGATATTTTGGGGGAAAGAATAATGGCGCGTTTGTTTGGTTTATAATTATTTGAGATTATTTGACCGGGTAAAGTGTGAGTTACGGGTTAAATATACGGGTTAGGATATTAAAGGACCGGGTCTTGGTTTGTTTAATTGGGCTTGGATTTGGGCTTGGAACCGGTTCTTTTCATTTTGGGCCAAGAGTTATATTGATTTAGATTTAAGTTGAACCCAAGTTAACTTAAGGACCAAGAGTGTATTTTCTGCTTCAAGGACCAAAGGTGTACTTTCTGAAAATCTCTATCAAGGGCCAATCTTGTCAATCTCAAATAATCCAAGGGTGAAATCTGTAAATTTTGAATCTTGAGGGATCATTTCTGTCAAAAGCTCAAAGCTCAGGGACTAATCTTGACATTTCTTCAAACTTGACTGAAACTTCAAAAATCATCCTTATAGAATAAAATCTTCCAAAATGCACAATCCCGACCTTCCGGCTCAGCTAAAACTCTCTTGATCTCTCGTGCTCGGATTTACATCTGATTTGGATCCTTTTTGTGTGTTTTTGCATATCCGTACCTGCACAAGCACAAACTCAAGAAAACCACAAATATTAGCAATAAACGGCTTTTTTTCTTGGTTATTTTGGGTCTATTTTGATAAAGAAAAGGTATGTGTTTTAGCACATACCAAAATACCCCAGACGAGACCATTGTCGTGTCCTCACGCAATGCCATCAACTCACGCTTCTAAAACCAAGGGTTCCAATCTCTTTCTACTAAACCTATGAAGAAGTAGCAAAGATTCCTCAAAAGAGATTAAGAAAGCCTTAATTCTAAAAACGCCCCGTTTACCTTTTAAATTCATGTAGATATTACGATTAAGCACATTCCGGTTATGAATGACGGTTTGTTGAACTTTCATGTCGATCAATAACTCCAACATTTTTCAAACGACACGTTAGGATCACGGAGTAGAAAACACAACACAGCGTGAAGTGACCATACGGATAGAATACATCGTCCCTGATTTTTCACAAGTCCCAAACTAAGCGTAAAACCGAAATCATTGTTACATATGATTCTAGATGCTAACACTACCCATGGAAGTTACTTGTGTAAATACCTTTTGTTCCCATTTTCCTATTTTCCTCTAGATTTTTTTATTTTTGTGAGAAATGAATTTCTTCAAATTCTCGTTTCGATAACTTTTATTCCGATAAAGATACAAAGCTAAGTCGATAATTAGTTATCCGCCTTCCCTCAAGAACCATTGTCGTAAAAATGAGGTCCACATCAAGGAATTTTTATTCACTTATACTTTTGATTTTTTCATTTTCAACATTTTTTTTTTTTTTTTTTTTTTTGCACTTATACCTTTACTTATATGAGCTATGAACCACGGAGCTTCACAGGGTAATTCCAAGACTATAGGCTTCATGAAATGAGGATCCCGGCTGGCTAGGCTAAGACCTCATTCAATCCCGGCTAAAGATCCAAGGGTCCGATCTCGACACCGCAGCTCACAACTTAACTTATTACTTTTTCTCATATCACATATTACTCATTTATTTATTACGGATCCTTGATGTGTACCCAATTTTTAAAACAAAGATTCTTTTAAGAAGATAAAGAACTAACTATCGCCAAAAACTCGACATCTCTAATTATTTATTAGACAAATATGGGGTGAAACAATTTTGTGGGAACAAAAAGCCATAAGTACCTTCGATGGGCTCTAAAGAGAACCAACTACTCCACGCTTAGCATCTAAACTCATAAGTAACTCTATCATTTCACGATCTCTGCAAATTTAAAATCCCAAATAATGAGATCCGCAGATGCTTAGCCGATAATTTTAGATTATCTATGGTTAAGGGAACAAGCTAGGGCTCAACACGCCCGGTCAAGTCGTAATTCTATTCCTACTCTCACCAGAGGAAAGTCAATCAAGGTGTCAAAACATATATTAACTTAGCAAATGCTTCGTCTAATGAAATCAAGTCATGCATATTTAAAATCACTTAGGGAAACTTGCAAAATCTTGGCCTTGTGAGCTAGAATTCGCATTTTATAGCTTCTGATCTAAGAGACTAGCAAAACTTTTCAATCAAAAAGACTTAACAAAAGCTTACAAAATTTTTTTAAAATTTTTCTCATTTTTGCACAATTTTTCATTTTCTAAGGAAAAACGGGTTACGAGAGAAACACAACAGAAATAAGCAAGTGCGGTCAAATCAAATCGAAGATTACCCTACCCCAGACTAGAACGAAACATTGTCCTCAATGTTTAAAGCAAGGGTATCACGAAAATCTAAAAGCCGTTTATTAAGTATGCTCAAAGATAAACGTTAGTCGATAAGATTAGGATATCGGATTTCCATCAGCATCGATCATGAAACTCGAGTGGAGAAAAGACAAACTTCGAGCACGAGAGTCTTCATATCGACAATCCTACACAACATCACAAACAACCAAACACGAGAAATCGAAGAGGCAGACCCCTTCGCATCACTTATTAGAAAATAGAAAGAAGAGAAGGATAAGCATGGGGTGCCTCCCACGAAGCGCTACTGTTTTTGATAACCGAGTCGCTAGCCTGACTCGTCCCCGAATTCATTTGTCCTTGGGGAAGAAAGTGGTAGAGATACCAGGGTCAAAAACGGTGTCCTCATTCCCGAAAGAATGAGACTGGGTGGGTTGGGTGGAGAAGAAAATGTGTGGATAAGGCATATGATGTAAGAAGGATCCATCATCCGGTGGTTTTGCGGGTGGACGAAAGGATGACGGATAGAAATGAGAAAACTCCAAGAAAGACGGGAGCTCATGGTAAAAGATAAGAGGTTTAGGCTCATAAATGAAGGCATCCATCCGAGGATCCTTATCTCCAGAAATGATTTTAACAAAAGGCTCATCAATGTATATCCCGGGTTTAAAGATTTTGTCTTCACATGCGGGCTCAACGGGATACGTGATGGTTGACTCATCAGAGAGAGGAGAGTTAAGAAGTCCATCAAGAAACATCATATCCCCCTCGGGATCATTCATAACAACATCCTCAATACCCGGTGGTATCAAGTCATCAAGAGCAAGAAATGAGTCGGCTTCCTCAATGATTGGGTCATTTGTCGGAGTATCGGAAATATCGTTCAAAACCTTGCTCAAATCAACCTTGAAGTAGAATCGCTCAAGAATCGGAGGATAAACATCATCAATAGTGGGATTGCCACTAATCTCTTCATCAAATCGGAAAGTCTCAAGCTCGGGAGAGAAATCACTATCTTTAACGGAGATAGGATGCGAACTCGAATTATCGTTCAAAGCTTCAATCTTAGAAATGAGAAGATAAACATTCGACAATGTTTCTCGTAATGCTTCATCCTCGATCTGAATATTATCGGGCTCACTCTCTTCTTCTTCTGGCTCAAAATCGCTACTTCTATATGGACGGGCTCAGAGGTAAATCGTCGACTAAATCGATGTCTCCATAAGAATCATCATCGGAATCGGAGAACATCTCAACATGATCATTCAAATTATCAAGAGAAGGCTCATCACAAATATCAACAACAACCCCAGACTCTCTTGGGATTGGGATAAGAATCTCAACATTAGCCGCTTCCATTTCCGGAATAGTACTAAGATGCTCATCCCCCATTATAAGAGAATCAACGGGTTCAACAATGTCCGTAGAAATATGATCATCGACCTCTTCCAAAACGTCACTTCTCTCAACCGGCGTGAGAGAAGGGGAAGGGTCGGAAATAAAAGGCTCAGAAACGAGAGTGGGATTGCCACTCGGAGGAGTATAATCGTCATCAGAATCAGAATCGTAATAATAGGTAGTTGGACGATGTTGGATCACTTTCGCGGCTTCTTCAGCTAATAATTCACGATAGGTCTTCTGATTAGGATCTTTTTCTTCGTGGTAAAGTTTTTCAAGAAGACTCTTAAGATCAATCATGATCTCTTGAACTTTTTGATTAAATTCTGCAGAACATGGAGAAGGTGGTGGTTGAACTTCTTGGTATTGTGGAGGTGGGTTATAAGGATAATCATAATTGTTACAAGGAACTTGCTCGTAAACAATCGGATTCTGCATCTGACAATCGGAATTAACGTGCGGACCTCCACAATACTCACAATAATATGATTGTTGTGACGAATAAGGGTAAGGTTCATAACCAAAGGTTGAGTTGTTAAATTGAGCTTGACATTGAAAACCTTGGTGAGGACCACCACAGTACTCACAAGAGTATGATTCTGGTTCATGGTATAAAGGTTGGTTAAGACAATTTGTCGTCTCATAGTCAGGATTGTGGTGAAACTCGGTTCCTGATTTACCATTGCTACAACCGGGACAATTCCAACCATATTCGGGTCCTCTGCACCATATGCACAAGAGCTGATAAATCGAAGAATTATCTGGATAAGAGTTAGCTATTTCCACCGTTTCCGTGATAGGCTCTGATTCTTGAACGGGATTCACCTCTGGTTCAGAAACATATTCCATCTCCCTCACCGGAGAGGGAGTAAGAATCGAGGGTTCATCAAGATTATATTTCAAAATTTTTGACAAGGCTGCAAATTTTTCAACGTTGTTAAGAAAAACACGACGTTCAAAGAAATCGTCTCCGTGAGAATTAAACATATAGAGGGTAAAAGAAAATAATTATCGGGTTAAGAGGATACAAGAAGAATATTTTTGGGTTTTTCAGAAAATTTTGAAAACACAATTTTTTTTTGTAACCTTCACGTCAATCGGTGCTCGGTAGCTCTCAAAGTACGCGCAGCGGAGCGGGAACGAAGAGTGGATCGTTCTTCAGTCTGCAATTTAATGTCAAGACTTTCCTTATACCCCGTGTATAGGTTGTACCTTCAAGGTGAGCCGACGTAACAATTAACGTCGGTTTGTTTTGTTGGTTTTTAATTTTATGGGATTTGCAAACACTCTAGGAAGAATGTTTAGGTTTTTTAAATGTTTTTGGGTTTTTGAAAAAGATATATATACAAAATGACGGTGAACTTCACTGGGAAGGATCTTCAAATGCACGCGATTCGAGACGAATAACGAAAACTCGCTACAAGCTCCCGCAATGCCGCCAAAAATTGATTTACAATGAACGAACGTCAAGTTATCTCACACAAGCTAGCCACTTGTGAATGACTAACCGTAAGAAACTTAAAACGCTCGACAATCGATCAATAATAAAGAAGTTGTGTAGTATATGGGTAACTCAAACGTGTTAGGTTTGAGCACCGAGATCGTCCGAACGAGGGTTGAATGGAATTTCCAACTCACGTCTCAATAATCGGGATTTGAATGAGAAAAGGGGGGGATAAAATGATATATTCTAAACTACGGGATAAGGAAATCAAAAGGAACATCAAATCTATGGGAAATCCTAAGAACTAAGGCAAACTACGCAAATCTAAATTAAAACGCAAATACGGGAATTTAAACGAAACGCGAATAAAAAGCAAGAACGTCTAATCTAAATCCTAAAAATAACCTAAAATTACTTTTATGCTAAAAATGATATTAGAAAACTAATTATGAATTAAAACTATTTTTTAGGAATTTTCTTGATTTTATTCTAATTAAAAACTAATTATTAACTTTAAAAATAAGACTAAATAACTAAAAATTATAAAAACAAAGGGGAAAATTATGAAACTAATTTTCAAAAATCTAAAATATCATAAAAGACTTTTCAAAACTATTTTTGTAATTTTCTGATTAATTTTCTATTTTCTATGAATTTAAATCTATTTAAATCTAATTTAAATTGTGAAAAATACCAAATAAAAGGGGAAAAATAAGGAAAAATCTTTTTTATGCTTTTTATATTTATCTTAAACTGGTAAAATTGAAAAATTATTTTTTGGAACTTTTTCTCAATTATTTGCAATTAAAGCTAATTAAAAGTGATTAAAAACTAATTAAATAATGAAAAATACTAAACAAAGGTCTAAAAATTATGAAAAATCGAGAAATCCTAAAATATTATTCTAAAGCTATAAAAATATAAAACATGGGCTTATGTGTAAGATATTGAAGTCAGAGTACAAACCTGAGATGAAATAAGCACTAGAAAATAAGCTATACAATGAAATAAACAACCAAACACATTAAAGCTAGATTATGCTACAATAAGCTAATATGAACTAACTACTCCTAATTCTAACAAGCCATAAGCTCAGACTTAAGAATTATGCTAATCCGCCTACTAACACCAACAATAAGCTAATCCGCCCCTTCTTTGAGCTTATGTACTGCTATCTAAAAAGCTAAAGTGAAAACCAAAACTTGAAATTAGTAGACCACCAACCGATATTGCAACCAAATTTACCTAAATAGGGCTAGTAATGAAGAAGTTATAGATCACATACTAAATGGCTAAAATGGAGTAGTGTCTCACGAAAAGAAACAGACCTCGAGATGGCAAATAGAACAGTTGCTTGGGCAATTTACCAAACTAAAAGCTTCTTAAAGCACAAAGAAAGTGATCTAAGGGTTCTTAGACTACAAGTATGAGCAAATATTTAAGCAAAACATTAACCATTTAAGCTATGAAACGATCCGATCTAACCTGTTAAGGACGTAATCGAATAAAATGGACAGACAGGACCACTCTAGGAACATCAAAACTGCTTTGCAAAACTAAAAATGATGATCACTAAAGCTTACTTATCAAATGCTAGAACTACTTACCTTAATTATATCATGAAAACTTAGCTAAATTACCAAGAATAAGCACGATCCAAACACTAGTTACAACAAGATATGCACTACTCTACCAACAAACCTCAAATCTGAGCCAAGCTAACTATCAAATCAGATCTAGGTAACACTATAACTCCTAAATGAAGCAAGATCTAATACTATAACTATCAAACAGATGAAAATCGCTTATGCGCTTTGAAAAGATGAAGCAGTTGAGCAAAGATTACACTTACATAAGTCCAAAATGCATTTGCATTATCTCGACCATTAGAACAAGAATCTAACCCAAATCTCAACTTATTTCACCCATCCATTACAAGATCAAAGAATCCAAACCAACTTCTGCAACTTTGACTTTCGTTAACCACTATGAATTTTGAGTTTATATCAGGAATAAGCTCACTATAAGCTATATTAAGCTCACATGAACCTATATAGAAACAGTAGCTATGTGTAAATCAATCCATAAAACAGATTGTTATGATTTTTTTTTATTTTTCAATGATTTTATCTAAATTTTTTGTATTTTTGAGAAAGTTGAAAACAAACTAAAATGATTAGATAATAAGCTATCATGAACTATAACAATACTAATAAGCAATTCAAATCATCTTAAAAGCCAAACATAATTTTGATCTTAAAAAGGAAATTTCATTAATATCCAAAAACTTAATACAATAACTAAAATTATAAAACAAATACAAAGAAACTACTTTAAAACAATTGAAATCTATATTAAGCTACCGAAAAAAATAAAAAGAAAGAGAGATAATACAAATGTGAACTAAAGAGGCCTATTTATAGCTAAACTTGAGGTCATGGAAGGATCTAGAAATCCATTTTGTGCTTCCTTTGAGTTGTTTTCATCCCTTGATCATCATACGCATATCCCACTTGATATCCACCCTTGGATCAATGTAGCCACGCATCAAGGACCAATCAAGGCGCGATTTGGAGTGTATCACATGGATAGCTGACCGGACATCACGTGGTGTCGAGAATGTCATAAATGTCGATGGAAGTACGGTTTTGCCCTTCATTTGCACTAATTTTGCTAATTGATGTAGGGTATTCTAGGGTTCTTCTTTATCCGGTTTGGATATTTTGGGGAAAGAATAATGGCTTTTGTTTGGTTTATAATTATTTGAGATTATTTGACCGGTAAAGTGTGAGTTACGGGTTAAATATAATGTTAGGATATTAAAGGACCGGTCTTGGTTTGTTTAATTGGGCTTGGGATTTGGGCTTTGAACCGTTCTTTCATTTTGGGCCAAGAGTTATATTGGATTTAGGATTTAAGTTGAACCCAAGTTAACTTAAAGGGACTAAGAGTGTATTTTCTGAAAATCTCTATCAAGGGCCAATCTTGTCAATCTCAAATAATCCAAGGGTGAAATCTGTAAATTTTGAATCTTGAGGATCATTTTCCAAAAGCTCAAAGCTCAGGGACTAATCTTGACATTTCTTCAAACTTGACTGAAACTTCAAAAATCATCCTTATAGAATAAAATCTTCCAAAATGCACAATCCCGACCTTCCGGCTCAGCTAAAACTCTCTTGATCTCTCGTGCTCGGATTTACATCTGATTTGGATCCTTTTTGTTGTTTTACATATCCGTACCTGCACAAGCACAAACTCAAGAAACCACAAATATTAGCAATAAACGGCTCTTTCTTGGTTATTTTGGGTCTATTTTGATAATGAAAAGGTATGTGTTTTAGCACATACCAAAATACCCCTGACGAGACCATTGTCGTGTCCTCACACAATGCAATCAACTCACGCTTCTAAAACCAAGGATTCCAATCTCTTCCTACTAAACCTATGAAGAAGTAGCAAAGATTCCTCAAAAGAGATTAAGAAAGCCTTAATTCTAAAACGCCCGCTTACCTTTTAAATTCATGTAGATATTACGATTAAGCACATTAGATTATGAATGACGGTTTGTTGAACTTTCATGTCGATCAATAACTCCAACATTTTTCAAACGACACGCTAGGATCACGGAGTAGAAAACACAACACAAATGCGAAGTGACCATACGGATAGAATACATCTTTCCTGATTTTTCACAAGTCCCAAACTAAGCGTAAAACCGAAATCATTGTTACATACGATTCTAGATGCTAACACTACCCATGGAAGTTACTTGTGTAAATACCTTTTGTTCCCATTTTCCTATTTTCCTCTAGATTTTTTATTTTTGTGAGAAATGAATTTCTTCAAATTCTCGTTTCGATAACTTTTATTCCGATAAAGATACAAAGCTAAGTCGATAATTAGTTATCCGCCTTCCCTCAAGAACCATTGTCGTAAAAATGAGGTCCACATCAAGGAATTTTTATTCACTCATACTTTTGATTTTTTCATTTTCCATTTTTCAAACATTTTTTTTTTGCACTTGTACTTTTACTTATATGAGCTATGAACCACGGAGCTTCACGGGGTAATTCCAAGACTATAGGCTTCATGAAATGAGGATCCCGGCTGGCTAGGCTAAGACCTCATTCAATCCCGGCTAAAGATCCAAGGGTCCGATCTCGACACCGCAGCTCACAACTTAACTTATTACTTTTTCTCATATCACATATTACTCATTTATTTATTACGGATCCTTGATGTGTACCCAATTTTTAAACAAAGATTCTTTTAAGAAGATAAAGAACTAACTATCGCCAAAAACTCGACATCTCTAATTATTTATTAGACAAATATGGGGTGAAACAATTTTGTGGGAACAAAAGCCATAAGTACCTTCGATGGGCTCTAAAGAGAACCAACTACTCCACGCTTAGCATCTAAACTCATAAGTAACTCTATCATTTCTCGATCTCTGCAAATTTAAAATCCCAAATAATGAGATCCGCAGATGCTTAGCCGATAATTTTTAGATTATCTATGGTTAAGGAAACAAGCTAGGGCTCAACACGCCCTCAAGTCGAATTCTATTCCTACTCACCAAATGCGGAAAGTCAATCAAGGTGTCAAAACATATATTAATTTAGCAAATGCTTCGCCTAATGAAATCAAGTCATGCATATTTAAAGTCACTCAGGAAACTTGCAAAATCTTGGCCTTGTGAGCTAGAATTCACATTTTATAGCTTCTGATCTAAGAGACTAGCAAAACTTTTCAATCAAAAAGACTTAACAAAAGCTTACAAAAATTTTAAATTTTTCTCATTTTTGCACAATTTTTCATTTTCTAAGGAAAAACGTGGTTACGAGAGAAACACAACAGAAATAAGCAAGTGCGGTCAAATCAAATCGAAGATTACCCTACCCCAGACTAGAACGAAACATTGTCCTCAATGTTTAAAGCAAGGGTATCACTAAAATCTAAAAGCCGTTTATTAAGTATGCTCAAAGATAAACGTTAGTCGATAAGATTAGGATATCGGATTTCCATCAGAATCGATCATGAAACTCGAGTGGAGAAAATGACAAACTTCGAGCACGAGAGTCTTCATATCGACAATCCTACACAACATCACAAACAACCAAACACGAAATCGAAGAGGCGAGACCCCTTCGTCACTTATTAGAAGATAGAAAGAAGATAGATGGATAAGCATGGGGTGCCTCCCACGAAGCGCCATCTGCTTTTGATAACCGAGTCGCTAGCCCGACTCGCCCCAATTCATTTGTCCTGGGGAAGAAAGTGGTAGAGATACCAGGTCAAAACGTGTCCTCATTCCCGAAAGAATGAGATCGGTGGGTTGGGTGGAGAAGAAAATGTGTGGATAAGGCATATGATGTAAGAAGGATCCATCATCCGTGGTTTTTATGGGGTGGACGAAAGGATGATAGATAGAAATGAGAAAACTCCAAGAAAGACGGGAGCTCATGGTAAAAGATAAGAGGTTTAGGCTCATAAATGAAGGCATCCATCCGAGGATCCTTATCTCCAGAAATGATTTTAACAAAAGGCTCATCAATGTATATCCCGGGTTTAAAGATTTTGTCTTCACATGCGGGCTCAACGGGATAAAGGATGGTTGACTCATCGAGAGAGGAGAGTTAAGAAGTCCATCAAGAAACATCATATCCCCCTCAGGATCATTCATAACAACATCCTCAATACCCGGTGGTATCAAGTCATCAAGAGCAAGAATTGAGTCGGCTTCCTCAATGATTGGGTCATTTGTCGAGTATCGAAATATCGCTCAAAACCTTGCTCAAATCAACCTTGAAGTAGAATCGCTCAAGAATCGGAGGATAAACATCATCAATAGTGGGATTTCCACTAATCTCTTCATCAAATCGGAAAGTCTCAAGCTCTGGAGAGAAATCACTATCTTTAACGGAGATAGGATGCTAACTCAATTATCGTCAAAGCTTCAATCTTTGAAATGAGAAGATAAACATTCGACAATGTTTCTCGTAATGCTTCATCCTCGATCCCAATATTATCGGCTCAATCTCTTCTTCTTCTCGCTCAAAATCGTTACTTCTTCTATATGGACGGGCTCAGAGGTAAATCGTCGAAATCGATGTCTCCATAAGAATCATCATCAGAATCGGAGAACATCTCAACATGATCATTCAAATTATCAAGAGAAGGCTCATCACAAATATCAACAACAACCCTAGACTCTCTTGGGATTGGGATAAGAATCTCAACATTAGCCGCCGTTTCCGAATAGTACTAAGATGCTCATCCCCCATTATAAGAGAATCAACGGTTCAACAATGTCCAGAAATATGATCATCGACCTCTTCCAAACGTCACTTCTCTCAACCGCGAGAGAAGGGGAAGGGTCGGAAATAAAAGGCTCGTAAACGAGAGTGGGATTGCCACCTGGAGGAGTATAATCGCCATCGTAATCAATCGTAATAATAGGTAGTTGGACGATGTTGATCACTTTCGCGCTTCTTCGCTAATAATTCACGATAGGTCTTCTGATTAGGATATTTTTCTTCGTGGGAAAGTTTTTCAAGAAGACCTAAGATCAATCATGATCTCTTGAACTTTTTGATTAAATCAACATGGAGAAGGTGATGGTTGAACTTCTTGGTATTGTGGAGGTGGGTTATAAGGATAATCATAATTGTTACAAGGAACTTGCTCGAAACAATCGGATTCGCATCTGACAATCGGAATTAACGTATGGATCTCCACAATACTCACAACAGTACGATTGTTGTGACGAATACGGGTAAGGTTCATAACCAAAGGTTGAGTTGTTAAATTGAGCTTGACATTGAAAACCTTGGTGAGGACCACCACAGTACTCACAAGAGTATGATTCTGGTTCATGGTATAAAGGTTGGTTAAGACAATTTGTCGTCTCATAGTCAGGATTGTGGTGAAACTCGGTTCCTGATTTACCATTGCTACAACCGGGACAATTCCAACCATATTCGGGTCCTCTGCACCATATGCACAAGAGCCGATAAATCAAGAATTATCTGATAAGAGTTAGCTATTTCCACCGTTTCCGTGATAGGCTCGATTCTTGAACGGGATTCACCTCTCGGTTCAGTAAACATATTCCATCTCCTCACCGGAGGGAGTAAGAATCGAGGTTCATCAAGATTATATTTCAAAATTTTGACAAGGTCAGCAAATTTTTCAACGTTGTTAAGAAAAACACGACGTTCAAAGAAATCGTCTCCGTGAGAATTAAACATATAGAGGGTAAAAGAAAAGAATTATCGGGTTAAGAGGATACAAGAAGAATATTTTTGGGTTTTTCAGAAAATTTTGAAAACACAATTTTTTTTTGTAACCTTCACGTCAATCGGTGCTCGGTAGCTCTCAAAGTACGCGCAGCGGAGCGGGAACGAAGAGTGGATCGTTCTTCAGTCTGCAATTTAATGTCAAGACTTTCCTTATACCCCGTGTATAGGTTGTACCTTCAAGGTGAGCCGACGTAACAATTAACGTTCGGGTTTGTTTTGTTGGTTTTTTAATTTTTATGGTGATTTGCAAACACTCTAGGAAGAATGTTTAGGTTTTTTAAATGTTTTTGGGTTTTTGAAAAAGATATATATACAAAAATGACGGTAACTTCACTCGGGGAAGGATCTTCAAATGCACGCGATTCGAGACGGAATACGAAAACTCGCTACAAGCCCTCCCCGGCAGCGGCGCCAAAAATTGATTTACAATGAACGACCCGTCAAGTTATCTCACACAAGCTAGCCACTTGTGAATGACTAGCCGTAAGAAACTTAAAACGGCTCGGACACTGATCAATAATAAAGAAGTGTAGTATATGGGTAACTCAAACGTGTTAGGTTTGAGCACCGAGATCGTTCCGAACGAGGGTTGAATGGAATTTCCAACTCACGTCTCAATAATCGGGATTTGAATGAGAAAAGGGGGGGATAAAATGATATATTCTAAACTACGGGATAAGGAAATTAAAAGGAACATAAAATCTATGGGAAATCCTAAGAACTAAATCAAACTACGCAAATCTAAATTAAAACGCAAATACGGGAATTTAAACGAAACGCGAATAAAAAGCAAGAACGTCTAATCTAAATCCTAAAAATAACCTAAAATTACTTTTATGCTAATAATGATATTAGAAAACTAATTATGAATTAAAACTATTTTTTAGGAATTTTCTTGATTTTATTCTAATTAAAAACTAATTATTAACTTTAAAAATAAGACTAAATAACTAAAAATTATAAAAACAAAGGGGAAAATTATGAAACTAATTTTCAAAAATCTAAAATATCATAAAAGACTTTTCAAAACTATTTTTGTAATTTTCTGATTAATTTTCTATTTTCTACAAATTTAAATCTATTTAAATCTAATTTAAATTGTGAAAAATACCAAATAAAAGGGAAAAATATGGAAAAATCTTTTTTATGCTTTTTATATTTATCTTAAACTGGTAAAATTGAAAAATTATTTTTTGGAACTTTTTCTCAATTATTTGCAATTAAAGCTAATTAAAAGTGATTAAAAACTGAATTAAATAATGAAAAATACTAAACAGTGTCTAAAAATTATGAAAAAATCAGAGAAATCCTAAAATATTATTCTAAAGCTATAAAAAATATAAAAACATGGGCTTATGTGTAAGATATTGAAGTCTGTAGTACAAACCGAGATGAAATAAGCACTAGAAAATAAGCTATACAATGAAATAAACAACCAAACAAGCATTAAAGCTAGATTATGCTACAATAAGCTAATATGAACTAACTACTCCTAATTCTAACAAGCCATAAGCTCAGACTTAAGAATTATGCTAACTGCCTACTAACACCAATAAGCTAATCTGGCCCCTTCTTTGAGCTTATGCAGCTGCTTATCTAAAAAGCTAAAGTGAAAACCAAAACTTGAAATTAGTAGACCACCAACCAGATATTGCAAATCCAAATTTACAGCTAAATAGGGCTAGTAATGAAGAAGTTATAGATCACATACTAAATGGCTAAATGGAGTAGTGTCTGCTGAAAGAAACAGATCTGAGATGGCAAATAGAACAGCTTGGCTACAATTTACCAAACTTAAAGCTTCTTAAAGCACAAAGAAAGTGATCTAAGGGTTCTAGACTACAAGTATGAGCAAAGATTTAAGCAAAACATTAACCATTTAAGCTATGAAACAGATCGATCTAACCTATGTTAAGGACGTAAATCAGAATAAAATGGACAGGACAGTGACCACTCTAGGAACATCAAAACTGCTTTGCAAAACTGAAAATGATGATCACTAAAGCTTACTTATCAAATGCTAGAACTACTTACCTTAAATATATCATGAAAACTTAGCTAAATTACCAAGAATAAGCACGATCCAAACACTAGTTAAGCAACGGATATGCACTACTCTACCAACAAACCTCAAATCTGAGCCAAGCTAACTATCAAATCAGATCCAGGTAACACTATAACTCCTAAATGAAGCAAGATCTAATACTATAACTATCAAACAGATGAAAATCTGCTTATGCAGTTTTGACAGTATGAAGCAGTTGAGCAAAGATTACACTTACATAAGTCCAGCCATTTGCAGATTATCTCAGACCATTAGAACAGTAATCTAACCCAAATCTCAACTTATTTCACCAGCATCCATTACAAGATCGCCAAATCCAAACCAACTTCTGCAACTTTGACTTTCGTTAACCACTATGAATTTTGAGTTTATATCAGGAATAAGCTCACTATAAGCTATATTAAGCTCACATGAACCTATTTAAACAGTAGCTATGTGTAAATCAATCCATAAAACAGATTGTTATGATTTTTTTATTTTTCAATGATTTTATCTAAATTTTTTGTATTTTTGAGAAAGTTGAAAAACAAACTGAAATGATTAGATAATAAGCTATCATGAACTATAACAATACTAATAAGCAATTCAAATCATCTTAAAAGCCAAACATAATTTTGATCTTAAAAAGGAAATTTCATTAATATCCAAAAACTTAATACAATAACTAAAATTATAAAACAAATACAAAGAAACTACTTTAAAACAATTGAAATCTATATTAAGCTACCGGAAAAATAAAAAGAAAGAGAGATAATACAAATGTGAACTAAAGAGGCCTATTTATAGCTAAACTTGAGGTCATGGAAGGATCTAGAAATCCATTTTGTGCTTCCTTTGAGTTGTTTTCATCCCTTGGATCATCATACACGTATCCCACTTGATATCCACCCTTGGATCAATGTAGCCACGCGATCAAGGACCAATCGAAGGCAAAGATTTGGAGTGTATCACATGGATAGTGACTGGACATCACGTGTGTCAGAGAATATCATAAATGTCAGATGGAAGTACGGTTTTGCCCTTCATTTGCACTAATTTTGGCTAATTGATGTAGGGGTATTCTAGGTTCTTCTTTATCCTGGGTTTGGATATTTTGGGGGAAAGAATAATGGGCGCATTTGTTTAGTTTATAATTATTTGAGATTATTTGACCGGGTAAAGTGTGAGTTTGACCAGGATCCAGGTGAGATACGGGTTGAATATACGGGTTAGGATATTAAAGGACCGGGTCTTGGTTTGTTTAATTGGGCTTGGATTTGGGCTTTGGAACCGGTTCTTTCATTTTGGGCCAAGAGTTATATTGGATTTAGGATTTAAGTTGAACCCAAGTTAACTTAAAGGGACTAAGAGTGTATTTTCTGCTTTCCAAGGGACCAAAGGTGTACTTTCTGAAAATCTCTATCAAGGGCCAATCTTGTCAATCTCAAATAATCCAAGGGTGAAATCTGTAAATTTTGAATCTTGAGGGATCATTTCTGTCAAAAGCTCAAAGCTCAGGGACTAATCTTGACATTTCTTCAAACTTGACTGAAACTTCAAAATCATCCTTATAAAATCTTCCAAAATGCACAATCCCACCTTTTCTGGCTCAGCTAAAACTCTCTTGATCTCTCGTGCTCGGATTTACATCTGATTTGGATCCTTTTTGTGTGTTTTTACATATCCGTACCTGCACAAGAACAAACTCAAGAAACCATAAATATTAGCAATAAACGGCTCTTTCTTCGTTATTTTGGGTCTATTTTGATAATGAAAAGGTATGTGTTTTAGCACATACCAGTATGAGCATGTGGTGAGTCTGCACGATCCATCCGCTCCGGAGCTTCCATAAGAAGAAAACATAAAACAGGTTAGTAATAAGCGGATTCCGGCACTTACAAGTTTGAATTTCGAGGGTGTTAACAAAGATAGTGTGAAAACACTACTCTAATTCTCACAAAGGCCGTTCCTGAACTGGAGTCCCACAAGTGAGATAACGCGATATACCGGCGACATCTACAGTTCGGATGAGTCAGCTGAGGTACAATCGAGCATCACCCCACGATCAGAGACCGCTTGAGACACACTAAGCGTAATCCACCTGAGTTACCGAAGTGACCTGTTGTCAGGGCTGCTTGATGTTGACCCTGGCAGGAGTTTCCATTCAATCACCGAAGATCACAGATGTGAAACTTCTCATAAATGTTCTGGCAGATTGCTAAGATCTGCGTAGGACTCTAGAATATATCACTTTTGTCCTTATAGAAGAACAACAAGCGATGTCATGTCATGTGTTCCTATGCGATCTTTTGATGAATCTCGTGGCTCTAGACTCAATTAGTGCATTTTGGTTTTCCTAAGCGGAGACTAGGGAGAGGGTCTCCTTCTTCAATATCAACAATCTCTAAGAGAAAGTCGATAGATTATGTAAGGTTCCAAGTGAGAATGAAACAAATCCTTTTAAGAGGAATTGAGTGGCTAGAAGGTTGGGTGCAAGTGCGCCACTGGGTCCATGACGCCTTTGTCTTCAATACCGTTGTTGTAACACCCTAGTAAAATCCCACATCGGTGTGGGTCCTGGAGAGATAATCGGGCTCATAGATAACATTCGCCTTTACAATGACACAACGCGTTTTGTGGTCTACTCATGGGTGGGAGTTCTTAGGAACCGCGCTTAAGCGTGCTCATTTGAGAGTAGTACTCGCTTGGGTGACCTGCCGGGAAGTCTTCACATGAGGCCACAAAACAAAGCCGTGAGCCTGCGGGCAAAGCGGACAATATTGTGGTCAAAAAAAAGGTGGGGTGTAATTATGGTATCAGAGACAGGTTTCGTCTTGTTGACCTTAGGATTGACCTGTGAGGACTTGGGTAGACACTAGGCTCCGCCGTATGGTGATCTATTCGATTCCTTTTGATTGTCGCTCGCATTTGACTTCGATAATCTTTTGTCTTCACTGCTTTGGTGTTCTTCTCTTCACATTTGATTTTATTATTTTGTCTTGCACATCCGCTTTGTCGATCATTAGATGGAGACTACCCGTGGAGCCGAAGATGATGGTGCGAACCTCGCTGCTTGCAAATGCCTCTCGAGCTGAGAGGTTCATGAAGCGTAAGCCACACCGACTGCGGGCTGCTTGAGGCATCGGATGCTGCTGGAGGAAGCCGGACGGACCAACCAAAGGCGCAAAGACGGAGACAAGATTCAACTGGTGGCTGAGAAGGTTCATCTACTTCATATGATATGATTGGGCGCGACTTATGTTACTTCGATTCGCTTGTTTAATCATGCGTTTTGAGGCGGTTTGGTATTTTGTTAAGTGATTCTCGACGTATTGCTTTTCTTGATTTGTTCGGGACCGGTTTGAATCGTGAAGTTTATCGCTTTGGCATTTTGTTAATACCTCGCCTTTTCTTTTGGATCGCCGTAATGAGTCATGAGGAACCGCTCGAAAGTAAAGTTGGCGGCCTTCTCTCTTTTGCGGTATTGTAAGTTGGTTTGATGCATGTTATGCTGTATGTATGTGGATCTGGTCTACTTTGATATGTTACTTGCTACCTGTATATTATCTGTTTTGTGGTGATATTGGTTATGTGGTTTGTCATGACCCGAGGCAGAATATGATGACAATAAGGACTTGTTATGTGATGCAAGTATTATGACGCTTGATCACCGTGATAATACCGAGATCATATAATTTGAAACTTATTGGAATCATAAGACGTCTTGGGGAATGCCTGTGGTTGGTACGTGAATGGACTAGGGCTTATATCCGTTATTGGTCAATCCTCATGTTCGTTTGGAATTGCACTTTTGCGAGATTCTCACCGACACCTATTACGTATAAGTTTTGTACGCTTTGGAACCGATATTGTTATGATCTGTATGAAATAATGGATTGCTACGTCTGCCTTAAACCTGTACGTCTCCGGGTACTTCTTCGACTTCAATTTTCGAGGACGAAAATTTTTATTAGAGGGAAAGAGTTGTAAAATCCTAAAAATCGTAAACGTGTTAACTGACTATTTTGCCCCTCAGTTTAACAATTGAAGAACCCGTAAAATTCGTCAAGCTCGTTAAATTCGTTTAACACTAAATTGATAAATGATTTATCATGATAATATATCTTACTCTTATGTAACAAAAAAAAATAATAATAATATCACACATTACAAGTTACATGGACCTAATCATAAGTACAAATTAAAAAGGACAATTAAAACTAATTATAATCATCAAAATGAGAATTAAGGAAATAAATTAGTAAATGATCTTGGTCCCCCCTAATTTGGTCCAAAATAAACGCAAATATCCCATAATCTCGTCCCATTTAATTCCCTAATCATCACTTTTGTCAACTCCCATTTACCAATTCAAAATCACCTACAAACCCTAATTATCCCTAACTAAAACGACGACAACTATTTTTTTTTCTTCCTCTTTTTTATTCGACCTAGAGCAAAGCAAAGGAGATTCGCTTATATTGTTTTGGGGCTGTGGATTGTGGGGTTGATTCAAGGAATGGCTGGTCGTGAATCCTAGGTCGAAGGAGGCTGCTGTCGTGGGTGTTTTCAGGTCGAAAGAAGCTGTGGACGTGGTGCTGCTAGGCGTGGGCTTCTAGGATTCGAAGGTGTGGTTATTAATTGACTGTGATCATGGGTTTAGAAGTTTGGACGTCGGTTGGTTGCCATTGTCGTGGGTTCTTCCTTGATTTCTTGTTGCTTCTCTCGTCCCGCATCAAGGGTAGCACATAACCGTCTCATCTTTTCTTCCTTATGGTGTCTCGAATGTGGTCGTAAGTATTTTATCCTCCGTACCAATGCATGTATACGAAAGGTTAACAACACACAAAATACCAACTCTTTTGTCACAAAAGAAAACCATGATATAATCTTTCACATAAAAGGATAGTAATTGTTGCATGGGGCATGATCACGTTCTCTTGATATATCAATGAAAAACCATTCTGTTTGAACCTATGTAGCGATCATATGCATGTTTGTCTATATCCTGTATCAAGTTAAAATGAGGCTTTAGCACATGGAGGTAATATTAAATAAAAGCTTACTTATTCTACTGAATAGAAGAAATGCATGCACACACAAAATGATATATTATGAACACCCCATAAAATGATCAATAGCCACATGAGTAATACGTAAAAGCCACATAAATGGTGCATGAAATCACAACTTTGATCACAGAAAATCATGATGTGGGCCACATAAATTAGCGAATCTGAAGGCCATATATTCGACCTTATTTGTAACTGTTTTGAATATGTTTCGACCTACGCACGTTTTATTTTAATGACATTGAACTAAAATAAGGGTAATGGGTAATATAAATATTTGGTTTCATTGTATCGACCACAAAATTTGTTAAGGACCTCGTTTGTTTTATATGGGTCGTATGGTATTTTCATGGTGAAGGGATGTCTCGACCAAATTATTATCACGCAAGGGGATCGTATAATTTTGTGAATATTGGACTTGGTTGGTTTAAACGTAAATAATAATCGAAACATAAACTAGGGTTTTGTTTAAAAGATACGATTTAATAAAGTTAAGGGTTGGTTTTGGAATCAATGAAACTTGATGGTTTGATATGCTAATGTGAGAACTAAAAGGGCTAAATGAGTAAAATACGTAAACTTGATATATTTACACTTAAGACCCCTTACTTTGTAATAATTACACTTTAAACTCTAAACTTGTAAAACTTGGCATAAATGACCCTTAAACTATGATAATACTTATTTTCATCATTTTTACCTAATGACACATTAATTATATTATAGATGACTAAACCTGCTAAAAATGGAAAGCCGTCTAGAATGAGTAATCTGATCTTAATAAGCGTTATCTAATTCATAGGTTTCGGACGGCGGGATTGATTCATCGTGTGACTTTACTTTCTGTTTTGCTTGCTTCGAATAAGGTACATATATTCTATCCCTTTTCAGTAGGGGTTTCTTATGATTTTCTAATCCTTCGACTTTGTTTCGCTTATGATATTTCATTGCTATGATTCCTTTGCTATTGACCCTCTGATATTGAACCTTTGATATCGATTCCTTTGCTATTTGACCATTGCTATTGAACTATTGCTATTGAATCTTTACCTTACTATTGACCCTCTGTTATTGAATCATCATATCAACTTCCGTATTGAAACCTTTGCTCTTGAATCTGTTGCTATTGACCGTGCTATTAAACCTAGGATATTGAACGTTGATATGGAAACCTGTTGCTACACGAACTTTGATATTGGACCGTTGCTATGAACCTCTGAATTGTGAACCATTGATATTGAACCTTTGATTGTGAAGACCTATATATTGCTACACTTTGAACCTTTGTTTGACCTTCAGATTGATAATACCCGAGCCATTAACTAGGCATAGGGGTTCCATGTCCGTGTCATTGATGCACCAATGGCATGACTCCAGTGTGGATGAGTGATGTTCCACACCGCCCCCATTTTGTATTGATTATGCGCGCTAGATATATTGTATGGCCACTATTGTTTTGCAGGGGCGTATGGATGCATCCTAGATTTGTATTGTATTGTATTGATATTGATATATTGTTTTGGTGATGACAAGTGGGTGCGTGTGTGCAATACACCCCCTCACATTTTGGGAGCTAGCTACTCCCATCGTTAATGAGGTCTCCCTCATATTGGTTTGGTATTCGAGGTCACCCCTCGAATACAATGGTTACAATTGGTTACTTGGCTGCTATTGCCACTATTGATATGGTTTGTTTTGTTGGCTCGTGATAGATTTCTCGATAACCCTTACACTTTTGATATACCTATATTGTACCTCCTACATTCCCAACGCACTATATCTTTCGTGGTAACCTTATATGACTCACTTTACTACCAAGATATATATTCTATTGCTTTGATACTGTTACACTCTGCATTCCGCTACTTCACTATCGCTCCATTCACGCATCGGATTATTATATGCTTATTGAAGTTGATTATGCTATTCATGTTTTATGTGACTACTAATTATCCTGCTATGATGTGATTAGTATGCGTTATCCGAAGCATACCTGCTTTTCATCCGATGATATGTGATCTCACCGTTATGCGACCTTTGAATTGTCTGGTGACCATGCTAGTGTGTAATTTATAGTTTTGGTCTGTTTATATTGTGTATTTCCTTCAGTTAATCTCGTGGACTATGACTATTCGTGGTATCCTTATCTGTTTGTTATTGACCTGCCATGTTGCATTTCTGTTTATGTTACGGTTTGATTGGGAAATGGTTCAACTTATGACGTCTAGCTTGTTAACCTGTTTAATTGCTCTACTATGTCTTTAATTCATTTAATTATAGTGTTCATACTGTATTCCTACTTGTTACGTGTGAATGCCATGCTTTGCCTGCTATTATGATACTGGTTATGTCTTCAACTAAGGGTTTTTACCTGTGTGAATTGCCATGCTCACTTATTAATTAATTGCTTCCGCTTTCCTGTAGATATCTGTTTGGCTTGTATTGTCTTCTGATTTCCTGAATTGATTGTATGTTATATATGTTGTGTGGGTACGACGTCTGCTATGCTATGTGGTTTATGTTTCAGTACTTGTATGTCTACTTTGTATGTGCTTGTTTATATGTCATCGATGCTTTGCTTTGCTTCGTTCTCCTTGTTATCTCTTCGTTTTGGATATATGTATAATTGTGTTCTGCAGGATCCTCATTGACTCATTGTTCTCATTTCATTGCTGTGACTTTATTACCCGTTTCCTTTGTTCATTTTGCATTTCGATTATATTTAGCTTTCGCTTTGTTATATCTGCTCACTGGGCTTTTAAGCTCACCAAGATTTCTTTTCCTACTGCAGTGTTAGGTTTGAAGACGGGCTTTGATGGGCTGAGAGTTGGATTATTTGAGTGGACCAACCCTAGTTACCTTAGTATTTGGATTTATCTTGTCGGGCTATTGTTTGGAGATTTCATTTTTATTTTAGACATTTTGGATTTTGTAATCTCCCTTGTCAGTCGATCGTTTATATGATTTGATACTTCATTTTAAGGCTTTTGTTGTAAGGATTTTATCTGTATGTTCTGATATGACACCAGAATGTGACACTTCTACCCTTGTCGGGTTGGGGTGTTACAAATATTGAACCTTTGATTGTGAAGACCTATATATTGCTACACTTTGAACCTTTGTTTGACCCTTCAGATTGATACCCGAGCCATTAACTAGGCATGGGGGTTCCATGTCCGTGTCATTGATGCACCAATGGCATGACTCCCAGGATGAGTGATGTTCCACAATCCGTCCCCATTTTGTATTGATTATGCCGATATATATTGTATGGCCACTATTGTTTTGCAGGGGCGTATGGATGCATCCTAGATTTGTATTGTATTGATATTGATATATTGTTTTATGATGTGCGTGTGTGCAATACACCCTCACATTTTGGGAGCTAGCTACTCCACGGGTTACCGAGGTCTCCTCATATTGGTTTGGTATTCGAGGTCACCCCTCAATACAATGGTTATTATTGGTTACTGGCCGCTATTGCCACTATTGATATGGTTTGTTTTGTTGGCTCAGGATAGATTTCTGATAACCCTTACACTTTTGATATACCTATATTGTACCTCCTACATTCCCCAACGCACCATATTCTGTGTAACCTTATATGACTCACTTTACTACCAAGATATATATTCCATTGCTTTGATCTGTTACACTCTCATTCCGTTACTTCAGACTATCGTTCCATTCACGTACTGGATTATTATATGCTTATTGAAGTTGATTATGCTATTCATGTTTTATGTGACTACTAATTATCCTGCTATGATGTGATTAGTATGCGGTTATCTGAGTTACCTGTTTTCATCTGATGATATGTGATCTCGCTGTTATGTGACCTTTGAATTGTCTGGTGACCATGCTAGTGTGTAATTTATAGTTTTGGTCTGTTTATATTGTGTATTTCCTTCAGTTAATCTCGTGGACTATGACTATTCGTGGTATCCTTATCTGTTTGTTATTGACCTGCCATGTTGCATTTCTGTTTATGTTACGGTTTGATTGGGAAATGGTTCAACTTATGACGTCTAGCTTGTTAACCTGTTTAATTGCTCTACTATGTCTTTAATTCATTTAATTATAGTGTTCATACTGTATTCCTACTTGTTACGTAGAATGCCATGCTTTGCCTCGCTATTATGATACCTGGTTATGTCTTCAACTAAGGGTTTTACCTGTGGAATTGCCATGCTCATTATTAATTAATTGCTTCCGCTTTCCTCGTAGATATCTGCTTGGCTTGTATTGTCTTCATTTCCGAATTGATTGTATGTTATATATAAGTGTGGTACGACGCCTGCTATGCTATGTGGTTTATGTTTCAAGACTTGTATGTCTACTTTGTATGTGCTTGTTTATATGTCATCGATGCTTTGCTTTGCTTCGTTCTCCTTGTTATCTCTTCGCTTGGATATATGTATAATTGTGTTCTGCAGGATCCTCATTGACTCATTGTTCTCATTTCGCTTGTGACTTTATTACCCGCTTCCTTTGTTCATTTTGCATTTCGATTATATTTAGCTTTCTTTTGTTATATCTGTTCACTGGGCTTTTAAGTCAGCCAAGCATTTCTTTCCGCTGCAGTGTTAGGTTTGAAGATGGGCTTTGATGGGCTGAGAGTTGGATTATTTGAGTGGACCAACCCTAGTTACCTTAGTATTTGGATTTATCTTGTCGGGCTATTGTTTGGAGATTTCATTTTTATTTTAGACATTTTGGATTTTGTAATCTCCCTTGTCAGTCGATCGTTTATATGATTTGATACTTCATTTTAAGGCTTTTGTTGTAAGGATTTTATCTGTATGTTCTGATATGACACCAGAATGTGACACTTCTACCCTTGTCAGGTTGGGGTGTTACAATTATGGTATCGTGAGCTACCCTGAGCCGCTTCGATGGTGGGGCAAACCTCATCGAGGACGATGAGTCCCTAAGGGGGGGGTGATTGTAACACCCTAGGCAAATCCCACAACGGCTAAGGGTTCGAGAGATACTAGGCTCATAAGATAACATTCGCCTTACAATGACACAACGCGCTTTGTGGTTCATCGCGGGTGGAGTTCTTAGGAACCTGGCAGTTAAGCTGCTCATTTGAGAGTAGTATGGCTTGGGTGACCCGGCCGAAGTCTTCACATGATGCCACAAAAACAAAGCCGTGAGCCTGCGGGCAAAGCGGACAATATTGTGGTAAAAAAAAAGGTGGGGTGTTACAAGTGTCATCTAGTGACAACCAGTAGCATATGTATTGAACCCGGTTTCTGCCCTAAGGTTGAATATGGAGGGCTATTTCTTTTCACCCTTTCTTCACATTTCTTTTTAATTCTTCAACCCCTTCTTTCTCCTTTCTCACATTAATCCTTTTTTCAATCATTCCTAAGGACTTCTAGTTCTAAACTATTTGTGATGTCCTTGGGTAGATCCCTCCGGCTCTGGCGGATCATAGGACGGATTTCCTATCCTTAGACACCTTATAACTCCGTGACTGTCCTATTGTTGCCATAAAACCATTTTCTTGAAAAATCTCACAGAGTGTTTATGATAGAAAACATGTTTGAGACACTCCATGAGTTTTATATTTTCAGAAACACTCCCCCTTCACATGTGCTTATAAGTTTTGGACGAAATCTGCACATAGAGGGTAGAGTTCGCACGTTTTGAATTGATCGACTCATGATAGACAATTCCCCACGAGACACGGTTACGTTGCATGGTTAAAGTGTTCCATTGTCAGTTTTTAGGTGACAACTAGCTCTAATAACTAACTTGAAGTTGTAAACACTCCTTGAAAAGGAGGTTAGACCCATGAAGGTGCATATCTATCACAAGTTTCTCGAGATGGTACATATACTGACTTTGATTCCCATCAATTCATTGGTTCCGTCTGAGTCGAGCTCATTTTGAGATTCAAACAACGATCATTAAAACTTTTTAATCACATTTTAATCACGTCTCTCCCCTCAAAATAGCATATTCGTGATAATTTTGATATCAACGGATTAAACAACATTTTAGAATCTTTTGGGGAGACAAACGGATTTGATTTAAGCATGAATATGGAACATTTTAGTTTTATACTCCCCTTTAATAAAGCATAATCAATTAAAGGGTTTTAGAGGGAGTTATCTTGAGCACAAAGTATTTTGAAAGATTTTGAAAATCTTTTTGAACAATCTTGAAAAGGTGCTCAAGATGATGATGATTTCTCACCATTTTAAATGTACAATCTTCTTGAGTACACTACATTTTTCTTTGAAAACACGAGTTTTGATCTGAAGTAATCAAAAGTCATCATTTCGGTCCGGTTTGCATCAAGTATACGAAAGCCATATTATGAAGAAATTTTGAGAAACGACATGTTTTAGAAAACAATAAAGAACTCTCGCTCAAGCATCTGTACATGCCCGTATCATTGTTGAATGACATTTCTAGAAACGCATGAATATCGATTATACAAGAGACATGTCGTGAGAAGAATATTTTTGGTTTTTTTATTTTATATTGTTTATATTTTGCTTTTGTTGGTTTTTCAAATTTTGTATTTTGGTTTTTTTTCAAAAATATTTACATAAGCTTTTGAAAAATCATTTTCAAGAAGATTCGAGAAGACGTTCTAACTCCTCGGGGTTAGGCTTCGATTCCAATTCGTCGAACTTAATAGTCAAACCTTTCTTTTGGAAGGGCTTTAGTTAATAGATCGGCGAATTGGTAATCTGTCTTCACGAAGAATAATTCAACAATACCATTTTAGACGTACTCTTTGATGAAGTGATAGCGACTCGATATGCTTAGTCTTTGAGTGATGAACAGATTGCATGATATGGCTATGGCACTTTTCGAGTCACAATACATAGGTATTTTATCAAAAGTAAAGCCATAATCTGTGAGTTGTGTTCTCATCCATAGAACTTGAGCACAACACGCAGATAGAGACACATACTCGCTTCGCGGTTGAAAGTGCAAAGTGCAATCTAGTTTCTTTGAAGACCACTTACTAACTTTTCACCCAAAATTGTGCTCCTCTGATGTACTTTTGTAGAACTTGATCACCTGCGTGGTCCGTGATCCGAAAAGGCAATTAGATCATATCCGGATTCCTTCGGATACCAAAGTCCCATGTGAATGGATGTCTTCGTGCACCGAAAGATCCTTTTAACCTCTTTGAGGTGTACCGGTAGGCTTTGTGAAACCGTGCTAATAAGCAAACAAAAAATGAATATCTGGTCGACTAGCAAGAAGATACATGAGAGAACCAATCATGCTCCGATATTTCTTCGGAACAATAGGTTTCCCAAACAAATCGGCTCCAATTTTTGGTGAAGTTACCATTGGTGTTCCGACCGAGTCACAATTATCCATACCATGATTTTTCAAAATCTCAGCTGTGTATTTAGCTTGATTTATAAAAATTCCACGAGGGGATTGATGTATTTGTAAACCAAGAAAGAATTTTAGTTCCCCATCATGGACATTTCAAATTTACTTTTCATGAGATTTTCAAAATGTTTTGAAAGATTCGGATTAGTGGACCCAAAGATGATGTCGTCCACGTAAATCAGAACAATCAAAATGTCGTTTTTGCATTTTTGTGTAAACAAGGTAGGATCAACTGTGCCTTTGGTGAAATTGTTTAGGATAAGGAAAGAGGACAGCGTCATACCACGCCTCGGAGCTTGTTTCAATCCATAGATTGCCTTTTTGAGTTTGTAGACGTAGTCCGGATGTTCCATGTCTATGAAGCCTTCTGGCTGACTCACGTACACTTCTTCTTCCAGAGTTCCATTCAAGAACGCGGTCTTAATGTCCATCCGATAAACCGTGATGTTTTTGTGAGCGGCGTAGGCTAAGAAAATCCTGACCGCTTCTAGTCTAGCTACCGGCGCGAATGACTCTTCAAAGTCTATCCCTTCCTCTTGTCTATATCCTTTGGCCACAAGACGAGCTTTGTTGCGAATTACAGTCATCTCTTCATCCCTTTTGTTCTTCCATAACCATTTGAGATCAATGACGCGAACGTCAATGGGTCGTGGAACCATTTCCCAAGAGTCATGAAGACGGTATTGGAGAAGTTCCTCCTGCATTGCTTCTATCCATGCGGGATCTGCCATTGCCTCGCAAATGTTCTTTGGCTCTATATTGCTAATTGAGCAAAGGTAAATGCACAAGTCGCAATCGGTGGCAAGTTGGCGCCTCGCTTGAATTGGCATTGAAGGTTCACCAATAACTTGTTCAATTGGATGGTCTTTAGTCCACTTCAGAGTAGAAGGATACCGTTGGTTAAACGTGTGCGAGTTAGATGGTTCTCGTAAGCTAGAAGATGATTCACCTGATTCCGTAGAGCAAACGGTTTTCAAATAGGTCTTCATCTAACGCTGCATCGCTTTTGGTTTTGATTTTGCTCATCAACCGCTGGTAGAACGGGTGCAATAACTGTAGTAGATGTAGATGATGTAGATGGAGTTGGTGCATTGGTTTCACCGCTTGTAGATGCATCTTCTGTTGGTGGTGGAGGATGATGTTGAGCAGGTGCAGCGGAATGATGGTTTGATGCATTTGTCAAAGTTCCACCATAGTATTCATCGAACATTAACACGAAGAAATTCTCCCATTCTTGTTCTTTAGGATTTTCAAATGAAGTTGATTGAGCTCTTTGAGGTACGAGTCCTGAATGATGTGTCCGAAGTCTGTCGGTTTAGTGCGGGTTCTAGAGCGAAGTCTCTCGTAAGCCATATGTGAAAATTCGTCAAACTTCACATTCATCGTCTCCATGATCCTCCTAGTTCTCCTGTTATACACCCTGAATGCCCTCGAAGTTATCTAATATCCAATGAAGAATCCAATATCACCTTTTGCTTTCAGTTTTCCAAGATCTTCTCTGTCATTCGTAGGATAGCACAAAGCACCAAATACGTGAAAGTAAGAGATATCCGGTTTTCTGTTGATCACAAGTTCATATGGGGTTTTATTGAATCTTGGATGGATAAGGGATCAGTTCTGAGTGAAACAAGCAGTGGCAACAACATCAGCCCATAGAAATAACGGTGCACTAGAATAGATTAGCATTGTGCGAACAGCTTCCACAAGAGTTCTATTTCTTCTTTCAACTACCCCATTCTGCTGTGGAGTTCTAACAACTGATGTCCGATGTGTAATTCCAACATCTTCAAAATAAGTTCTTAACTCCTGATTAGTGAATTCGTGCCGTTGTTCCGTTCTTACAACCCTTAATGGAGTTTGAAGAAGTACTTGAATACGCTTTAGAAAGGTGATGATGATGCCCGGTGCTTCGTCTTTTGATCTCAGAAACTTAACCCATGTATATCTCGAATAATCATCGACGATGACAAGAATATACTTTTTCCCATTAATGCTTTCAACTCTCATTGGGCCACATAAGTCCATGTGCAACATATGCAACTTTGCTTCCAACTAGGTACGGGTTTGGGTTTATATGACGCTCTTTTGCTTTTTCCTTGTTCGCATGATGCACATAAGTGATCCTTGGTGTATTTGAACTTTGGAAGTCCGTTGACGATGTTGTCTTTGGCAATTTTGTTGATGGTGTCGAAATTGAGATGGGATAACCGTCTGTGCCACAACCGGGACTGTGTTCCAGATGCTCGTGTCATAAGACATATTGGTGATGAAGAGGCCATTTGATTGATGTCGATAGCATACAAGTTTGTATCACGATTCCCGATTAAGAGATCAGTGCCATCCAAGTTTCTAACGAAGCAAGCATTTCTCCTAAAAGCAACCTCTAAATCGCATCACGTAACGCCCGACCGAAAACAAATTATGTCCCAACCCTTCAACATAGTAAACCCGAGTGATCAAATAATTTCCAAAAGCTAGATCTCCATAACCCATGATACGCTACATGATCATTTCCAAACGTCACGGTTCCCATGAATTTCTAGACGAAATTGATCAGCAGCTTCAGATTCCCGGTCATGTGCTTGGAGCAACCCGAGTCGACGATCCAAAGACATATTTCGATAACCTGCCAATAATCAAAGAAGAAGATTTTGGAAACCGTTTTGATTTTGGTTCCGTTGGGTTAGAGGTAAAATCCGATCACACTCATAGAAGTTGTCTATATGTAAGACAGGTGCATCACTCATTCTACCATTCTCGAGTGTGAAAGTTCTACTTGTGGGTTTCCAAATGTCATCCCTAAAGTAAACATTATGCTCCCTATCAATAGTGTAAAGCCTAAGTCTCGCAACTAGTCTTCCTATTCGTTTAGCATAAGTTCTTTTGGGAACATTCTTCTTAACAGGCTTAACAATCTCATTCTTAGAAACACAATCATCATGAACATTAGATAAAGATTTATTGCAAGTTAAACAAACAAATTCAACAGATTCATTAAACTTAGCAGATTTCATAGGTTCATTACATTCAGATGAAATGTCTTTCTTATTCAAAAACGGTAAATTCCTAGGGTGTTCTTCTACTTTCTTCTCTTTATTCAAGCTACTACTCTTAGAGGCTAGCGAGACTCTATTGTTCCTTGTATTGCTCTTAGGCTTTAGTCTGCTGCTCCTAGAGGTGCTTCCTAGTCCTCTAGAAGGTAAGGCACACTCATTAGGATTCACAATCTTATCTAGAGAAGTGGTTTCAGCTTTTCTAGTCTCTTTAGAGTGCTTTTCTAAACATATGACGTTTGTTCCAGATGTTTTAGATGTGGAGGCAGACGCATTAGTGGTACTCATCTTAAAAAGGCCGTGGAGCTAAACTTTTGGTTTCTCGATAACCGCTTTTCCTTTATCAACATTATGTTTAGGCAAGGCAGGTGGAGTTACTGGTTTTGATGAAACATTTTTCTCATTGACTTTTGGAGGAGGCATTGAAACAGACATTTTTGGTTTTAAAACCGGTTTGGGAATATTTGCTTTCTCCGTAGTCAATGGTTTTTTAATCACAGTATCCACTGCCTTTCCTTTTTGACATTCCAGCTGAGCCCTCAAAAGATCATTTTTCGCTTTCATGTCATTGTAGGCACGCTCATACGACAATTTGTCATACTTGCATTCCTCGGTTTTTCGATCAAGTTGTTTAAAATATGAGACATTTTCTTTTTCAAGTTTCACAAGTGCTTTTTCATATTTTGAAACAATTTTGGAGGTCTCAGACTGGGAGTCGCTTTCATGATCTTCAACAGAATATGTTTGCAAAATGATGGACATAATATCAGTAGTCTAACATCTTCAAGAGAGAGTCATTTAAAGTTTCCAAAACTTTGATTTGTTCAACACGTCAAGCTTGCTTTACGGGGATTTATGGTCCTTGACAAAGTCACCGCTGTTTTTCAAAAACGCTTGTTAAAAATGAATTACCCTTGCACTGATGGCATTCAGCTGAGGGGCAATTTGAGTTTCAAAAACTTTCTTTGTTCGATGTCAAAACTAGAGAACCAGTTGTTAGGTGTAATAGTGGTTATAGTTTTAACAGTGTCTTGAAGATCCACAATTCTAGTTTTTACATTTTCTAAAATACTTCTCGCATCACTTGTGTTAAAAGGATTGTTTGAAGACATTTGTTCAATGTTCGAAAGAGAATTGGAGACAACAACTGGTTTTGAAACAGATTTTGAAACAGGTGTTGACTCTTTGTTTGAAACACATTGTGTGATGGAGAACTTTGACTTTTCTTTTTGATTAACAAAAGTAATTCCGTTAATTTTGTTCCATTTGTTATAATCAATTGGTTTGATTTCCGGATTCTTTTGTTTCATTTTTGATCTACTCTCCTCAGATAGTTCTAACGTTTCAAGAGAATCATGCACAAATATGGGTTCATGCAAAGGTTTTCCATTGTGCAACACATTCTGAGATTTCTGAGCTTTCTTGAGGAACGAAGAAGGGTCGTTACCCAGTGCCATTCTATTGTTAGTATGAAAACGCGGATTTACTTGATTAGAAAGCATCTTGATTGTTTGAGCAGAATGACCCGTTGTAAGAAGCAAATTTTCCAAAGTTTTTATCTTTTCATTCTTATCAAGAATTTCATCAAGAAGAGAATCTTCTCGTTTTGAAAAATCAAGTAATCAACCCGCTTCTTTTCTTTTCAAGATTAGAAAACATTACTTTTTGTTTAGAAAGTTGGTTATTTAAATCAGAAATTTCCTTGTTTAGAGATTTAATTTTCAAGTTCGAATTCACATCAAGTGTGTTATACTTGATTTGCAATTCTTTTTCTTTAGAAACCAAATTTCGATAACCAATTTCTAATTCTGATTCTTTGTTTTTCTGAAATTCAAAAGCTTTTATGCTCTCCTTGTAACTCTCAAGCTCAGCAGTCAATTTGGCATTCGCGGCCTTAACATCGCGATTGACCTTTTTAACTTTCTCAATTTCAATGCCACGGTTGTTGATTAATGATTCAAAATAAGCGCCTCATCAGTCTCAGCATTTTGTGCCACACAGCCTCCACTAGGATCCACATTTGGAGTTTCAGAGTTAGTATTGCTACAACTCGGATTGTCCATGTATGTATCATAAGTAGGTGTTGATGTCACGAATCTGTTCGTCATGAGTAAACACATCAAATATGACATTGTTATAGCATGGATCGTGATTGGTACCTCGATATCAAGCGTTGGCGTCATAGAGGAGGTGCGCCGAATCAAGTGTTGTACTTAGTCTCTTGAAGATTTGCCATGAAGATGCAGTTTGCATTGAGTTCTTCGAGGTCTTCCAAATCATCCATAATAGCCATGAAGTCATGTTCCTCAGACTCAATTGAAGTCCGATTGTTCCTTTTGTGCCAATGAGATAACTTTCTCAAGATACGCAAGATCTTTCTTTTTCAGCTTAGTTGGACAATTCCTTGCCATGTGACCCAATCCTTGACAGTTATAACACTTAACCTGATTACCCCGATTCACATTTCCATAATTCCCAACTACTGGAGCTGCAACATTCCCATTCCGATTACACACTCTATTTCCAACATTCTCGACCCATCCGATTACCTGATTCGGAACCGTCTGATTACCCATGCGAAATCTAGTAGCATATCCTTGCTGATTCCCAATAACTCCAACCATTTGACCTTGATTGCCCATGTTCACACCCGCATGTAATTTGCCTGTTGCGCGTGTTTGATGAAATCCGTTGGTTGTTGTTAGTTGGTGTGGAATAGCGACCGCTGAATGCTTTACCCAAGAATACAAATGCTTGTGACAAAGCTTCTTCTAGTTCCATTTCAAGATCAGTGATTCCTTGTTCCTGGTAATGTTGTTGTTCAGGTGGATAGTTTTGTTGTTGAGGGATGTATTGCTGCAAGTTGTTGTTAGTGGACGATGATGAAGCTTGTTGTTGTGTATTCACTGGAGTTTGAGTCTTTGCAATGAGTGCCAATGGATCATGATTATTTGCTAATCTTTCTTGCCTGACTTCATTCACTTCATTTTGGTTTTGTTTCAGAAAATCGTTGAGTTGATCAAAGTTCACTTGATGTAAGTCCTTTGTTTGGTTGACAATAGTGACATATCGTCCCCATTCTTCTGGTAGATTGTTCAAGAACTTGATGTTGCTCACGATAGTTCGGGTGTCAACTTGTTTCGATCGCTCATTCATTAAAGTTCAGAACCTTCCATAGTAGGATTCAATGGATTCTCCTGGAGTAGATGTAAACTTCTCCCATGCAGTTAGCAACTTGTTCTCTGTGTCTTGTTGACCTATATTAAGGCTAACACAGCAGTTATGAAAGAGTGGAAATGATGTTTCTAAGATCTAAGACCTATATCATCTTGAGTGTTTCAGTCCTCCTAAGTGTTTTAAATGAAGGGGTGTTTGAGTACTTGAAGGTAATGAATGATGTAGCTAATGATTGTTATTTATGGAAGGATATGGAACTTTCAAGAGTACCAATGGATGAGTAAGGATGACACTAAAGATGAGAGTGTCAATTTAAGCTAAATGATCCTAGAGATCGGGTTGTGACTTAGAATTGTGTTTTGAAAAATATCCTAAGGGCTTTGAGATGGAAAAACTAGGATTTGATCAACTTTGATCAATTTTGAGGTGAAGATGATTTATGATCAATTTATCCCTAATCGGAAGATTTCTAAGACTAGATGTGAGGGATTAAGTGGAAAATGAAGTGTGAGTTTAAGAGCGGAAGAGTAATGGATTAAAACGAAACGGTAGATCTACAAGCGTTTTTAGAGTGTGACCTAGGTGAGTTATGTATGAATAGGAAAGATTAACCTATCTTGATAATGACTTAATTTTCCTTAAGACACTATGTTTAGCTTAGTGTGAGGTGTTCTAAGAATTTGTTTGAAATACAATGCTTGTAATTGCATTTTCTGTTCCCCAGATCCCACGGTTCCCTAAGAGTAGGGATCCGTCTAGTACAATCTTTGGGATCCGCCCATCTGCTCAGCAGGACCTTTACTAAAGGTATGCAATGATCTCGACAATGCATTATATCTCAAGGATAGTCTAAAAAGAGTTTTAATACTAAGATATCAAATGTAAGATGTTTTATTTCATGAGAGAAGTTGGATTACATTCATAAAGCACGAGTACAAGAGATTTGATCCTATTTTGGAATACTACTAGTTTCCTTGAGTGTTTTTGCTAGGAGGATCATTATGTGATTGATGAGTGTTGGTGGAATCAAGAATGAAGAAAGTCTTCATGAGGGATATGTTTAGCGGTTCCATCATCTTGTTCACAAGTACATACAACGGACTTTGAAATTGAGGATGGAAGTGCATAACATTATGATAGAGGCGTGTCAAGAACATTCCATAAGGGATGAGTTTATTCTTGGAGCCTTGAAGATTTGCAATTCGCCTTGCGAAGAAGTAGGCGAGATTGTATGGTTGTTGTGTTAGCAAACAGTACAACATGTGAGCACAACAAGCGGGAAGAATTTCTGATTTCCCCTAAGACTCCAAACATTTTCACGTAGGATGAGTGCAAGAGGCTTGTAATCTTCTCGGATATCCCTTGTAAAGATAATGTTTGGATCGGAGTAATATGGTCGAGGTTTGCATATTATGCGATTTAAATCTTCCTAGAGGGTATGTATGAACAATATGGACTATTTTCTTCACGAAAGTTGAAGAGAGAATCAAGAGACCAATCTTCTGTGAAGGCACATTGTCCATGATTTGGAATCCAGAGGATGTGAGCAAAATGCCCAAGGGTTAGAGTGAACTTTGGTTTTTGATATAAAACCAAAGAGATAGAGAGCGATCCTCGTTACGAACGAAGTTCGACTTGACGGAAGAATTCCGTTATGAACCTTGGACATATCTTCTCGTTGATTTCAAGAAGACATTCTAGTCCTATGGCTCTGAAGGAGGTATTGATACCTTCTTCGAATTGTAGAGAGGTGTCTACAATACGTCCTTCATGGAAGTGACGTTTTTCGAGATTATTGAACCCACGTGACATGATTTCCGTGTGTTGGGTTCGAGAGAGATGTTCGGACTGTAGACGCTAGTGAGTGAAAAATCAAACTCATATTCATGCGTCATAGTTGAACCTATAGGAATGACAAGTTAATAAAAAGGAGATGTTTGTGGTCAACTTATGATAATGTAATGTTTTTACTAGATTTTTATTAACAATGGTTTTTAACAACAATGACACTTAAGTCAAGGTTTTGACTTTCTAGTGGATTATTATTTTTAGAAAGATAGTGTTTTTTAATCTTGCATGAAAACTGTTTTCCAGTAATACGGATCCCACAGTTCCTTTACAAAAGGGATCCGCTAGCATATCCTCCGGGATCCGTGGATCTGTAGTAACGTAAAACAGTTTTGATAAAGAAATAGGTATTACAGTTTCATACCACGAAATATGTTTTATCCTACATTTTCTTTTAGCACGCACACATGAGTTCTAATGTATCACGAAATAGAACATATAAGTCAAAAAGAAATGACAAACACATTATGATAATAATAACCTAGATAAACTAGATCATTAGTAATATTGCATTTCAATACTAAGGATGATACAAAGGATTGGGTATATGATCCTAATGTAGATTAACAACACAAAGTAAATGTCTCCATATGTGAACTTCATCATAGGGAACACAAGTGCGATGAGTGTTAGGCGATGAGCACGAAGTGTGATTTAAACCATGTTGATGACGGATCTTCTTGGTTGAGATGAAATGAGGAGGAAGATGAAGTTTTTGAGTAAGAGAAAATTTTGAAAATGGAGGATTTGAAAAGGTGAGGGTTTGGTAGAGTGGTCGACGGTGGGGTTTTATAGGGAAGGAGGAATTTTTGAGATTAGGGTTTGTTTTATTATTGGATTTAAAAGAAATAAAACAAAGTTTTATATACCACGACTTTAGACGAGAAATAAAACACGTATGTGAGAAAAAGGCTTCCTAATGAAGCTTTATAAAAAAAAACATGTATAAGCACAAAAGATAATCATATAAATACCTAAATAGGCACACTTAATTATCAAGCAAAAATAAAAAGAAAATCATACCTAGCGACTTAGAATGTCTTTACAAATGACACAACCAATGTCACATAGACGATTCCCGCTCCTTTGCGATTAAGATACCTTCTTAAGGAAGGTATTCTTGTTACCAAGCGACTCCTAAAGCTTGGTAGGTATGAGCTTTGACTAATCACCATGACGAAAAGGATTAGTGCAATTAAATGAAAAAGTAAATAAGAAAAAAATGTTGTTATCAAATCAACATCCAAACATATAGTTTTAAAGGACATGGTGTTTGTTTAAAAAAAACTTTCTTTGTAGTTTTCGATTAACCATGGATCGTATCAAGTTTTTAAAGTACAATATACTTCAAGAAACTTGGTAACGAAGCTCTGATGCCAATTGTGGAAAACTAGAAGGGGGGGTTGAATAGTTTTGCCAATTAAAACTTCCTTTTAATCTATTTAGATCGACTTATGTCAATCTATTTGGATGTGTGTGTTGGATGTTGATAAACAAGCATATAAAGGTAAGTAATGAAAAGATAAGAGTAAGAAGCACAAAACCACAACACGCGTATTTATAGTGGTTCGGCTACAAGGACACCTTCCTTGCCCTACTCCACCCCCGAGTCACCTACTCGAGAGTTCGTAATCACTACACCAATCTCCTTATGGCGGAGAAGCCTTCACAACGCCGCCTACTCTTTTTCCGGTACTAGGCTAACCACCGGTTCTTTCACTCCAAGGTGAACCACACCTACACAACGTCGCCTACCCTTTATAAGGTACTAGGCTAAGTACCTAGTTCTTTCACTCCAAGGTGAACTACACCTTCACAACGCGCTACCCTTTATTAGGTTATAGGCTAAGCACCTAGTTCCATTGCAATGGAGGAACTACTACCACACTACACCAACGACTAATCCCAAAGGAGATCTACCCCTTTACAACATCATCAAGGATATCAATATCCTTGGATCTAATACTAGTCTATCTTGTACATCTGAAACACACCATATCAATTGTACATCTAAGGCACCTTTCACTAATGCCTTTGACTAGATCTACAAGACACCTTTCACTAATGTCTTGTGTCTTCACTTCTAAACACCATTCACTAATGCTTCTTTGTCTTGACTTCTAAGCACCTTTCACTAATGCTTCTTTTTCTTGACTTCTAAGCACCTACCATAAGTGCTTTATCCTATAGACGATAGATACCCTTCACTAATATCTTCGTCTTGACTCTTGAGACATCTTTCACTAATGTCTTCAACACTACACTTCTTTGAAGAAAGAAAGGAATCATCAACAAGAAGACTTCAGTAGCCTTGATGATGAGGAAGCATGCCTACTCATGGATTTGAGCTTGCTCGACTTCAAAGGTGATGATCTTGCCTTTAAGAGGAACCTAAAAGATCACACAAAAACAAAACTACAAACATAGATCTCTTGGATCTAAGGTTAGTGAGATTTAACCTGGGGAAAGTGTGTTAGAAAAGGGATTCAAAAAGGGTGAGAAATAATGAAGAAATGGCTCACTATTTATATAGGAAAAATTCTACTGTTCCCCGGATCCCACGGATCCTTACCACAAGGGATCCGGCTAGCACAAAGCTAGCGATCCGTGGTACGCTCCTTTTTGCCCATGGGTATTTTTGGTTATGGGTCATGGGTCATGGGTTATGGGTTGATCCATGGTTTTCTTTCTAGATACAATGTATCTTAAGGATACAATGAACTTGGTTAAGTGATATAAATAAAACCATGGGTTATGGGTCAAAACCATTAGCTAGTTTTTACCTATTTAGTATACACTTGTTTTTACCCATTTTAGTATATACTTGTTTTTACCCATTTTAGTGTATACATATTTTTACCCATTTATGTTACCCAATATACTACATACTAGTTATGTGTATATTTTATCGAAATATGTAAACACTAGTTTTTGTACATATGTATTACTAAATCATAAAATCACTTATACTTGTTTTAGTGTTTTATGTGAAAATGTGAATATGTTAGAAACTATTAGTTCAAACCATTTACGTATTTTATTTGTTTCGTTAATATGATTTTACGTTTGTTATCGACAAAACATTAGAAGATCGTAAAATATAAATAAACGTTTTTACAGCTTATTTGTATTAACAGATCCCTCCGGTTCTGGCGGATCATAGGACGGATTTCCTATCCTTAGTCACCTTATAACTCCATGACTGTCCCATGTTGCCACAAAACCATTTTTCTTGAAAATCTCTCAGAGTGTTTATGATTGAAAACATGTTTGAGACACTCCGAGAGTTTTATATTTTCAGAAACACTCCCCCTTCACGTGTGCTTATGAGTTTTAAAAAAATCGCACATCGAGGGTAGAGTTCGCACTTTTTGAATTGATCGGCTCATGATAGACAATTCCCCATGAGACACTGTTACGTTGCCTAGTTAAAGAGTTCCATTGTCAGTTTTTAGGTGACAACTATCTCTAATAAATAACTTGAAGTTGTAAACACTCCTTGAAAAGGAGGTTAGACCCATGAAAGTGCATATCTATCACAAGTTTCTCGAGATGATACATTTACTGACTTTGATTCCCGTCAATTCATTTGTTCCGTCTGAGTCGAGCTCTTTTGAGATTCAAATACCAATCATTAAACATTTTTGATCACATTTTAATCACGTCTTCTCCCCCTCAAAAATAGCATAATTGTGATATTTTTGGTATCAACTGATTAAACAACATTTTAGAATATTTTGGGGAGACAAACGGATTTGATTTAAGCATGAATTTGGAACATTTTTGTTTTATACTCCCCCTTTAATAAAGAATAATCAATTAAAGGTTTTTTGAGGGAGTTATCTTGAGCACAAAATATTTTGAAAATCTTTTTGAACAATCTTGAAAAGGTGCTCAAGATGATGATGATTTCTCACCAGTTTTATATGTAGTGCACTCAAGCGTATACACTAGATTTTTTTCTTTAAAAGCACGAGTTTTGATCTGAAATAATCAAAACTCATCATTTTAGTCCGGGTTTCGTACTGAAGTATACGAAAGCCATTTGTGAAGAAATTTTGAGAAACGACATGTTTTGGAAAACATTTAAAGAACTCCGCCAAGCATCTGTACATGCCCATCATTGTTGAATGACATTTCTAGAAACGTATGTAATATCGATTATACGAGAGACATGTCGTGAGAAGAATATTTTTTGGATTTTTGATTTTATATTGTTTTTGTATTTTTGAAAGTTTTATATTTTTATATTTTGCTTTTGAAGGTTTTTCAAATTTTGTATTTTGTTTTTCAAAAATATTTACAGCGAAGCTTTTTGGAAAATCATTTTTAAGAAGATTCGAGAAGACGTTCTAACTCCTCGGGGTTAGGCTCAGATTCCAATTCGTCGAACAAAATCGTCAAACCGTTCTTTTGGAAGGGCTTTAGTAAATAGATCGGCGAGTTGGTAATCAGTCTTCACGAAAAATAATTCAACAGTACCTTCTTCCACATGTTCTTTTATGAAGTGATAGCGGACTCTGAGATGCTTAGTCTATGAGTGATGAACAGGATTGCACGATATGGCTATGGCACTTTTCGAGTCACAATACATAGGTATTTTATCGAAAGTAAAGCCATAATCTGTGAGTTGTGTTCTCATCCATAGAACTTGAGCACAACACGCAGATAGAGACACATACTCAGCTTCAGCGGTTTAAAGTGCAGTGCCATCTTGTTTCTTTGAAGACCAGCTGACTAACTTTTCACCCAAAATTGTGCTCTCCGGATGTGCTTTTGTTGTAACTTGATCACCAAGTGGTCCGCATCTGAAAAGGAAATTAGATCAAATACGGATTCCTTCGGATACCAAAGACCTTTGTGAACGGATGTCTTAAGGTACCGAAGATCCTTTAACCTCTTTGAGGTGCAGTCAAGAGGCTTTGCCTGAAACCGTGCTAATAAGCAAACAGAAAATGAATATCGGGTCGACTAGCGTAAGGTACATGAGAGAACCAATCATGTCGATATTTCTTCGGATCGATAGGTTTCACAAACAAATCGGCTCCAATTTTTGGTGAAGTTACCATTGGTGTTCCGACTGAATCAAAATTATCCATACCATGATTTTTCAAAATCTCAGTTGTATATTTAGCTTGATTAATAAAAAATTCCACGAGGGGATTGATGAATTTGTAAACCAAGAAAAAATTTTAGTTCCCCCATCATGGACATTTGAAATTTGCTTTTCATGAGATTTTCAAAATGTTTTGAAAGATTCGGATTAGTGGACCCAAAAATGATGTCGTCCACGTAAATCTGAACAATCAAAATGTCGTTGTTGCATTTTTGTGTAAACAACGTACGATCGACCGTTCCTTTGGTGAAATTATTTAGGATAAGGAAAGAGGACAGTTGGTCATACCATGCTCTCGGAGCTTGTTTTAATTCGTAGATTGCCTATTTGAGTTTGTAGACATAGTCTGGATGTTCCATGTCTACGAAGCCTTCTGGCTGACTCACGTACACTTCTTCTTTTAGAGTTCCATTCAAGAACACAGTCTTAATGTCCATCTGATAAACCGTGATGTTTTTGTGAGCGACATAGGCTAAGAATATCTGACTGCTTCTAGTCAAGGCTACGGCGTAATGACTCTTCAAAGTCTATCCCTTCTTCCCCGTCTGTATCCTTTGGCCACAAGACGAGCTTTATTGCGAATTACAGCCATCTCTTCATCCTTTTTGTTCTTCCATAACCATTTGAGATCAATGACTCGAATGTCAATTGGTCTTGGAACCATATCCCAAGAGTCATGTAGACGGTATTGGAGAAGTATCTTCTATCCATTCGGGTTCTGCCATTGCCTCGCTAATGTTCTTTGGCTCTATATTGCTAATTGAGCAAAGGTAAATGCATAAGTCGCAATCGGTGGCAAGTTGGCGTCTCGTCAATTGGCCTTGACGGTTCACCAATAACTTGTGCAAGCGGATGGTCTTTAGTCCACTTTAGAGTAGAAGGATACCATAGATTATACGAGTGTGAGTTAGATGGTTCTCGTAAGCTTGAAGATGATTCAGCTGATTCCGTAGCAAACGGGTTTTCATATAAGTCTTCATCTAACGTTGCATCGTTCTGGTTTTGAGTATGTTCTTCTTGAAATGATATGTTTTGAATTTGCTCATCACCTGGTAAAATGTTTGAAGAATTGAGTTCGGAGTAGATGTAGATTATGTTGATGGAGTTGGTGCATTGGTTTCGACCGTTGTAGATTCATTTTCTGTTGGTGGTGGATGATGTTGAGCGGGTGCAGCGGAATGATGGTTTGATGCATTTTTCGAGGTTCCACCATAGTATTCATCGAACATTAACTCAAAGAATTTCTCCCATTCTTGTTCATGAGGTGTGTCAGTAAAAGTTGATGGAGCTCTTTGTGGTACGAGTCCCGAACCGATGTGTCCGAAGTCTATGGGTTTAGTGCGGGTTCTAGAGCGAGTCTCTCAGAAGCCATCTATGAAAGTTCATCAAAATTCACATTCATCGTCTCCATGATCCTCCTAGTTCTTCTGTTATACACCTCAATCCCTCAATTATCTGAATATCCACTGAAGATTCCAATATCACCTTTAGCTTTCAGTTTTCCTAGATCTTCTCTGCTGTTGTCGGATAGCACAAAGCCAAACATGTGAAAGTAAGAGATATCGTGTTTTCTTTGTTCACTAGTTCATATGGGGTTTTATTAAATCTTGGATGGATGAGGGATCGGTTCGAGTGAAACAAGCAAGGTGCAACAAAACATCAGCCCATAGAAATAACGGTGCACTAGAATAGATTAGCATTGTGCGAGCAAACCACAAGAGTTCGATTTCTTCTTTCAACTATCCCATTCTCGTGGAGTTCTAACAACGATGTCCGATGTGTGATTCCAACATCTTCAAAATAAGCTCTTAACTCCTGATTAGTAAATTCTGTGCCATTGTCTGTTCTTACTACCCTTACTGGAATTTGAAGAAGTACTTGAATACGCTTTAGAAATGTGATGATGATGCTTGGTGCTTCGTCTTTTGATCTCAGAAACCTAACCCATGTATATCTCGAATAATCATCGACGATAACAAGAATATACTTTTTCCCATTAATGCTTTCAACTCTCATTGGGCCACATAAGTCCATGTGCAACATATGCAACTTTGTTTCCGAACTAGGTACGGATTTGGGTTTATATGATGCTCTTTTGCTTTTTCCTTGTTCGCATGATGGACATAAGTGATCCTTGGTCTATTTGAACTTTGGAAGTCCGTTGACGATGCTGTATTTGGCAAGTTTGTTTATGGTGTCGAAATTGAGATGAGATAATCGTCTGTGCCACAACCAGGACTTTGTTCCAGATGCTCGTGTCATAAGACATATTGGTGATGAAGAGTCCATTTGGTTTATGTCGATAGCATACAAGTTTGTATCACAATTCCCGGTTAAGAGATTAGTGCCATCCAAGTTTCTAACGAAGCAAGCATTTTTCCTAAAAGCAACCTCTAAATCTACATCACAGAACTTCCCGACTGAAAACAAATTGTGTCCCAACCCTTCGACATAGTAAACCCGAGTGATCAAATAATTTCCAAATGGTAGATCTCCATAACCAATGATAGCTGCTCTGATACCAATTGTAGGACCTTAAATATATCAACTTTACGCGTATACCACACTTACCAAACAAGTAGAACACGTATAACAAGCTACGCGTATATCACGTGAAACCCACACACAAACGTTAAGCGTAAAGATTAAGAAGAAAGGAAAGTTGGTGACTTGATGTTTAAATGTTATGCGTATATGTGTGTAGAGAGAAAGATGTAAAGAAGAACTTTAATATCAAAGGAAAACACACACACACACACACTTTCAAGCATACCCCTCAAATGAGACTTTGAGGGGTATTTATAGTACAAGACAAAACGCCCTAATGGGCTTGGCCATGGGCTTCGTGGTGGACTTGGATTGGATTGGGTTACATGAACTTATTCAAGGCTAGCTTAACATAACTTCTAGTCATTTAGCTTAGTCCAATCCACGAGCCCGTTGACTATTTTAATACAATATCTAACACATGTTACAAAGTTCCTAAATGTGAATGACCATCACTTATATTAAAAACTATTAAGGCTAACAATCCTTTTGTTGTATCGCCATGATGTGAAGTTGTGACCTTAGGACCGACATGCTCACATTTTGGATCATGATATCTTCTCATCCGAGTAGCGGCAGCTTTTTGTTGGTTCGTGATATTTTTATCAGAGTAGCAGAAGCATGGATTGAAAATATCAGAGCCAGTTGATGAAGATATGCACTTATCATGATTTATTTAGATTGTGAGTGCGATGTGTGAGCATGCGGCAATGGATTGACTCCGCAATTCTTATCAGCTGCAATTGTCGGGAGAACCTGCAGACAATAGTTAGCAATAAAGTGCACGAAAGTGACTTTGATCACTTTCGTTGACATGAGGTGCACGGCCCACGGTTCCCTGTTGATCGCGATACAAGTACTGCCTGTGATCAGGTATAATTCTGAGGAATCTCCTTGACAGGGTTTCGCAGCTGCTCTAGCTATTCTCAAACCGGAACATCTCAAAGAAGACAACACGGAGTGAGTGAAATAGTGAATTGAGATTCACTGATTGATGATAAATTGAATTGAAAACAATCACGTATTGCTTAGAAGAAAGAGTTTTGCAATATGACGAAGGTTTTATGAGAAAGATCAATTTTCAATCAGAAATACTTTTTGTATTTGAAAAAGAGTACACATTCGATGTGCTAGAGAAAATAATAGATTTGCACATTGAACGGTTTTTCCAAAAGTATTCGTCAATTCATTTCCTGGACCAAGGTTGATTCAAGAGTGAATCTCCCCATTATTTCTATCCAGTTGTCACAAGCTTGATCTTTAGAAAAGATTTCGCATTTCACCCACCAAGAGCTTGTTTGATGTTGGCTCTAGAAGGATTTCCATCTTCATCGTGAATATTTTACATATCACTCGGATGTTCTGGCAATACCACAAGGATAATGCGTAGGACTCTTAATATATTCTTACTTTCATGCATTGTGTGAAACAGCAAGTCTTCATTAATTTTGTATCCTAATGAGATATTGTGGATGATCTCTTGGCTCTAGACTTAATTGTGCACATTTGGTTTCCTATGCCGGAGACTAGGGAGAGGGTCTCCTTCTTCAATAACAACAATCTCTAAGAGAAAGTCGATAGATTATGTAGGTTCCCTGTGAGAATGAAACAAATCCTTTCAAGAGGAACTTGAGTAGCTTGGGAAGTTAGGTGCAGTGCGTCACTGGGTCCATGACGTCTTGTCTTCAATACCAGTGTTACCTTAGTAGACACCAGTAGCATATGTATTGATCCCGGTTTTTGCCCTAAGGTTAAATTAATGGAGGGCTATTTCTTTACACCCTTTTCACATTCAATTTTTTTCATTCTTCAACCCCTTCAGTGCTTACCGAGACTTCATAACTAGAACCTTGTTGGGTTTATTCCAGTACTAGCTCTGTCTCAGTCCGCACTCTTCCCGTATTCTCATTTTTCTCCTTTTTTTCATCATACCTAAGGACTTCTACACTATCTAGTGGATTGTCCCTGGGTAGATCCCTCCGCTTCTGGCGGGATCGTGGGAACGAATACCTAACCTAACCATCCTTATAACACCATGCATAAAGTAAATTGGTCGGTCTTTTGGTATTGTTCTTTCCTTCTCGAAACCAATTGAAAAATCATTTAGAAAATCAATCAAGGTACTTGTGATATAATATCAAACTATTTTGTACCTTAATTGTTTTGATCATTTAGAAATGCTCCCCTCAACATGTGATTTTATGATTTTGAAATTGTTTAGCACATGGAGGCAAGAGTTCTTTGAAATAATTTCTTGATCACAATTTCCGTGGAAAAAGCCATTTGATTCTTGGTAAATTCTCCCCCTCAAAATGTGCGTTGGTTATTTGAAATCATTTAACACATAGAGGAAGGAGTTCTTTTGAAGTACATCCACAATCACACAAGCCATTGAGAAAACCATTAGAAAATCAATCAAGGTACTTATGTTGAAACATAGAAATTTTCTTTTGAAATGCTCCCCCTCAATATGTGCTTCGAGATTCGAAAGCGTTTAGCACATATGGGAGAGCAATGCACATATGAATCAAACGATCACCTTTTGTCAGATTTCATATTAAATCACAAATTCTCCCCTAATCAAAAATATCAAACCCTTTGAGATTTTGGATCCTAAGTGATTTAATAAGGTTTAGAAAACATAGGAGAAATTGTGGCCAGGTTTAAATACTCATCTTGTTTTTGGATAAATGCTCCTCCTCAATCATGTGCATCATGTATATAAAATCGTGTTAGGATCGTGTGTATGGTTGATATGGTGATTCGGGAGGTCTTGGAAGATGGAAGAAACCCATCTTCAAGTTAGAGAGAGAAACAAGAGAGAAGGGAGAAACTATGTGTGTTTTATTTATGAAAGATGAAGGTTACTCAAATGAGACTCACCCCTCCATGGAAGTATGGAGGGGTTTATACACCCAAACACATACATCTATGCCTAAATGACATAACAAGCCCTTGTGTTTAAGGTAACAAAGATAGAAATAGTAATCAGCCAATGTCCACAATGCTCCATTTATTTAGTTAGGAGCGATTCCAACAATCTTCCCCCAATGGGACGACATAAATGATTACTTACAACATTTACTACAAATATAGAAAACAAATAAAGAAAGGTCTTCATAAGCTCTTCAAGTGCTGAGGATGATGAAAGTTTACGCTCTTAGTCTTCTTCTGGTACCTTGACTTGAGAACCGTTTTCTTCACTTGTAGGCAAATGATGTAATATGCATAAATTGGATTAACTTCCCCAATTCATGCCACATGTCTTTAGCGCTTCTCCGCATACACTCCTTTGGCTAAGTTTCTAATCGCTTCCCCCAAACCGACAACCGCCTTTAGCGATTCGAAGTTTGATGTAGTGAACATTTCCTCTAACTTTTGACGCTTTCAAGACGCAAGCGGAATTTGTAGATGAGCAGATAAACCACACAAGGTAAATCGACTTATTATGAAAATCCGTTTGGGGGTAACATGCAAGAAATCAACAAGATCTTCTCACATATATAGATGCTTCACAACAAACAAAACACGAAAGAGAATGATGAAGCGACTTCCCGAATGCGTTATGCGGTCTATCGGAAGAGTAGTTACCAGTGAATCTGCAATTACTCGATAAAATGACCGTGTGTGAGGCATCACAACATCATATTTAGGTAACTTCATGCACGATAACTCTGTGAAAGTGAGACGATAACACCAAAGTGAGACGCTTAGACCATCGATCGTCTCATTTTCCCCGATTGAAGAAATTCATGAAAGGAGAGGGTTTTCGCAAAAAATACAAAACAACAAAGGAAGCACACCACCTATACTCTCTTCCCCCGATGTTTTTAATGAATCAATCATACACCACGTGTGATGATGAAATTGAGACATCGAAACCATGTATGTTCAATTAATCAACAAGTGTGAAGTACCATAAATATCTCAGTGAGAATCAATTGTCGATAAAACTTCTTACTCGTGTATACTCTTCTCACCAACTCTTTATCGACCCCATTATCATTCTGGACGGCTTTTTGTAGTGACTACACGATGGAGAAAACCCAATATGATGAACTTGAGATCAAGTAGTATAACCCGAACTTGTGACTTAAACTTGCACTATTGTCAGACGAAGAACCCTTTTCTTAACTCCATCGAAAAAAGGTAAACTTAAAGTTTCTTAAATTATCCACACCTTAGTGTGACACTTGAGCACAACAACGTAACTCCTTAAAAGTGATAGTTATAAGTCGAGCACAACAACGTAACTCCTTAAATCAGGTTCAACTAGATAACTCAAGTCTTTGTCATTCGAAACGGTTAAAACTCGAACAAGGATCTCGAAGAATCATGCATCCAACCAACCCCGATATCTTCAGATACTAAGTCCACACATCCGTGATATCCCACTTCAACCTCAAATAAATAATAGTGAATTCACGCCGTAGTCACATCTTGCGGTTAAATTCCCAAATCTAGCCTTTGTTAACGGTTTAAAATGAACTTGATAATGGTTCCCGATCTTGTCAAAACTTATGTATCCCCGTGAAAATAAATCATACCAAAATACCACTCGATAACCAAATGTTATACCAAAATTGCTCTCAATGTATAAAAATACATTTGATAGTAATGAATTTTTAGCACAATGCATTTTGATCTAACACAAGTCCAATCCATTTGGATCCATCTCAGGACTTAATAATATTTCAGCCCAACACAAAATATGTATTATGTTCCAACAGCCAATGAAATTAATAAGCCCAAACTACCTCAGCATACATATAACCGGTCAACAAGAAATCCATCAATCCAAAATTATCCTTATAACCGGTTGAGATAAAATACTACTCCACCTCATATTAAGACCTAAACCTAAAAGCATTCATCCGCCCCCCATGTGCCTTTTTCTCTCCCAACACATCTCCTCAGCCACAATACCCATCAATCTCCTTCAAGAAACATAATCGAACAAAAAAAAATCAAGCCCGACACTCACGTACCCAAGTCTATTGCAACACAAATCCGAATCAAGATAGCTTCATAAAGGCTTCAAGATCTTTCATTAGGTCTCGGGTAGGTGTTAATTGTTTGTAGTTTACTTGTTTGGTCTTTAAACGATTTAAAGAAAAGAGAATAACATGTTTGTTATACATCTTTCTTTAAAATCGGATATTGAATGAAGCTTTGTCTTCAAATACGATCGATGATGAATTATTTTGCTCGTATATAGACTTTCAAAAGTCTAGATTACTCGAGAGAAATAGGCTGAGATCATTTGTCAATTTACTTTCTAGATCGAGTCTTGATTGAGTAGGAGAGATTGTTTGAGTTAGTTGAGGATGTGGTCGAGATGTGGTTGTGGTAGCTTTTTGGTTTAAGTATCGGTCCCCTATATTATTTAGTTTTTGGTTTTGACTTATGATGTGATGAGTTAAGTCACAAAGAGGCCGAATGGTATATGGTTTTGGTCAGTCAAGTTTATACCAAGTTTACGCGTAACCCTTTTGTTCAAAGAAAAACTGTTTTACGCTGAGGACATTTCTTATGCGTAACCATAGTTACCGTAACATTTTTCCATTTTCTTATCGTGCGTAATATCTTATCGCGTAAGACATGTTTCTAAAGCAAACATTGTCTTAAGCGTAAGTTATACGCAGTAAACCATTTCTTACGCGTAACTTCACAGCTGCACGCGAACAACTCAGATCCTTCTTATAGAAAAGGGTTTTGACCCTTTGACTTTTTCCCATGAAGTTTTTCCGACCAATATTCTCGCTCATTCATGATAAACACGTAAACCGACCCGAAATAGCATATTTTTACCCGTTTGACCATGAGATTTGACCAGAAACCATCAAAATTTTCACGAGATATGAGACAAAACGTATACGGGTGTAACAAAGATAATACAACTGTTGTGGAAAACAGTTTTTTGACTTTTACCTATATGTTAACCCATACAAATTTTTGACCAAAAAATACATAAACTTGAATAAAAAAACTGTTTAACACTAAAATAATGTTAAAAGTTAACAACTTTGGTGAAAAACATATTTTTATACAAGAATTTGACAAGATAACATCACCAAAAATCAACCACAAATAAAAAACCGACCTTGCTCTTGATACCAATGTTAGGATCGTGTGTATGGTTGATATGGTGATTCGGGAGGTCTTGGAAGATGGAAGAAACCCATCTTCAAGTTAGAGAGAGAAACAAGAGAGAAGGGAGAAAGTATCTGTGTTTTATTTATGAAAGATGAAGGTTACACAAATGAGACTCACCCCTCCATGGAAGTATGGAGGGGTTTATATACCCAAACACATACATCTATGCCTAAATGACATAACAAGCCCTTGTGTTTAAGGTAACAAAGATAGAAATAGTAATCCCGTCAATGTCGTTCCATTTACGAGTTAGGAGCGATTCCAACAATCAAAAAAATACAAAAACAACAATGGAAGCATACACCACCTATACTCTCGTACTTGTAAATAAAGTAAACAAATCGTTTGGCACATGAAGGTAGGAGTGCCTTTAAAGGACTAAAACCAATTCCATTTAAATAGATTAGAGATTTAAATCACGATCTCTCCCCCAATCAAAAATTTCAAACCAATTGAGATTTGTGATCACAGTTGATTTAAATCATTTAGAAAATTTTATAGAGAAAGACGTGGCTCGATTTAATTTTGAAAAATGACTGAGATGGACCAATTTTAGACATTAAAGATTGTTAGTGTCAGGTATGATAGTTTTAAGAGATCTTTAAGTGAAATAAAACAATTTCACAATCAAACAAGAACAGAAAAAAACTTCATTTTGAAAGATCTTTGAGTTTTAAAGAATATCATACCATGACATAACATTAAATCTTTTGATCACCACTTATTTTGTACAAACGAACTTTTATGAAGAAATATCGATTGAAAATACTTAAGTTTGAAATCACTCTCCCCTTTAATCAATGACCGTAGTCGTTGATTGAGTGACTTATGTTTAAAAATGAAGTCCGGTTGATTTCCAAAATTTTTGTCCAATTATTTTCAAAACAATATTTTTCAATTGTTTTTTAAAATGGTATCATCACTATTATCCCTGCACAAAGATACGTTAGGTGGATAAGCTGCTTTTGTTGTTGCTGAAGGTTGGAAGAAAACCGTCTGCTGATGCAGTGAGACCTCTGACGTTGCATCTATCGTGGCAACTATCCATAGAGAGATCCAATTAAGCTCCGTTTCTTTTTTTTTTGTCGACCCAAGAAATACTTGCCCTTTCCTTTTGGCATCCAATCATCTTCTTATGTGGGATCCGGATCGGGAACATTCTTGTAAACCATGATATCTGCATACGTTAGTGGACACAAGCAGATATATGATGGTCGACATCACCCAAACAACAATCGACTAATAAAAATCAATTAAACATATCAATCAGATCATATAAAGGCATGGGAATATTGTGTTCATCAAACTATAATCATCTAATCTTAACAATCACATCCTGTACTCCTAGTCCTTCAACATAGGCAAACCTATTTTTCATTTAAGCACATAGGATGATAATATAAGGCCGTTAGATGATATATATTTGAAAACATCCTCCCCCTCAATCAATGACTCATTTTATGAAAAGATTAAAACCGCTGAGGTCATTGATTGAGTTTCCAAAATTTATGAAAACTCGGATTCTGATTGATTTTTCAAGCAACTCATTTTCCACCATTTTGAAACAACAAATATTTTTTTGAAGAATCTTAGAAGAAAAAACATTTGTGTGGGAACAGAAGTCCTTATGACGACATGCTTTCCTTATTTTTGTTTTAGGATAAGTGCACGAAGTATTTGAAAATTGGCTTCGCGTAGCACTTTCCTTTCTTGAAGAATGGGTTGCTATCTGAAATAATAGCAAACCATGGTTTTAGCATGGGTTACAGTCTAAAATAACTGCAAGCCATATTTTGAGACATGTTTAGAAAGAAATATTTACACCTCCTGCTCGAACTTCATCTAAAGTCCTGTGCCATTATTGAATGACATTTCTAAGACCGTAGATGTTATCGATACTAGGAGACACGTCTTGAGAAAACAATATTTTTTGTAATTTTAAATTTTATGATTTTTATGGGTTTTTGTTGGTTTTATATTTTTATATTTTTTTTGTTGGTTTTATATTTTTGTATTTTGCTTTTAGATAAATATATACAAAGAGGATGATATAGTTTAAGAAGGACGATGATACGAGTACCGAGATAAGGATATCGCACAACACTTTGTAGAAGATAGAAGTCATCATCTCTTAAACTTTCACCACCAAAGCTTTCGAGGCTCTTGAATCGTCGTCAGAACTTGAGCCTTTTGAAAGTGAGACTTTGGTAGCTTCCCCCTAAACCGACAAACTAAGAATAAAGACCATTTCCCCAAGAAGTAGAAATGAATAAAAACGGTCTCATTGAATGAAGCTCAGCACCCCAAAGAACACGAGAACACCTAAGTAACAAGTTGAAACATTGATCGTCTCAGTGGTTATCAAATCCAGAATAACTGATTAAGTCCGATCACATGAACCTGTTGTGCGTCCCCGATGTACACATTACTATTCGAGATTGACCATTTGTCTATTCAGGGGAACAATATATCAACATCTTCATTTTACCAAGTGTATTCCAGTTATCTTCCATATAACCAAACAACCCATAATTTACACAAGTACCCAATCAGAGTAGAGACAATGACATCATAGTAACTGGTTGAATCACTGATCTCCTCTGCGGATGTCAACTCCGGAATAAATGATTAAGCTCGATCATGTGAATATGTTGTGCGACCCTGATGTACACATATCTTTCCCCTGATGGTTACGATCTCATCGGAATCATCATTACATTATGTACATGAAGCACTAACCGGAAGCACTTTATCATAAATCATATAGAAGATGTCGATAAGCAATATCATCTCACGTACCAAATATTCTTCTCACATTTCTTCCAACTGAAAGCTGAAGTAACACATACCAAAAGTCTCCAGAGACCATTTCCCCCAAATAGTTGGAATAATACATCCTTCCCCCAAATAGTTGGAATAATATGTCCTTCCCTCAAATAGTTGGAATAATACACCAAAGGCTACGAGTTAACCACTGAGTTTCTCTACGGTTATGACCATTGTCTTTCCAGGATAACTTCAATCAGGTAGAAGTTTTAAGTTCATCATGTGTACTCGTTGTACTTTTAGATATATGTCTCCTTCCCTCTTGCTGGTTTTGCTACCTCAGAATCAACAAAACATAATATACCCATAAACTCGAAATCTTGTGAGAAGAACTCAAATAGCCCAAATGAATCCTGTGAGAATCAACTACAACGGAAACTCTCCCTGACTATCTTTACCAACCCATATGTGGACAAATTGAAGTGACCAGTGATGAAGCAAACCCGATATACCAAACTTAAAACTGAAGTAGAATTTTCCCGCACTTGTGACTTATGCTTGCATGTTGGGAATTATGTGAAGTATGAATTGTGTCAACGATGATTCTGCTGAAGGATTCTGCTGAAGTGTATCTGGATTCTACTGAAGACATGATTATGCTGAAGCTTTATTAGTTTATAGTTTGTTTATGCGGAGATAGTATTATGTGTATTCTAGAATAGTTAGGATATGCATGAGTTTTATTAGGAAGTGATTGTGTATATCTTATTTAGTTTTATAGTTATACGGTTCTTGGAGAACAAGTTAGGGTTCCTTGTCTATAAAAGGAACACAATAGAATGAATGATGTACGTGTGCAAAAACAAAGTTTTTAGTAATATAAAGATCCATAGAGGATCAACGAGTTCTTAGTTATCTGTGTTTATGCTTATATTTGATTTCCGCTAAAGAATATAAGTCGTAGAGATTGTCTATTAGTTTGCTTGTGATTACATAAGTAATACTAACGATATGCGAGTGCTCAAGATCTATCAAGGTCTATTGTTTCAACAAGTGGTATCAGAGCCTCGAGAGAGTCTCTACGATACTAAGAACAATCTTTTCTAAACACTCATACAACCAAAACAAAATTCACCATGCCTGGATCACAAGATGATGTCGAGATCACCAACAACCAGAATACTGCCCATATGCAACAACTCAGTCTCTCCAATAGCAACGCTAAGTTTCCTTACCTAAAGAAGGAGGAATATGATCTATGGGCGATGAAGATGCAAAATTGGATTTCCAACATTGATTGGAATTTGTGGGAGATTGTCAGGAAGGGAAACAGTCTGAAGAGGACTACCACAGATGCTGATGGTAATCTTACGTTTGTTCCTCCCAAATTTGTCAAGAATTCATCGGCGGTTCGAGAGAAACCAAAGTGAAAACAATTCTTCTTCAAGTTATTCCTATGATCACTTGAGTGATGTCCACTTCATGCAAGATGCTAAGGATATATGGTTGGCAATCAAGGCCAAGTTTGGAGGGAATGAGGAGTCTAGAGAATGTGAGAAAGTCGATGCCTAGACAACACTTTAAAGATTTTCAAGTCTCCGAAGAGGAAGGAATTCATAGGGCTATGATGTGTTTCACAAGATTCTAAGTCATTGAATCACCGGCGAAGCTTTATAATGATGACCGCAATTCCAAGTTTTGAGATCTTTACCTCAACTCGTTACAAGTCAGATTGCCTTCAAAACAAAGGGCTTGATATGCTTACCTTGATGAGTACATTACAACAAGCTTAAAGCTCTTGAGCATGATGTGTAAAGTCCCTATCGCTTCAACATCCTCCTTAGTCACACAAAGATTTGTGGGGGCCTCTACCCCTAAGATGATTCATGCTCCAAATCCCACTTACTCATCCTCGTCTTAAAACTACCGCCCATCAAGCTCTCACTCAATCGGGTGTAATGGAAGATGTGCTAGGATCCTTCTTGCGATTATGATCCTCGGTAGGAACTTGCATATGAAGATTTTGATCAGTGGATCCTCCGGAGATGGAAGAGATGAAGTTAAAGTGGCAAGTGGCTATGCTCTCCTTGGACATCAAAAGATTTGGAAAGTAAGGCTGGAAGGAAGTTTGGTTTCCGTGGAAGAGATCCAGCCTAGGTTTGACAAAACAAGTGCTATACATGTCATCAAATGGGTCACTTCTCCGTGGAGTGCAAGGATAGGAAGAAGGGAGATGAGGTGAAATACTCTTCCTATCGCCAGAATCGAGGGATGCTAGAAAGATCGATCCTAATGCTTTAGTTACTTTGGATGCTAATGTCATCGGAAGCACTACAGAGAATGATGAGAACTCGTGGTGATAATATTGGGTTGTCAGCAACAGATCTCGAAGATAGGCATGACCGCATTGCCTTCTGGATTCAACTTTACAAAATTGTTTGTTTGGTTGTGTGAACGCTATAATGATTAAGGAAGCATATGATATTTTGAAACCTAAATACAATGAGTGCTATGTTGAAGTTGAAGCTTATAAACATAGTTTAAAAACATTAGAAAGACAAAAGGTTTGGTTTCGTAAGAATCATATAGCTTTATGATGAGAAGATTAGGATGTTAGAATGTGATCTAGAATGTACACAAAATGAATTAAAAAGGTCCGAGAAATTGAGAGTCGATGTGGTGTCCTCAAAACAATGTGTTGAAAGAAAAATTAGATGTTGAAATTGCTAGGCAACTTAATGGTTACCAATGGAAATAAGTTAGCAAGTCACATCTATCTATTCAAACTCCTAATACTTCAATAGGCTTAGGCTTTAAGAAATATGTAGGATTAGAAGCTAGAGATGACACACGAAATCCAACCAAACAGCTTAGCTAATTATTTTAAAGAAGGTGACCTACATGTTAAATGGATCCATTAGAGGAATACCTATGCTCGTTGACTTTCCATTTTCATTGACTTTGATGGATCACATCATCTTTATGGCAAAAGTCCAAAGACTTGCTGCACTCCTCGATTCTTCATCTAATGATTTTGTCTCTTGCTCTAACAAAGGACAAATCTTCCATCAAGGGTCTACTTCTATGCCACCGTGATTCAAGTGATAAGTCGACTCCCAAGACCTCACCTATACTCGCACCCAAGCCTACCTACAAGCCTTTAAGAGTTTCCACAAGAGTCATCTTCAAGCCGCTTCAAGACTTGTCTTTTCACTCTTTGCATAAAGATAATGTTAAAAATAATTCCTTTAATGTTTCTCGTTTGAATGCTTCGTATAATAGAACATCTTTTGTTTGAATAAATCTTCTAAACAGAAGACATGTTTTGTGTGTGGAAGTAAATTTCATTTAATTAAGGATTGTGATTTTCATGTACAAAGAATGGGTGTATGTGCTGGGAAATCGAGACCAATGTGGACTAATGTTAATGCTATACCACCTTATATTCCACAAGTTACTCATAAATCTTCTCCTTGGAGAAGATCTATGGCTAGACCATATGTGCAACCAACTAGTTCATACTTTAAAAATGGTTATTGGCCCGGGTATGTTTAATTTATGAATTATGGAAATATTGGGAAACCGCCGTGAAGCCTCACAGTTGTTCTTGGCCAAAAAGGAGACCTAAATTTCAATGGAAACCTAAGAACAATGGTGGATCTTATAAATCTGCATGGCCTCAATCTAAAGATCCACAAAGGCACCAAGTCAACAATGACTTGAGCCTCAATAATGTAACTAACTTTTTGTATATATTTTTGTTGTTGTTGTAGGATCATCCTCTGAAGCACAAGGATGTTGGCATTGTTGATAGTGGTTGCTCAGCATGTCGTGTCAGAGATATGATGCATGATTTTGTAACCCTGAAGGAGGAGGCATGTGACATTGGCGGAAGTGATGGTAGAATCACCGAAAGGGACCATCAAAACACCTCAACTGAACTTTGAGAATGTGTACTATGTCAAGGAACTACAACACTTGTTAGCCTTAATAGTTTTATTAGAAGTGATGGTCATTCACGTTTAGGAACTTTGTAACGTGTGTTAGATATCGTGATAGAATAGTCAACTGGCTCGTGGATTGGACTAAGCAATGGCTAAGCTATGATTATGCTAGCCGCTTAAAGCTAGTATCCAAAGCCCAATCCATGTCCAACCCACGAAAAGCCCAAGCAAAGCCTTTTAGGTTTTTAAGTTACTTGTACTATAAATACCCTCAAATGGTCATTTCGGGTGTGCTGAGTGTGTGTTGTGTAGGTGTTTTTCCTTTGAAGCAATATAACATCTTTATTGTTTTCATCTTCTTCCTTTATCTCTAAACATACACGAATATCATTCAAGTCACCACTTTCTAACTTCATCTTTCTTACGCATAACGTTTGTGTTTAGTATCATAATGCATAACTGTTACGTGTCAGGTTGGGTTTGCTTGTTAAAGTGATAAGGTATAAGTGATAAAAGGGGCTTTAACAATTGGTATCAATCGCCTAACAATGGTTTAGGAGTGTTTTGGTTGAAGTTTGTTTGTGTAGAGTTACTATTTAGTTTCGCTCAAAAGTGTCACGCATAAAGCTTTAATTTTTGCACTTAAAAATTCAAGATTCTTTGTGGTTTAAGGTATATTTGGTGCTAAAGTTTCAGTTTTTTGCAAAGTTTGAAGCTTTCGTGTTTTTCTTCATTTTGAACACGCTGGTTCGTTGGTCATTTCTACTCGTGAACTTTTATAAGCACTTTGGGTGAAAAGGTCAACATTTTGGGTTATTCGAAAGTGTTTTAAGGCTATCTGTGTAAGAGAAATCGTTTGAATCATTGGAAATTGTTTACCAGTAGGTCAAAACCCTAGTTCTACGCGTAGAGAAAGTCAAACCACGCATAAGGTTCTACCTATAACTTTTTGGTGCAGATTCTTCGAAGCTTCATCTGTGACTCGCTTCCCTCACTTGGATAAGTTTGTGGAACACTTCA
>OU343216.1:21179577-21265766 GCA_910596185.1 Chrysanthemum makinoi
GTAGTATTATTCCCAACAATCCTCCCCTAAACTTATGATTTCTCTGCAAATCAATAAGTTTTCTTCAATCTGCAGTATCTTCAAGGATTTGGGGAATTCAACCAAACACTTTACTTCTTCCTTAGCTTTTGAATAGCTCTTGAACATTGATCTTGAAGCCTATTTAACAATGCTCACGACCCTCATTGTGCTTGAATGACCTCTTATAGTACTAGCAGCATCACATTGGGAGTTCCGCTCTGGTGGATATTCTTTCTCGGCAAGCATGAATGCATCTACTCATTTCTTTGTAGAAACATGGTGAACTTCACATGAGTCATAGTAAAACCATTTAGTACCAGGACATGTACATGAGAATTTCCAGAAATCATCTTTAACATCTGGTTTATAGAGCCTTCTAAGATTAACCCATAACTGCATCTCCTTCATATCTTTGAGATCTTGAGCATCAAACCTTTCTTGAACTAACTTCCATAATTTGTTAAGGTCATCTCTGTCAAAAGCTTTAACGAGATCTTCAAATTGAATGAATGATGAAGTTTCACCACCTAGCCTTGTGATCTTCCATGTTGGAGCAAAATTGCTAGCAGTGTAAACTTCCCAATCAATGATAGGATGTCTAACTTGCAGTGGTTCTGGATAAAAATCTTCTTCTTCGATCACAATCATATCAATCAATTTTTTTTCAGTGAACTTCTCAGTTGGAACTTCTTGTTCTTCAGCAAACTTAGTCTTCTTAATAGTTTGAGAATCACTGTCTTTGGCCTTTCTCTTCAATCTAGGATACCTTCCTGCCTCTTCTTCAGAGTCCATTGGAATGAAATCTCTATCTTGTCTTTGAACTCTGTAGTAGATACTTTCAAATTTATCATCAGACATTCCTTTGAATTGATGTCTTTTCCACCACCATTGCAACAATAAGTCTTCATGTATGCAATAACGTGCCTTAAATGGTTGCCTTGGTTCTTTTGACCCTTTTTACTTGAACTGATCACATCTTGAAGTGCTTGATTATTCTTCATCTGAATAAAATCTTTCAACTAAGCAGTTCTTTGTTCCCCGATTAAAGATTTATCGACTACAAGGTCAATGCCTTCCTCTTGATTCTGGATCATTTGCAATCGAAATCAATTTCTTCTTTAGTAGGTACATAACGAACTCGGGTATTCTCTCTAAGAATTGTAGGTTGAACAGTGGAAATTGGATTTTTCAATCTATCGGCCTTTTAGCCTCCAAAAAGCTTCCAACTTCCAATTCTTCAATCTTTTTCTTTTTAGCAACTTGTTCTTCATTAATCTTTTCAGCAATTTCTCTATCAAGAGCAATCTGTGCAATCTATGCTTGTTCTTTCTTAGAAATCTTCCTTCCAGGTTGCTCTTCACTTTCCATAACTGCTTTACCTTTATCTTTCTTTTGTTTATCAACTTCTTCACTTGCAGTGGCTACATCATGGTCATCGATTGGCAATTAGTGGTTCTGCAGTGGAAATTGAATCAGTGGTAAAATCAGTTGCGATCTGAGAAAATGTCTTGCTCTAGTTTCTTTTCTTGAGTATCAGCTTCCTCTGCACCTTTACTAGAAACACCTTCATCTTCAAAATCAATTTTCCTCCCTTGAGTTTCAGCATCTATTTTCCTCCCCTGTTTGGGAGAATTACCTAAATCTTGATCAAAACCAGCTGAATCACCATCATTAGGTGAGGATGAAGATGAGATCACCAACTTTGCAGTTTTCCTATGCTGTTTCAACCCCTTCAAATCATCCTTCAAGGTCTGAATCTCCTCTTTTAAGTATTTAATATCCTTGGAATCCTGCTTCTTGACATGTGCCAGGTCCTTCTGTAGAGATTCAACCTACTTGGCTAATTTGGTACACAAAACCATCAATTCCATTTGTTGCCCACTGCCCTCAGAACTTCCAACTGTGTGACCTGTTGGGAGAGGTGAATCATGGGGCAATGGCTTAGATTCCTCCCTAGTTGAACTAGGTTGAAGTCTAGAACCCTGCTAGCGTTCCTAGACCAAAAGGTTCAGAAACATCTTTGTGTTGTCATGAGAGGAGTTGGCTGTTTAGACCTTCTCTCAAAGGTGTGAGAAACTGGTGGAGTATAAGCAATGTTTGGAACATTAATTATAGGTGAGTTTTGTTCAGTTGTAATCTTTGCAAGCATGTGAGGAAGGAGAGGTGTAAAAATCATGTTGCCATCTTTGTTCATGTTTTGAAAAACTTTAGGCTTAAGGCAACTGATTTTGTAAACATTAGTATGGAATTGCAGTTGAAATTCATTAAGCACTGCTTGCACAAACCTTGGATACATTAAAAATTTTGTTGAACTTTTTACATTGCTAGTCATACTTGTAAAAATATATTTTGACCAGTTAAAAATCTTATCAGTGGCTAGACAAACCAAAGGGTAAGCCATGGTTGAACTAAATTGCTTGTTAGGATTTGGAAAATCCAGTAGTTAAAGTGTCAGTCACCTCAAGTATATGTAATCGTTAGAAAGCTCGTAGTCGTAGTTATTTAATGTTAAGTAGTATTTAGTTTAGTAACACCGTGGAGGACGGACGGGTCTTTACCCACTGTATGCCTGATCCACAGCCCGTAGGTGGCGTTTATTTGTAAGACACTATAAATACCCTCAACCTCCCAAGGTAGAGGGTTGGAGCTTCAATACCATTTTTCTTTGTTTCACATAGTTCCCAACTCTCTTCCCTTTCTCTCTCTAGAACTTTCTCTCTCTAAACTACTTGAACGCCTCTTGTGATTATGGTTTAGTGTGTTTGTGAAATCCAATATCTTACAATTGGTATCAAGAGCCATGGTTTGATCACTCATCTTTCATGCTCTTTGTTTTGGTGGATTTCATAAGGTTTTTGGGGTATTAAGTGTTTAGAAGAGTTTGATTCATTTGGACAAATTCTAGTATTAAAGTTTGAATTTTGCTTGTACTTTTGGGTTTATGATCATCATATGTGTTTATGTTTTGAATTGGAAGGCTTAAATCATTGTGGTTTGGTTGTTTTTTATTGATAAAGTAGTTATTTTTGAACTTTGTACTATGCGAGTTGAGTCTCGGACATGAGTTTCTTCAAAGCGAGTTTCTTTGTTACTGGATGCGAGTTGATATATGTGACTTGGCTATTTAGCGAGTTAATCTTTTAAGCGACTTGGTGGTAAAGCGAGTTGTGTCTGTTTGCGACTTGCTATTAAGCGAGTTGATTCCTGACTTGTTTCATTAAGCGAGTTGATTGTGTTGAGTTGATACTAAACGGGTTGGCTATTTAGCGACTTGTTTCATTAGCGAGTTGATTGTGTTGCGAGTTGATCTATATGCGACTTGGCTATTAGCGAGTTGATTAATCGACTTGTTTCTTTAGCGAGTTGATTGTTTTGCGAGTTGATGATAGTTAGCGAGTTGAGTGTTTAGCCACTTGTCTATTGAGACTTGTTACTTCTTCGTGCTACATTCTTACGGTTGTTCTTTTGTTTTAGTAAAATCCCGTGAAAGAATCAATTTCCCGGTTTAATCAAAGAATAGTAAAATCCCGTAGAACTTGTAATCATGGCAAACATCGTTCCTACTATTGTTTCTTAGTAGCGAGGACGTTCAAGCGGCAGGCAGATACTCGTCACCTATGCTTGACAGAATGATTATGACTCATGGGCTGCGAATCCGATTGTACTATTTGGGGAAAAGCGAGTCAACATTCTCAAGTCAATCGATGAAGGACCTTATCGGTCGAGACTACTAGAGACTTAATTGATACAGTTGCAGATGGAACAATGATCTATGGAATAGACAGACCAAAGACATATGATGAGCTCAATGATAAGGATAAAGAGATTCGATGCTGATATCACGGCTTCTAACATCGTACTTCAAGGTCTTCCAAAGGATATCTACAAGCTTATTAATCACAACACCAAAGCCAAAGCGGTGTGGGATAATGTGAAGATGCTTCTTTAAGTTGAATTAACTATGGAATACAGAGAATCACAACTTTATGATGAATTTGAGCACTTCAAGATGAAACCAGGATGAGGTGTCTATGAGTATTACGTGAGATTCCACAAGCTTGTTAATGACATGAGGAACATCGGAATGACCATGCCAAACATTCAACTGAACTCAAAATTTGTGAACAACATGAATCCTGAATGGCACAAGTTTGTCACCTCTGTGAAGCTAACCAAAGGATTGAAGAATACAAATTATGAGCAACTCTATGCTTTCCTTCTTCAGAATGAGAGACATGCTTTGTTTGATAAAAGGATTCTAGAGCAATTCAAAACCAATCAGGGAGAATCAAGCTCACCAAATGACTCTCTGACTTTCTACTCAAACATTAGAATTACCACCAAAGCATCTCAAGTCATACCCATGGGTAATGGTAATCACAAACTCATTCTGATCAATGTTCAAACAAGTAGATCTTTGATGCGGCCGTGGGAAACTTCATTAATCAACTGGCTCTCATGATTAGTCAAAACATGAACTCTCTCCCACACCAACAACAATCTCAGGCGCATCCAATCCACACAATCAAGCCACTTTATCAAAGATGGGAAGGTTATGGTGCAGCTAGTTCAAGAAAGGCAGTACGAACAAGGAAGAGGTGGAGCTGGTAGAGGATATGTGGCAAATATGAATAGGGGAAGGAATGGAAATCAGAGACAAGCAAAACCTATCAAGTGCTACAACTATGGAGGTGAGGGACATATTGCAAGGAATTGCACATCGCCAACGCCCTCCGAGAATGTAGAGTACTTGGGGATAAGATGTTGCTTTTGCAAGCTCAGGATAATGGTGCAGCTTTGGATGAAGAGGAGTTGTTCTTTCTTTGAGGAAATGCTAAGACATATCATGAGATGTGGATGGCGTGAATTAGGGAGATAGGCCACAATCATGAATGCCTTTCAAGTCGTGATTGTGATGCATACGACTCGGCGTTGATGAAGAACGCACAACCATTTTCATGGCTAGCATTTCTCCAATGGTCCCTCCTAAAGTCTCTTCATCACCACAAGTGGTCCATCCAAAGACAAAATCATTTCAGGAGGTACTAAAACTATACGATGAAGGTGATGAGCAAAAGATACATGACAGTACAATCAACTTAAACTATTGAGTCAAATATTGAAAATATGGGTAATATCAATGTTGTCCCATATGATCAATGTGTGAAACAAAGTGAAAGTGAAGTTGTACCAAGTGATGTATCTTATGCGTCAATGATGACTATGCTTTTGCGAATACACTACATGTGCCCATGATTACATTTATCTCCGAACTTAATGCCTATAAAGAACGTGTTGCTATTTATGAACAACGAGCCAAGTTTGAATTAACCACCCGTGAGCAGGAGATGGATGACCAAATGCGCTGATTATTTGAAAAGTAACTTTAGATAAGAATTCTTAAAACAAGAGTTAAACTCCTTACAAGAAAAGCTTTCTAAAGCGCTAAGCAAAAACAGAACTTCGGAAAATGTTAAAATGCTTAAGCAATAATTCAATACTAAGGAATCAAAACTTTTGAATGATTTTTCCAATCTAAAAACTTTGAAAAATAAGCTAGAAAATAAGTTATGCGTACAAGGGAATACCATTCAGAAGGCTCACTTGATCACTAAGCATAGAGTTCTTAGCGATAAGCATAGCATTCCCCTTGTTGAGGAACCAAATACAAAGGTCATTAAAAAGGCTAGAACTGCTCATAAGGTGATTTATGATGGTAATGAAATCCTTAAGCCTAGACAGAAACCTAGTTCGTGAGTGCGGAGGAAGATAAGAAATGATTAGGTCACTAGGGAGAAAATGAATAAAACTCAATAACCCTATATGTAGAAAAACATAACATCAAACCCCATGATTACAAGAAGGAAAACTGGATTTCCTTAAATAAGTTTAAGCCTCAACGTTGTTAACTCCAGAACAGTGTTCGGAAAGGATTTAGATAAGCAAAAGCGAGCACCTCGTTGAAACAAACCCTCCCCTTAGGAAAATTCCTGCAGCGACTGTGTATCCTCCAAATACACCAATGCATTTAGTTCCTAGAACTATTGCCACTAAAAGCAAGACCTTAATCAGGTCAATATATTTATATTTCAATGACAATGTAAGATCAATTGGTAGTGGGGGTTGAGTATTTATGGCGGTATTGAAATATAATGAAATTGAGAGGAAGAACTTGCATACCTTAAATGAAGTCTGATTTAGAGGTATCTCTCAAGATGTGTTCTACCTTTGAGCTAATACTCGTACGCCTTTCAATTTCACTTGAATTATGCATTTGCTTTGAAAGTCTCTCATGATCGTGTCATTGAGCTTAAAATCAAAAACTCTAAATTAAGTGAGAAAATTGAACAGGATGATCACGATAAGTTGGTAAAACATTTTTCTAAGTTAGAAGTTGAACATTTTGATTTACAACTAAAATATCAACATCTTAAAGAAAATGTGTTGGATCGATATACTTTAATCAAACTATCTAAACTAGCTTGTTAAGGTTTAATAACCTCGGATAAATCCTAAGTTATTAACAAAGAAATGTGACAATCCGTACTTTCAGGTCATTTCTCGGCACGATTCATGTCTCATTATTTCAACATTTTAGTAAACTTGGTTTACTTGTTTCAAATTCGCGTAACCTTGGAGGTTTAGCGGCGAATTCATGATCATGACATCACGTACATTTCATATGGACTATGATTAGTCTACATTTCTTTGACATCATGTGCATCTCATAAATTCATTCACGACATTTCATTTCATATTTTCCGCGTAATTTTTATATTTAATAATCTTTATCGCGTGAGTTATTATTTTGTATATTTAATCCGTTACTTTCAAAAATGATCCGAGTATTTTTAAACTTACATTTAGTTCATAAAAACTATATTTTAGTTTTCTATAGTGTTTCAAATTCATTTGCAATTTAATCGTTAAAGTTTTATTTATTCGTCGTTTCTTAAAATTATGCGATAATTATTTTATCACCCAAATTTCACAAGGAAAGTATTTTTACAATTTTTATCATCTCAATACAATCTATTTTGACTTATTAAAAACTTACTTGTACCAAAAACTTCCATTTACCATACAGATTTATTAACTTACATATTTCTTATACTTTGTCAAAAATATACATATACTTTCAATGTTAAAAAAAAAAAATATATTGGAAGACAAGCCCCCAAAACCGGCCCTTGGGGAGGGGTGACAATTAATATGGAATGGTTTGTGATATTACATGTTTCTACACAATCTAAAGTTTACTTAACTCTTTCTTTTTCTCATTCACTTCACTCATTCTTCAAGTGTTAGTAAAATTTTCTCTCCTCTCTTTTGGTTCACCATAAAACCGGTCACAACATCAAGCACACAAGGGATCAAAATTTTCAAGATCAAGTGTTATTACAACCTAGTATATATCCTTTATATGGTTTTGAAATAAAAACCAAGGATATTTAAGTGTAATCCTTGTTACTTTCACCTCTTCATTTTTACTAGTAAGCTTGTTTTTATCATTTTCATATTTCCTTTTCATTTTCATATGTTTCTTTTCATTTTTGGAACTTATATGCATGATATGTGATTTATACCATTTATTTCATGATTTTAGAGTATATATATATAAATGGTCATCCTATAATTATCCCCTTGGTATTGGTTGGTCTTGATGGTGATTAGGAACCCATGACACCCTAAGAAGGTGTATGGTAGGATTAGATTAGTTTTGGAGTTGATTTGAAGGGATTAGAATAGGTTTTGTCCGAGAAAAACTATTTTCGATAAGTATATTTTATGTTCTGTCCTTGTTTTGTTTTCTGGAAAATCCGACAGTAGGCACGACTTTTGGCCTTGATTTTTAGAAAATATACTTTAAAACGAATCCGTGGCCGCTTGAACGGATAAAACGGACTTATAACGAAGAAGTTATGGATTTTTAAAGTTTGACGACGAAAATTATATTTTTCAGAAATTTCAGCATACTATATTTATTTTGTCGAGTCAAAAAGAGCCTTAAGCTTCACAAATTATTTCGACTTCTCAAAAATATATTAGTTTACTTCAATCTGAAAGCTAAGGACATATAAAACGTAGAAAACGGATTTGAAACGACAAAGATATGCACTTTTTTCTTAAGCTAATTTTCTGCACTATTAGCCAAAAACCACCATCTTTAACCCTTATTATCTTTGTGTTCGAGACCTTTTGAACGAAAACTCCTGAACTGAAACTTTTAGATATCGATACAAACTTTCCAAAACCGTCGAGTTCGTTCTCTAGACGGCGTTACACATTTTCGACGTTTTTCGGAGCCATTTTTGGTAATTTCACGATTTTTCCGCGACATTGTTTTCGACGAAAAATGGTAATTTCTCTAAAATCATTATAAAACCATTGTAGGATGACATTTTGGTAAAACATGTAAAGTGATTTTTGTTTGGTCAAAGCGTCAAAAGTGTATTTTTCGACGTCGAGTAATATTTTCAAAACTCGTAAATGGTATAAATAACATATCAAGTGCATACATAACATTACATTGCAACTCATGACATATCATATCATTGATAATAGGTCGCGGTTAACGCATCACATTAAACCTCGGTGTACTCACTTTTGCCATTATTCCAGTTTATCCAAGTGAGTTTTCATAGCCCCGTTTTACATGCTTTCGATTATTTTCAAACCCGCGGGGGAGAATACATTGCACTACATTTTCTTTGTAATGCATACCAAGTATGTTAAATTCATTACATTGCCACCGATTTGCCAATTTGAAAGTCCCCATTACTGAACAACATGAACCGTTAATCTTTGAAGGTAGGATGAGTGGATAGATCTATCGAGGGTGACGCCCATCCGGGTTGGTGAATCCCAACCGTGTGAACGGATGCATTTCATTTGATAACATTACGAGTTGTCCGCAAACACTCGCCAGGCATACATGATTGATTAGTCTAGTTTCGGGGTCATGGGCTTAGAGCAATTGTAACATTATTTTTTACGTGACTTGATGGTCATGCATGATAGATACTTGTGTAGTCGTATAAAACATTTACATAAACCTATGATTCTCACCAACATTATTGTTGACCGTTTTAGCAATGTATTTTCGTGTAATCGAGGCATTATCATCATGACATGGTTTAGGACCTACATTTTGAGTCGCGGGTCGACTACATTATGTACATTATGGCACTTTATTTCAAAACATCGCTTGGATTTGTAACATATTTGTATTTCCGCAAACTTTGTAAACCTTTTGGGACCGATATTGTACTCTGAATGTTTTATTAAATATCCAACGATGTGTTTTAAAAGACACTTTAGGTCGTCTCAATATAACCGTGATGTGGTGCTATATGGGCCAATCCCCAGAATTCCATTCCGCGCAAAACAGTAAATTGGGGTGTGACGATTGGTACCAGAGCTGCAAGTATAGAGAACTAGGTTTCATCATTGACCCTAGACTATAGCTACATTATCATAGCATCTCATCATTTCATCATAGTACATATTCATTTTTCATGAGGATTCACTTACACTTTATTCGAGATTATTTACTTTTTTCACATCGTTGTCACAGACATGTCTCTCGTGATTCACATCCCATCACCATATCATCGGACTCTAGCTCTGATGATGTTCCAAATTTAACCCCATCATGGATGATGTTGCATCACATTCCACCGGAGATCGTATCTTCCATTGGATCTACCCGCTCTTTCCACCTATCATGATCGACATCGAGACCCAACCCTTCGAGGAGGGCGAGGTTGCACCCACTCCTCACGCTAGCCCACCACGATCCACCAAGACCACTACTCAGCACCATCACCACCATCATCACCATCTCCATCATATTATTATTAGAGATCCTTTGCTCATTACGACTTCCGCTTCAAAAAGCTGCTCGCTTTTGATATCCCTACACCACCATCTATGAGCCCGAGCCACCGTTAGATTTGAGTTAGGTGGAGAGTTCTAGGGCAGCAATTCTGCTCGACAGCCTCTCTACCGAGGCATTAGGAGCCCGATTGATGATCGCCAGATCCTGATAGATAGTTTGACACTACGCTTGGGGAGTTGTCGGTGAGATAGGATTGAACCCATCGCAGAGGAGGTCGAGGGTTTGATATTAGGCAGGGTTTGTATTGACTTATCTCATCGAGTATTCAAAGATAGAGATAGAGGACAGGAGAGTATTGCTTTGGTGCAAGTTCAAAGGATGAGTTGAGGAGTTTGGTGGATAGTTTGGTTACTCGTGTTCGCGATCTTCAGATGTAATGGGCGAGCACCATGAGGTGTCTTATGTAGACTTTTGTCATTGTATAGTTTTGACCATTATTATCCTAGTCACAAGGTGTGTGACGTAGTTTAAAGAACTTGTTGTATTTTGGTTGTTGTACAAACAAATGTATCAAGTATTGACTCTACTATGTAGGAATGGTTATTATTATCTATGATATCGGTCCATGTATGCCGAAATTTTCATGTATATTATCCACGTGTGTTGTGATTATATTTGTGATATTTTGTTATTGTTCCGTTGTGATTCCATTTATCTTTATGCATGATGTGGTTGTGGATATATTTGTATGATGGTTGTTTCTACTTACGAGTTCTCATGATTGTTTCATCTTGTGATTTTGAAGAATTATGGCTCTAAGAAAGCTACACCGGATATGACCCAAGCAGAAATTCAAAAGTTGGTGAATGATAGCATTGCTAATGCTCTAAGAGTCGAAGGGAAACAAAGGGTCTGCCTGCTGAAGCCGCTAGGCTAGCTACATAACGGGTAATGCCTGAGGATCCGGGTTAAGAAATGTTCGCACAAAGATTTCAAGAGTGGTGAACCCACTAAGTTCGAGGTACCGAGGGAGCCACGCAATGGTTCGATGGTTTGAGAAATTGGAATCGGTGTTTTTGCTTTGTAAATGTCCGGATGACAAGTAGGTCAAATTTGCTACGAGTACATTACTCGATGGAGCGTTGTCATGGTGGAATTCATACGCTCAACCGATTGAATGGAGAATGCTTTTAAGCTTACTTGGGAGGAATTCAAGGGCTTGGTGACTAGAAGTTTTGTCCTCGAACGGAAATCCAAAAGTTGGAGACGGAGTTCTATGAATTGGTCACTATTGGTTATGATATCGACACTTACATTCGGAGATTCCGTGAATTAGCCACGTTATGCCCGTCGATGGTATCGATAATGAAAGTTGCTAGAGGCTTTCATTGGAGGACTTCCCGAAGTTGTTCAAGGAGATGTGACTTCGTTTTATCCACAAACAATTGAGGAAGCTATTCGAGTGACTCAGAAGTTGATGGCACAAGTGGTGAAGCGAGGTAAGTACACCACCACCAACCGAAACAACAACAACCTCAACAACCGTTTCAACAACAATAACCGAGGCAACTACAACAACATAACAAAGCAAGTGGGACAACACTAGGGTAGGAATGCTACTCAACAACCACCAAAGGCAAGAGGTTGCTAAGGTTTGCTGTGGACGAAGGAAGGAAAAGGATATACGGGTTTTGCCGGCGTAATAAGTGTTTGAGTCATCACAATCCGGGTCGATGTCCCGATCCGTGTGAAAATTGCAAGAAAGTTGGTCACCGTACTAGGGATTGCAAGTGGCCACAAGTTACATGTTTTGGTTGGGAAGCGGACACTACAAGAGGGATTGTAAGAAAGGAAAGAATCAAGCAAATCCGAATCCGGAGGTTTCCAGGAAGGGTTTACGTCATGGAGGCGGAGAAGATAGGAGGACCCGAATGTCATAACGGTTTGTACTGCTTTTTCTCAATAATCGTTACGCTTCAGCTTTTATTTGATTCAAAAGGGTGCCGATAAAAGTGTTGTGTCCAATGCATTTGCACCTTTGCTCAACATTAAACCAACTACATTAGACATATCATACAACGTCGAATTAGCTAATGGTAGCGTAGTTAACACCAACACCATTGTCCAGCGGTTGCACATTCAAATTTCTTAATCATCCCTTCAACATAGACCTCATGCCCGTAGATTTGGGTAGTTTCGACGTCATCATCGGCATGGACTGGTTATCTAAGCATCGTGCGAAGATCATTTGTGATGAGAAAGTAGTTCATCTTCCCTATAACGGCGAAACTTTGATTATTCGTGGGGAACGAAGTGGATCTAGAATTAGTATCATATCGTGCATCAAAGCGGAGAAGTACATTAAGAAAGGTTGTCTTGCTTTCTTAGCTCATGTAACCGAGAAAAGTCGGAGGAAAGCGACTTGAAGATGTTCCTATTGTTCGTGAATTTTCTCAAGTATTTCAGGATTTACCGGGACTTCCACCACCGCACGGCTACAAGTAGAATTTCAAATTGACTTAGTGCCCGGAGCTGCACCGATTATGCTTGAGCACCGTATCGTCTAGCACCATCCGAAATGCAATAGTTGTCTAATCAATTACAAGAGCTTCTAGACAAAGGATTCATTAGGCGGTTCCTCTCCTTGGGGCGCACCGGTCTTGTTTGTGAAGAAGAAGGATGGATCCTTCCGAATGTGCATAGATTATCGAGAATTGAACAAGTTAACGGTGAAGAATCGTTACCCACTCCCCAGAATTGATGACTTGTTCGATCGCCGTTGCAAGGTTCCGGGGAGTATTTACTCCAAGATGGATCTTCGATCGGGTTATCATCAGCTTCGAGTTCGGGAAGAGGATATTCTGAAAACAGCGTTTAGAACACGTTACGGTCATTACGAGTTTCAAGTGATGCCGTTTGGATTGACTAATGCACTGGCGGTATTCATGGATCTCATGAATAGAGTTTGTGCGTGATTTGGACAAGTTTGTTATTGTGTTCATTGACGACATCTTGATCTACTCCAAGAGCAAGGAAGAGCACGAAGAGCATTTAAGGATGATTTTAAGGCTACTCAAGAATGAGAAGTTGTATGCCAAATTTTCGAAGTGTGATTTTTGGAACCACAAAGTGCAATTTCTTGGTCATGTCATTGATAGTCATGGACTACAAGTTGATCCCGCAAAGATTGAAGCCGTGAAAGATTGGGCTACTCCAACGAATCCTACGGAAATTCGACAATTTCTAGGACTAGCCGGGTATTACCGAAGGTTCATCGAAGGTTTTTCAAGATAGCGAGACCTTTGACCAAGTTGACACAGAAAAACAAGAAGTATGAGTGGGGAAAGAAACAAGAAGTTGCTTTTTAGTTGTTGAAGCAAAAGCTTTGCGCGGAAATTTTGGCACTACCAGAAGGCATTGAGAACTTTGTTGTATATTGCGACGCTTCGCATAAAGGACTTGGGGCTGTTTTAATGCAAAATGAGAAGGTGATAGCGTATGCTTCTCGACAACTTAAGACTCATGAAAAGAACTACACAACTCATGATCTCGAGTTAGGAGCCGTAGTTTTCGCGCTCAAGATTTGGAGACACTACCTTTACTGGTACAAAGTGCATAGTGTTTACCGACCACAAGAGTTTGCAATATATTCTTGATCAGAAGGAGCTTAATATGAGGCAACGTCGTTGGTTGGAGTTACTCAGCGACTATGATTGTGAAATCAAGTATCACCCGAGAAAAGCCAATGTTGTGGCTGATGCTCTTAGTCGGAAAGAGAGGCCTAAACCTTTAAGAGTTCGATCATTGGGAATGACAATTATTTCTCCTTTACCATCGAAAATCCACGAAGCACAAGTCGAGGCACTTAAGGAGGAAAATCGACCAAGTGAAAAGCTTTATGGTATGCCGAAATAAATGGTTTTGTGAAAAGAGCAGATGGAGTACTATGTTTCAAGGATAGAATGTGGGTTCCATTGTATGGCGGAATACGAGAATTGATTATGCATGAGTCGCATAAGTCAAAGTATTCTATTCATCCGGGATCGGATAAGATGTATCAAGATCTTAAGAAGCTTTATTGGTGGCCGAACATGAAAGCGGAGATTGCCACGTCACGTTAGCAAATGTCTTACTCGCGCTAAGGTAAAAGTTGAATATCGAAGCCTTCGTGTTTACTCCAACAACCGGAAATTCCTCAATGGAAATGGGAACGCATTTTGATGGACTTTGTTACTAAACTTCCTAAGACATCGGGAGGTTACGACGCTATTTGGGTAATTGTTGATCGCCTTACCAAGTCAGCCCATTTCATACCGATTAGAGAAACTTATTCCATGGAGCAACTCACTAGACTTTATGTCAAGGAAATAGTCTCGAGGCACGGAGCACCAATTTCTATCATTTCCAACAGAGATAGTCGATTCACTTCAAACCGGAATTCATTGCAAGATTCATTCGGAACCAGATTAGAGATGAGCACAGCATATCACCCACAAACCGACGGTCAAAGTGAAAGGACCATTCAAACGCTAGAAGATATGCTGAGGGCATGTGTTATTGATTTTGGAAATGGTTGGGCTAACCATTTGCCATTGATTGAATTCTCGTACAACAATAGTTATCACACCAATATCAAGATGGCACCATTCGAGGCAATCTTGTATGGTCGCAAGTGCCGTTCACCGTTTGTTGGGCCGAGGTAGAGACGCACAACCCCACGGTCCGTAAATGGTACGGAAACCACGGAAAAGATTGTTCAAATTCGTGATAGACTCGAGAACGCAAGGAGTCGAGAAAGTTATGCGGATGTAAGACGCAAGGATTTGGAATTTCAAGTGGGAGACAAAGTTATGTTGAAAGTATCGCCTTGGAAAGGCGTGGTGCGTTTTGGAAAGCGGGGGAAATTGAACCCGAGATACATTGGACCATTCAAGATTTTGAGCAGAGTTGGTCCGGTAGCTTATCGACTTGATCTTCCACCGTAACTTAGTCATGTGCACAACACGTTTCACGTTTCAAACCAGAAGAAATGTCTTTCGGACGAATCGCCGTTATTCCATTGGATTAAACGAAGCCGGCTTGATGACAAACTCAACTTTGTGGAAGAACCAGAGAAATCATGGACCGCGAGGTCAAGCGGTTGAAACAGAGTCGTATTCCGATTGTGAAAGTTCGTTGGAATTCTCGACGAGGTCCTGAGTTTACTTGGGAACGGAAGACAGATGACGCAAGTATCCTCATCTTTTCACCGAATAATACAATCACTTACCTAACAACGATTGAATTCAGTGGACTGAATTCCTTTTTGTATGGGCGAATGTGACAATCCGTACTTTCAGGTCATTTCTCGACACGATTCATGTCTCATTATTTCAACATTTTAGTAAACTTGGTTTACTTGTTTCAAATTCGCGTAACCTTGGAGGTTTAGCGGCGAATTCATGATCATGACATCACGCACATTTCATATGGACTATGATTAGTCTACATTTCATTGACATCATGTGCATCTCATAAATTCATTCACAACATTTCATTTCATATTTTACAAGCCGTAAATTTTTATATTTTATAATCTTTATCGCGTGAGTTATTATTTTGTATATTTAATCGTTACTTTCAAAATGATCCGAGGTATTTTTAAACTTACATTTAGTTTATAAAAACTATATTTTTAGTTTTCCTAGTGTTTCAAATTCATTTGGCAATTTAATCGTTAAAGTTTTATTTATTACGCGTTTTCTTAAAATTATGTACGATAATTATTTTATCACCCAAATTTCACAAGGAAAGTATTTTACAATTTTATCATCTCAATACAATCTATTTTGACTTATTAAAGACTTACTTGTACCAAAAACTTCCATTTACCTTACAAGATTTATTTAACTTACATATTTCTTATACTTTGTCAAATATATACATATACTTTCAATGTTAAAAAAAAATATATAATTAAAGACAAAGCCCCCCCCAAAACCGGCCCTTGGGGAGGGGTGACAATTAATATGGAATGGTTTGTGATATTACATGTTTCTACACAATCTAAAGTTTACTTAACTCTTTCTTTTTCTCATTCACTTCACTCATTCTTCAAGTGTTAGTAAAATTTTCTCTCCTCTCTTTTGGTTCACCATAAAACCGGTCACAACATCAAGCACACAAGGGATCAAAATTTTCAAGATCAAGTGTTATTACAACCTAGTATATATCCTTTATATGGTTTTGAAATAAAAACCAAGGATATTTAAGTGTAATCCTTGTTACTTTCACCTCTTCATTTTTACTAGTAAGCTTGTTTTTATCATTTTCATATTTCCTTTTCATTTTCATATGTTTCTTTTCATCTTTGGAGCTTATATGCATGATATGTGATTTATACCATTTATTTCATGATTTTAGAGTATATATATATAAATGGTCATCCTATAATTATCCCCTTGGTATTGGTTGGTCTTGATGGTGATTAGGAACCCATGACACCCTAAGAAGGTGTATGGTAGGATTAGATTAGTTTTGGAGTTGATTTGAAGGGATTAGAATAGGTTTTGTCCGAGAAAAACTATTTTCGATAAGTATATTTTATGTTCTGTCCTTGTTTTGTTTTTCTGGAAAATCCGACAGTAGGCACGACATTTTGGCCTTGATTTTTAGAAAATATACTTTAAAACGAATCCGTGGCCGCTTGAACGGATAAAAACGGACTTATAACGAAGAAGTTATGGATTTTTGAAGTTTGACGACGAAAATTATATTTTTCAGAAATTTCAGCATACTATATTTATTTTGTCCGAGTCAAAAATGAGCCTTAAGCTTCACAAATTATTTCGACTTCTCAAAAATATATTAGTTTACTTCAATACGAAGCTAAGGACATATTAAACGTAAAGCGGATTTGAAAGCGACAAAGATATGCACTTTTTCTTAAACTTTCCGTAACTAATTTTCTACGCACTATTAGCCAAAAACCACCATCTTTAACCCTTATTATCTTTGTGTCCGAGACCTTTTGAACGAAAACTCCTGAACTGAAACTTTTAGATATCGATACAAACTTTCCAAAACCGTCGAGTTCGTTCTCTAACGATCGACGTACATTGTTTTACGACTGTTTTTCCGGAGCCATTTTTGGTAATTTCACGATTTTTCCGACGACATTGTTTTGCGACGAAAAATGGTAATTTCTCTAAAAATCATTATAAAACCATTGTAGGATGACATTTTGACGTAAAAACATGTAAAGTGATTTTTGTTTGGTCAAAGCGTCAAAAGTGTATTTTTCGACGTCGAGTAATATTTTCAAAACTCGTAAATGGTATAAATAACATATCAAGTGCATGCATAACATTACATTGCAACTCATGACATATCATATCATTGATAATAGGTCCCGGTTAACGCATCACATTAAACCTCGGTGTACTCACTTTTGCCATTATTCCAGTTTATCCAAGTGAGTTTTCATAGCCCCGCTTTACATGCTTTCGATTATTTTCAAACCCACGGGGGAGAATACATTGCACTACATTTTCTTTGTACGATACCAAGTATGTTAAATTCATTACATTGCTTAAGTTACCGCATTTGCCAATTTGAAAGTCCCCATTACTTGAACATGAACCGTTAATCTTTGAAGCGAGGATGAGTGGATAGATCTATCGAGGGTGACGCCTCCATCCGGGTTGGTGAATCCCAACCAGGTGAACGGATGCATTTCATTTGATAACATTACGGAGTTGAAGAAACCGCAAACACTCTGCGGGGGCATACATGATTGAACAGTCTAGTTTCGGGGTCATGGGCTTAGAGCAATTGTAACATTATTTTTACGACCGGATAGTCATGCATGATAGACACTTGTGTAGTCGTATAAAACATTTACATAAACCTATGATTTCTCACCAACATTATTGTTGACCGCTTTTAGCAATGTATTTTCGGTAATCAGGTATTATCATCATGACATGGTTTAGGGACCTACATTTTGAGTCGCGGCCGACTTACATTTCTCTATATGTACATTATGGCACTTTATTTCAAAACATCGTTTGGATTTGTATATATTTGTATTTCCGCAAACTTTGTAAACCTTTTGGGACCGATGTTGTACTCTCAATGTTTTATTATAATATCCAACGATGTGTTTTAAAACGACACTTTAGGTCGCTCAATATAAATCTGTGATGTGGTGTTATGACGTCAATCCCCAGAATTCCATTCCGCTGCAAAAACAGTAAATTGGGGTGTGACAAGAAACACCGAGCAATCTTTATCAAGTAATGCTAATTTACTTAACAAAGCTAAGAAGAATAACCTTTTATTATAAACTCTAAATCCGCTTATTATGCAGATACTCTAATACAACTCTAAGATAATCGAAATTCTCTCTAAAACACTAATTAACTTGTGAATTGTAACTCAAACTCATAGACTCATTTCTCTAATGCCAATCTAGGAGTCCTTTTATAGGCTCAAGGATATCCTAGTCGGTTTACAATTGATAACCTTGTACGACAAGTAATCTAAACATAGAATACAATACTTTCCATAAAGGAATAACAGTTCTTTTGATCTTGCAGTACTTTGACTTTTAGGTGCAGTACTTTGACTTTGTCTTTAGCAGTACTTTGACTCTTTGACTTTTCCCAAGATTTTGTTTTACGGTACTTTCATATCTTCAGTACTTTCATGTCTTCAGCACTTTCATATCCCAACAATCCTCCCTTAACTTGAATTCTACTTGCTTGACTTCAAGTTCCTTTATGAATGTATCTTTAACAGCTTCATCTTTAAGATCAGATTGTTTCTTAGTCTTTTCAATATATCTCTCAGAGTGTCCTGCTTGCTTGTCAAAGTATCTCTTAGAATTTTTCTTTCTCACAAAGATCCAGAAGCTCCATCTTTTCAACACAAAGATCATATGACAATTTGTACATTAATTCCATTTAAGTTGCATACTATTCTCATCACTTCCAGGGTGTGTTAACTCTGAGAGGTGAATCATTGAAAATATAATGGTTTTAGATCTCTTTACCAAAGCCATTATCTTTGGAGTAGCCAGATGTTTTGGTGTGTAAGACCATGGTACATTGATAACCATATGATTTTAGCAAATCATCAGCTATCAACAGATTTGATTTGTCTTTACCAAAAGTTGTACCCTTCTCGACTAGTTAGTTCTTTTATCTAATGGTGAACTAATTACCAATAATGGTTTTTCCACGGCCTTTACCACAAGCCATTTTCTTGTGGGCTAGCCAACTCTTCACATTAACGGATATGGTGAGTTGATTACCATACAACTTATTAGCAAGTTGTCAACTAAAAACGGATTTGATATATCTTTACCAGAGCCGTTTGCTCATGCATTAGCCAATCCTTTTGTAACCATGGTGGATTGATTACCTATTTGATGTTGCCATCTCAAAATCCATTTATTTAACCTTTGTTTCAAAAATTTGTTACTTAACAAAAGGTTTCATTGAAAAATTACTTAACTGGTTTTAAAGGTGCAAGACTTTGATGAAAGTATCTTGTTTGATCGCCAGCACTTTGAATAAAGTACTGATTTATCAAAAATTATTCAATAAAACTCATACGGTTTATTCATCTTCTTCAAAGACAATGGTAGTCCGGTTGATAAATAAATTGATAACCATGCAAGCAGTTTCATTATCCTCTTCTACTTCCAATCCATGCTCTAACATTCTTCTCATGAGCTCAACTGTGAGAGGATATCTTCTGTTTACAAACATGTGTATCATTTTACCATTCTCTAGCTCCAAAACATGAACTCCAGATTCTTAAAAGAATCTCCAAAGAAACAATTTCCCAATTTTCTTGATTTTTCCATATATCATCAAAGCTTTCCTCTTCCTCGAGGTTCCCACATGGTTATGAGATCTCCAAGCAAAACTAGACCAATTCCTTCCGATGGAATATCTCCAAAATAAGCTTTTACCACATTATATAGATAGAATAAATCCACTCTATCTATAATATGTAACAAATCCCATAACCTATTGAAAACTTTGAAGCTTTCATCTTCCTTATGAAAAATCATATAATCTCCTTCTTTAGATTTTACAATATCAAAAGCACTAATCAGATCTCTGTTCATCTTCATATCAGCATCTTCTTTTGAATAATCAAAATCTACCACTCTGAGATAATTTCTTAACGCATCTTTAGACTCAGATCTCAATTCAACTCTTTCTTTCTTTGAAAATTGTCTATCTCAGTAACTTCAGTTTTCTTTTTCTTTTTAAGCTCTTTTTTTTTTCCTTTCAGCTTGGTCCAAAAAGCTTCTTCTCTAAAATCCTTGATATCTCAACACTCTTCTTATAAGCTTCAGCCTCAAAGATCATAGAGTCTTTTCATGTCAACATAGTTCAACTTCTTAATCCTTTATACCCTCTACCTTTCAAATATGCCATCATTGCATTCCCGTCCCTTAGCTAAATTAGGTCTTCTAGGAATATATCTAATGAGTAGGTGATTGTAATGGTTCTTCAGCTTCAGTATCTAATTGCTCTTGCAACTTCTTAGCCACTTCTCTACTTTGAGCTTCTTCAAACTTCTTGGTACAGCTCTATCTTTAGCATTTAATTCTTCTAGAAGTTTTCTAGCAGCAGCTTCATTCCTAGCAACTTCAATTGCTCTAATCTCTGCTAAAGTAATTTTCTTCTTCTTTTCTTCTACTAAAACAGCTTTCCCTTTATCCTTAGGATCAATTGCAGGTTGAGAAGTTCTTTGTTGTTCATCTTCTTGCACTTCTCTAATAGTAACACCACCTCTAGGTTGTGATAATTCTTGAAAAATTGTAGCAATGAACTCATCATCACTTGTAGAGTGAATTGGTTTGAGAATAGCTTCCTCCTCTTCTTGTATAACAGTTGTAGAAGGACCAACTTTTTCTTCAAAATTCAAAACTCTTGGAGTTATCACTTCTTGTCTAAAAGTACTTTCTTTGTTGAAAAGCATTAGTTTGTTGTTCAATACCTTGTTGTTCAAGCACCTTGAACTTGTTCAAGACGTTGTTGTTCAATACCTTGAACTTGGTCCTCTTGTTCATCAAGTACTTTCGGGTTGTTTCTTCTTCTCAACATCTTCTTTCAAATTATCTTTTTCTAAATTCCTCCCAAAGTTGACAGAAGATTGTTGATGAACCTGGTGGCGTTTGTTTTTCTTAGACCGCTTTTTGCCTTTTTCTTGATTTAACCCTGATTCAAAATTGTTGAACTAATGGCCACACAAAAGTCTTTAGCCTTCGAAACTTCAACTTTAATTTCTTTATCTGTTTGGCTTGAACCTCTGTAGTCTTTTTCAACTTGACCAACTCCCTTGTCAAAACATAATTATCCAATGTGATTTCATCTGAGGTATGGTATCTCAATCCTCTCCTTGAATAGGTGAAGGATCCTCCTGGTTGAGAAACAGAACGCCCTTTTGGAGATGGAGAAGGTGAAACTGCAACATGTTCTTGAAATTTAGTACTAGGAGAAGCAAGTACCTTGCGAGATGCACCTTCTTTTGATGTAGCTCAGAGAGAAGCGGTACTTGCAGTAAAAGATTTGCAGATGCAAGACTAAGCAGATATGCATCTTTCATACATGCATCTTCAAGATCATCCTACGTACTGAACAACATCCATTATGGAAGTTGTTAAAGGAGTATCTTGACCCTTGAATAAAACACTCCTTTTGCCATAAAAGTAAAAATCTTGGATTGTTGAACAATAACAGTAATAAAGGGGTTTTGGCACATCGAAAGTTGCTTGTTTAAGAAAACCTGTATAAACCTTGGGTACATTAGCCAAGTAGATCCATGTGAAATATGCGAGCATTCCATCCAAGATTAGCCTTGAGAAGTTAAAACTCTATCTCAGTAGCTAACCCAACCATAGCGTATGCTATATTTGACCCAAACTGCCCCCAAGAGGTACTCTTAGCACTTATGCAATGGAGCAACACATGAACCAAAAACTTCCAATGCGGACAAAATAATTGTTTTCTAAACGTTTGTTCATTCAAAGATCCTTCATAGCCAATATATCGAAAAGTATCCCATATCAACTGCTTATCAAACCTTAAAGCCCCATCTGCATCATTGAACAATAAATCTTCGCGAATGGAGTCTTCAGAATCTTAATAGTTTTTCCAAAGAATCGTTGATCTAATATAATATTCATCATTCTCCATGTTATCTTTAGCATTAGCCCAAAATTCTTGAATCCAGGGCTCAATAATATCCGGCTCCACTAAAAGAGCATAACTGATAGGCGAACCAGTAAGATAATCAATGATATCATGAAAGAGTATATTCGCGTCAGTCTTATCCAAATTAGCATAACTCGATTGGTCGCAAAAGGATACCGTCAAGAGAAGGGTATTGACTTTGAAGAATCATTTGCTCCTGTTTCTCGTATCGAGGCAATCAAAATCTTCTTGGCTAATGCTGCAAGTAAGAACATGGTAGTCTATCAGATGGATGTAAAGACGGCATTTCTTAATGGAGATCTGAAAGAGGTCGTCTACGTCAGCCAACCTGAAGGCTTTGTTAATCCAGAGCATCCTACTCACATTTATCGTTTGAAGAAGGCTCTTTACGGTTTAAAGCAAGCTCCAAGGGCATGGTATGATACACTATCAAAGTTTCTTCTATCACGGATTCATAAAGGAGGCTTGATCCTACATTGTTCACCCGGAAGTCAAGCAAACATTTAATTCACGTTCAAATTTATGTTGATGATATCACCTTTGCCTCGACTGACCCCAATGAGTGTGACCGTTTTTCAAATGAAATGGGTTCTAAATTTTAAATGTCAATGATAGGACAAATGTCATTTTTCTTAGGATTACAAATTTCACAAAGTCCCGGAGGCATTTTTATAAATCAATCTAAATATGCAAATGAGATTTTAAAGAAATTTGGATTTGATTCTAGTGACCCTGTTGACACTCCCATTATTGAACGTACTAAACTAGATGAGGACCACTCAGGGATCATGGTAGACCAAACGAAATATCGTTGTATGATTGGATCCCTGATGTACCTCACAGCTAGTAGACCAGACATCATGTTTGCTCTTTGCATGTGTGCTAGATACCAAAGCTAAGCCTACTAAGAAGAACCTTGAAGCGGTTAAACGGGTCTTTCGGTATCTCCAAGGAACCATCAATATGGGACTTTGGTACCCTAAGGACACCGGTATCTGACTATGGCTTTGAATTCAACAAAATTCCTCTGTACTGTGATAATAAAAGTGCTATTGCTCTCTCATGCAATAACGTACAACACTCAAGAGCAAAACACATAGACATTCGACATCATTTCATCGAGGAGCAAGTTGAAACAGCAGTGGTGGAACTTTACTTTTTTTGAGGATCTAATAGAATTAGCGATATCTTCACCAAAGCCCTTCCTAGAGAACGTTTTGAGTTTATCCTTCCACGTCTTGGTCTAAAGAGTTTACAACCGAAAACACTCAAGCGTCTTCAAGAGGAAGAAGAGGAGTAAAGGTCTTTATTCATCTATCTCTTGTATATATTTAGTCAAAATTTTTTTTTTTAAATATATATTGCTATTTTGTCATGTTTTTCCTTATTCGATATCATCTACGGACTTTGTGTTGACATTCAAAGAATGTCACGGGTTTTTAGATGTTCTTCGAATGCACATAGTTTTGTTAAAAAAGGCGGAGAAAAATGGTGGTTTATTGTCATTTCAGGGAGTAACCCGTTTTAAATGAAAAGAGCAGAGCCATGCTTTATCTCATGTTTCAAGTCTCATGCTCTGTTTCTTATAATAAATGTTTGTTATCAAAAAGACAAATGTTTCTCTTTTCAAATATTTTTCCTTCTAATGATTCTTCTGAAAAATATTTGTCATCTAATGAAAACAAAATTGTTTTGAAAACACTTCGGACTCTATTTTGAAAATCAAAAGAACTTATCAAGTGTCAAAATCTCAATCCATCAATCAACAACTTTCGTCATTGATTGAGGGGAGAATGATTTTTCAATTAAATCAAAAAGTGTCCTTTTCAAACAATTTGCACTTAAATGAGCAAGGTCTACTCTAAAGGTTTTACAATATTTTACACAATTGGTTCAAGACCTTGGTTATCATTATGTTTTCAAAAGATAATCATGCATGTTTAATCAATGGAGTTTAAAGCCTCAAAATCAAATCCTTATCACCAAAACGTTTTTCATAATCAAGTCACAATTCTCATTAAAAGCTTTCAAAATCAATTTAAATCTACAGAGATCACAAATCTCAAATGATTTCATAATTGTGATCGGGGGAGAATTTGTGATTTAAATTGGACTTAAACTGATAATTCGATAAATGGTTTCATAAGTGTTTAGCAAGTTTTCCTCTCCGCATGTAATAAACGATTTTAAATTTTCCATGCACATGTTGAGGGGGAGCATCTACTTTCAACCTCAAATTATTGAAACGTGATTGAATTGTCTCTAAGTGCATGTTTCTTCCAATATGTGCAAAACTCTTTCAAACTTCGAGGCACACATTGAGGGGGAGCAAACCTTTGAAAACCTCATCCTTCCTCAAAATGCTTTATCTACTCAAATTGATTGGGAAGTGATGATGATCATTTTTAGAAAATGTTAATCAAAAGATTGGACCTTTCATTCTTAATCTAACGACTTCAAAGATCTCTTGCCTCCATATGCTAAACTGTAAAGCCCCTTTATCACGTATACCAAGCAAACCAAACACAATATGCGTAAATAAGAAAGAAAGAAAGATGAGATGGTGACTTAAGATGTGTAAATCGTGTATGTATTTAGAGAGGTAGAGAGAAGAAAGATGAAACAATAAGTTGTATATTGCTTCAAAGGAAAACACACACACACACACTCAAGCACACCCCTCAAATGACATACTTGAGGGGTATTTATAGTACAAGTAGAAGATGCCCTAAGGCTTGGCCATGGGCCTTGAGATGGACTTGGACATGGATTGGGTTACATGAACTTATACAAGGCTAACTTAACTAAACGTCTAACCATTTAGCTTAGCCCAATCCATGAGCCCTTTGACTATTCTAGCACGATATCTAACACACGCTTAAAAGTTCCTAAATGTGAGTAACCATCACTTCTAATAAAACTATTAAGGCTAACAATCTCCCCCTAAGGGGTGGTCATTCAAATGATGCTCCACTTGATTTGGTCTTTACTTTTCTTGAGCTCGAACTTTGTGTGTAGATATAGAATAGTCTTGATTCTTTGTTCTTCATGCTTTGTGATCGCTAATGTGTTGTTCTGCCATTGTCAACTTCGTTGGTTAGGTATCTCCACGCCATTCTCCACCATGCTCACACTTCTATTTGACTTTGAGTTTCCAATGATGAAGTTCTCGAGTCTTTACACTTTGTAGATTCTTTGACATTGACGAAGAATCATCTTTAACTTTGAGTTGCCTTTGATTATGATGAGAACTTTCATGTGTTTTTGGTATGAGCATGTGGCGAAGTCTCAGACGATCCATCCGCCCGAGCTTCCATAAGAATAAAACATAAAACAGGTTAGTAATAAGCGGATTCCGGCACTTACAAGTTTGAATTTCGAGGGTGTTAACACCATAGTGTGAAAACACGTCTCTAATTTTACGAGGCGCCTTCTGAACCGGAGTCCCACAAGTGAGATAACGCGATGTACCGACGTACATCTACAGTTCAGATGAGTCGCTGAGGTACACCGAAGCATCACCCACGACTGTAGACCGCTTGAGACACACCTGCGTAATCCACGGAGAATTACCGAAGTGACTGCTGTCGAGCGCTGATGTTGACCCCGGCAGAGTTTCCATTCAATCATCGAAGATCACAAATGTGAAACTTCTCATAAATGTTCTGGCAAATTGCTAAGATCTGCGTAGGACTCTAGAATATATCACTCGTGTCCTTATTGATGAACAAAAAGCGATGTCATGTCAAGTGTTCCTATGAGATCTTTTGATGAATCTCGTGGCTCTAGACTCAATAGTGCATTTTGGTTTCCTAAGCGGAGACTAGGGAGAGGGTCTCCTTCTTCAATACCAACGATCTTTAAGAGAAAGTCAATAGATTATGTAGGGTTCCCAGTGAGAATGAAACAAATCCTTTTAAGAGGAATTGAGTGGCTAGAAGGTTAGTGCAGTGCAAGGCCACTGGGTCCATGACGTCTTTGTCTTCAATACCGTGTCATCTAGTGACAACCAAGAGCAGATGAATTGAACCGGTTTACGCCCTAAGGTTGAATTTGGAGGGCTATTTCTTTTCACCCTTTCATTACATTTCTTTTTAATTCTTCAACCCCTTCTTTCTCCTTTCTCACATTACTCCTTTTTTTCAATCATACCTAAGGACTTCTAGTTCTAACTATTTGTGATGTCCTTGGGTAGATCTCTCCGGCTCTGGCGGATCATAGGACGGATTTTCCTATCCTTAGTCACCTTATAACTCCATGACTGTCCTATTGTTGCCATAAAACCATTTTTCTTGAAAATCTCTCAGAGTGTTTTTGATAGAAAAACATGTTTGGAACACTCCGCGAGTTTTATATTTTTAGAAAACACTCCCCCTTCACATGTGCTTATAAGTTTTAACAGAAATCTGCACATATTGGGTAGAGTTCGCACTTTTGAATTGATCAACTTTCAATAGACAAGACCGATTCGAGACACGTTTACATCACTAGTGAACTAGCTTGAAATTATTACCCGCCCGTCAAGTCCATAGAAAGTTTCGAAATGGTACATTTATCGACTTTGATTACTCGTCAATTCATTGGTTCCGGCCTCGAGTCGAGCTCTTTGAGATTCAAACAACGATCATTAAACTTTTGATCACAAACAAAATGATTAAAAGATATGTTTTTTCGAAAAACATTTGGAGAGAAACTGATTTAGCATGAATTTTGGAACAATTTTGGTTTTATACTCCCCCTTAACGAAAGCATATTTTTCAAACAGAAAATTTAGAATCAATTAAGGGTTAGAGAGAGTTATCTTGGTACCAAATGTGAGAGATTTTGAAAAATCTTTTTGAAAAAAATTTCGAATCAATGGTACTCAAGATGATGAAGATATTGAAAATCTTTTGAAGATTTTGAAGAAGAATTATCTTCATTTGTTTTAGGATAAGTGCTCGATATTTACGAAAATCGATTTTGCATTGCACTTTCCTTTCTTTAAAGATCGGGTTGCAAGCTGAAATACTTACAAGCCATTATGTTTTTAGGAATAGTGCTTGAAAAATATTTAAAAACCTTTGATTTTGATAAGCACTTTCCTTTCTTTGAAGCTGGGTCCCAACGATGTGATCGAAGCCATTATTTTGAAGTCAGGGTTTCGTCAAGTATACGAAAAGCCATTATTTTAAAGAAATTTTTGAGAAACGACATGTTTTAGAAAACATTTAATGAACTCTCGCTCAAGCATCTGTACATGCCCGTATCATTGTTGAATGACATTTCTAGAACGTTGCAATATCGATTATAACGAGACATGTCGTAGAAGAATATTTTTGGATTTTTGATTTTATATTGTTTTTGTATTTTTTGAACAAATTTTCTATTTTTGTATTTTGCTTTTGTTGGTTTTATAAAAGAAATGGAAAATCAAAAATAGAAGATAGAGAGAATGAAGAGTTTACTGAAATTGGAACCCTCTGATGAGTGGGTTCGAGATATTTGATTCACACGCAACCAAAGAAGAAGAGTTTTCACAAATAACAATGTTAGAAGTACAAGATTCCTCACGGTGAGGGTGATCACTATCAACGGTTGTAGTGGTTTTGACTTCCTTATCTTGATGAGTTTCACTATTATCCGTGTTGGAGCAAGTATCAAAAATCTTTCCTGTGGGAATCCATCTAAGACCTATTGTGTGAAAACTTTTCCCGCTGGGTTTCCACCTAAAGGTAAGATCTAGGAGTTGTTTTCTTATCAGATGCAGCGGAAGACTCTTTTTAGAAAAACTACGCCCCCAAGAGATCCACCTATTAGGTTTCCTATTGATGTTCATCTTGTCACCGGGTTTGTTTCTATTTGGTGTCTTAGTGGATTGTGCCTTGTCACGAGAATTATCTTTCTTGAGATATTGTAAGGCACATGCATCATGATTAGAAAAAAGATACATTTTTACATGTAGTACGCACAAATTCAATATTCTTGTTTAAATCAGCAGCTTTAACTTTGTCACTACAGTCTTTTGGAAATTGATTCTTGTTCGAAAAAGACTTAGAATTCCTAGTGTTGTTGTCTAAGGGCATAGCATTTTCTTTTGCGCAACTACTCTTAGATGCAAGCCAATCCCTAGTCTTTTGTAGAGTGTTCCTAGGTAATGGTTTACTACTACTAGCAGTGCCTTGAAATCTTGTAGAATTCATCACCCTAGATGTTTCACCTAGAATTCGCTTTTCGAAGTCTGTGGCCTTTTTCTAGCTTCTTCTAGATAGTGATTGTTGACCATGTCGTTAGAACCAATGATTCTTTAACCGGATTTTTGGTCACATTCCTTGTACTAGTCCTAGAGATGCCGTGTGTAATCACTTTTGGTGTTTCAGAATCGCTTCCTTTTTCAAAACTTTTGATAATTCTCTTTTAATAGGCAAAGTTTGTGGAGGACTGCTTTTTGACAAATCATTTTTCTCATTGACTTTTGGAGAGGCATAGAAATAGACATTTTGGTTTGGAAACTGGTTTTGGAACATTTGCTTTCTCCTCAGTCAATGGTTTTGTAATCTTAGTATCCACAGCCTTTCCTTTTTGACATTCCAACTGAGCCCTCAAAAGATCATTTTGCTCTTTCATGTCCTTGTAGGCAAGCTCATACTACGTTTGTCATACTTGCATTCCTCGATTTTTGATCAAGTTGTTTAAAATAGGACACGCTTTTCTTTTCAAGTTTTTCAAGAGCTTTTTCATACTTTTGAAATAATTGGGAGGTCTCAGATCGAGTCTTTCATGATCTTCAATGTAATATGTTTGTAAAATGATGGACATGATGTCTGTAGTCATAACATCTTCGAAGAGAGAATCATTCAAATTTTCCAAAACTTTGATGTGTTCAAAACTTTCATTAGCTTGCTTTACCAGGGATTTATGGTCCTTGACAAAGTCAGCTGTTTCTTTCAAAAGTGCTTGTTCAACATGAATTACCCTTTACTGCGATGGCATTCACGAGGGGCAATTTCATTTTCAAAAACCTTTTTGTTCAATATCAAAACTAGAAAACCGATGTTGGTTGTATATGGGTTTTAGATTTAACACTCCCTTGAAGATACCCAATTCTAGTTTTAACGTCATCTAAAATGCTTCCAGTATCACTTGTGTTAAAAGGATTGTTTGAAGACATTTGTTCGATTTTCAAAAGAGATTTGGAAACTACAACCGTTTTGAAACGGTTTTGAAACGGTGTTGACACTTTGTTTGAAACACTTGGTGTGATGGAAAACTTTGACGTTTCTTTTTGATTAACAAAAGTAATCCCATTAATTTTGTTCCATTTGTTATAATCAATCGGTTTAAGATCTGGATTCTTTTGTTTCATTTTTGATCTACTCTCCTCGGATAGTTCCAACGTTTCAAGAGAATCACGAACAATTATGGGTTCATGCAAAGGTTGTCCATTGTTCAACACATTCCGTTCTTTTTGAGCTTTCTTGAGGAACGAAGGAGGTGAGTTACCAAGAGCCATTTTATGTGAAGTGTGAAAAATCGGATTTGCTTGATTAGAAAGCATCTTGTTTGTTTTAGCGGAATGACCCGTTGTAAGAAGCAAATTATCCAATTTCTTTATAGTTTCATTTTTATCCAGAATTTCATCAAGAAGAGAATCTTCTCGCTTTTGAAAATCAAGAATCAATCAAGCTTTTCTTCTCTTTTCAAGATCGAAAACATTGCTTTTGTTTAGAAAGTTGGTCGTTTAGATCAGCAATTTCCTTGTTTAAAGATTTTATTTTCAAGTTCAGATTCACATCAAGTGTGTCATACTTGATTTGCAATTGTTGTTCTCTTAAAATAGAATCTCGATAACCAATTTCTAATTTCGATATTTTGTTTGTATGAAATTCATAGGCTCTGGCGTTCTCTTTGTAACTCTCAAGCTCAATGGTCAATTTAACATTCGCGGCCTTAACTTCGCGATTGACCTTACTAACTTTCTCAATTTCAATGCCACATTTATTGATTAATGATTCAAAATAAGCACGCTGTTTCCTCATCAGTCAGATTTTGTGCCACACAGCCTCCATTAGGATCCACATCCGGAGTTTCAGAGTTAGTATTGCTACAACTCGGATTGTCCATATATGTATCATAAGTAGGTGTCAAGGCCTGCAGCTTTGTCGAATGCTTCGTCATGAGTAAACACATCAAATATGACATTGTTATAGCATGGTTCAATGATTGGTACCTCTCGATAATCAGATTGGCCATAGACAGGAGGTGAGTCCCACTCGGTCATACTTAGCTTCCTGAAGATTTGCCATGAAGATGCAATTCGAATTGAGTTCCTCGAGGTCTTCCAATTCATCCACAATAGCTAAAAGTCATTTTCCTCACTAATCAGTAACCCTCAAGATCTAGCTTATCCGCTAACAAAGCAGCTTTCCCAAGAAAATCACCAGTCTTCTTGTGCAGTTTAGTGGGACAGTTTCTTGCCATGTGACCCACTCCTTGACAGTTATAACACTTAATCTGATTACCTTGATTCACATTTCCATGATTCCCAACGACCGAGCTCGCAACATTCCCATTCTCGATTACCCACGCTCTATTCCCAACATTCGTCCCATTAACGATTTCCAACATTCGACCCAACCGATTACCCTCGATATGGAACCGTCTGATTACCCATATAAACCCAAAAGCATATCCTGCGCCGATTTCCAATAACTCCAACCATTTGTCCTTGATTTCCCATATTCACACCCTACTGCAATTTTCCTGCTACAGTGTTTGATGATATCCTTTGGTTGTTGTTAGTAGGTGTGGAATAGCGACTTTTAGTTGCGCTACCCAAGAAAGAGTATATCCGCTTGCAAGGTCGCTTCGGGTCATTTTCGATCGTGATTCCTTGTTCCGGTATTGTTGTTTCGGATAGAATTGTTGTTGTGTTTGTGGAATGAATTGCTGCAAGTTGTTGTTGTTGGAAGATGATGAAGCTTGTTGTTGTGTATTCACTGGAGTTTGAGTCTTTGCAATGAGTGCCAATGGATCATGATTCTTTGCCAATCTTTCTTGCTCGACTTCATTCGCTTCAAATTGGTTTTGTTTCGAAAAAATCATTCGTTGATCAAAGTTCAATTGATGTAAGTCTTTTGTTTGGTTGACAATAGTGACATATCGTCCCCATTCTTCCGGAAGATTATTCAGGAACTTGATGTTTTGAACGATAGTTCTGGGTGCCAACTTGTTTCTAATTAGCTCATTCATCAAAGTGCAAAACCTTCCATAGTAGGATTCAATGGTTCTCCCGAGCCGAAGTAAACTTTTCCCATTCAAGTTAGCGCTTGTTCTCCATGTCTTGTTGACCAATTTCTGTTCCATGACAAAGCCGTCTTACACGTTCCCACATATCGAAAGCGCTTTCACAACCGCCTACCGCAGAAAGATGTCTATTGGTAAACCCGCTTGGACAATATGAATTGCCATATCATCTGCATCGACTTGTTTTGATCCTCTCAGTTATGATTCGATCATTCTTGAGATGAAAAGATGGTGGGATGTCAGGAGTTCCATGATCTGGGATTTGACGAGGCTTGAATGGTCCATTCTGAATGGAGTTAATCATGAGTTTTCCATTAGGTTTAGTCTTGATGTAACGGAGCATACGACTTGACCATTGAAGATAACCACCTTTTGCCAACATAGGAGGTCGGTTTTCGACACCGGCTGCATGAATGTCTTGTTGAGTTGCCATTGATGAAGGTATGATCCGATAAAGTTGATGTAGGATCGATTCAACGATAAAGGAGTTGTGGTTGATGAAGATTAAGCCCAGTTGAGGTGTTTCCGAAAAGTCGACTCGAACCTTGGTTCAAAAAAAAAATTTCGCCCAAAATTTGAAATTCACTATAAAAATCAATTCTAAGGTCGTATGAAAATTTGAGTTATGAAAATTTTGACGCCAAATTTGACCGAAAATTTGAATTTAGGCCCAAAAATTTGAATTTTGACCAAAATTTTCACAGTTAAACCAAAATTTGAATCTCGCGTAAAAATTGAACGCTTAGTCTCCTCAAAAATTTAAATTTTACTCAAGTTTTCCCGCCAAAAATTTAAATTTTTTTTTTTAAACCTTAGAAGGCGAGAAAGAGCTTTGGCGAGACCAAAGAAGTTACGAGGAGGATATGGTTACGAGTAGGATGTAGTTACGAGTAGGATCTTATGCGTAGGAAGCTTAGGCGTAGGATTCCTTATGCGTAGGATCTTATGCTGATTCCTTATGTGGATCTTATCGTAGGATTCTTAGCGTAGGATCTTATGCAAGAGAAACCTTGCGTAGGAACCTTGCAGTAACCTTGCTTATGTAGACAAAGTTACTCGTGAAACCTTACGCGTAATTTTGAAGTTATGCGTAGAGTTACTCGTAAGCTTTTAGCTTATGCGTAAACTATGGTTAAGAAACCAAAAATCCTTTACACTGCGTCACAGCAGGAAGAGATATCCACAAGTCGAAGTGTTCCACACACTTATCCAAGTGAGGGAAGCACCGAGTAATAAATATAGCACGCAGGATTCTTCACCAAAAGTTACGAGTAGAAACTAGGTTTTGACTTTTGACTTCTACCATAAGAAATTTCCAACGATTCAAATGATTTCTTACCCATAGCCTTAAAACACCTCGAATAACCCAAAAATGTTGACTTTGTCCACCCAAAGTGCTTAGAAAAGTTACGAGTAGAAAACTAGGGTTTTGACTTTTTGACTTCTACTCGTAAGAAATTTCCAACGATTCAAATGATTTCTTGCAATGATATCCTTAAAAACACTCCAATAACACAAAAATGTTGACCTTTTTCACCCAAAGTGCCTAGAAAAGTTACGAGTAGAAATGACCAAAACCAAATAATGAGCTTAAAATGAAGAAAAACACGTAAAGCTTCGAACTTTTTGCAAAAAACTGAAACTTTAGCACCAAATAAACCTTAAACCACAAGAATCTTGAATTTCTAAGTGCAAAATTAAAGCTTTAAGCTTGACAAAAACGATAAAGAGAGCCTTTTACGCGTAACCCTTCAAAACAAACACAAACACTCCTAAACCATTGTTAGGCGATTGATACCAATTGTAAAGCCCCTTTATCACGTATACCAAGCAAACCAAACACAATATGCGTAAATAAGAAAGAAAGAAAGATGAGATGGTGACTCAAGATGTGTAAATCGTGTATGTATTTAGAGAGGGTAGAGAGAAAGATGAAACAATAAGATGTATATTGCTTCAAAGGAAAACACACACACACACACTCAAGCACACCCCTCAAATGACATACTTGAGGGGTATTTATAGTACAAGTAGAAGATGCCCTAAGGCTTGGCCATGGGCCTTGAGATGGACTTGGACATGGATTGGGTTACATGAACTTATACAAGGCTAACTTAACTAAACGTCTAACCATTTAGCTTAGCCCAATCCATGAGCCCTTTGACTATTCTAGCACGATATCTAACACACGTTACAAAGTTCCTAAATGTGAATGACCATCACTTCTAATAAAAACTATTAAGGCTAACATAAACAATTTCTGAATATTATGCATATGTTGAGGGGGAGCATTTCTAAAAATATCAAAACAATTCAGGTACAAAATGCTTTACTAATATATCACAAGTATCTGGATTGATTTTCAAATGGCTTTCAATTGGTTTCAAGTATGGAAGATCAATACCAAAAGACCGATCAACTTTACTTCATGCATGGTGATATAAGGATGATAAGGTTAGGTTGAGGTCCCATGATCCGCCAGAATCGGAGGGATCTACCCAGGGACAATCCACTAGTTAGTGTAGAAGTCCTTAGGTATGATGATAAAATGAGAAAAAAAATGAGATATGGGAAGAGTGCGGATGAGACTGAGAAATCGAATAAACCCAACAAGGTTCTAGTTATGAAGTCTCGGTAAGCACCGGTAAGGAATGAAGAATGAAAAAGAATTGAATGTGAAAAGGGTGAAAATAAATAGCCCTCCATTTATTTAACCTTAGGGCAAATACTGGGTTCAATTCATATGCTTTCGGTGGTTACCAGGTAACATCGGTATTGAAGACAAGACGTCATGGACCCAAAGTTGACGCGACCTGCGCACTTCATCTTCCCAAACCACTCAAGTTCCTCTTAAAAGGACTTGTTTCATTCTCACGGGAACCGGTAATCTATCGACCTTCTGATATTGTTGATATTGAAGAAGGAGACCTTCTCTAGTCTCACGCATAGGAACCAAATTATGCACAATTAAGTCTAGAGCCACGAGATCATCAATAAATCTCATTAGGACAATTTAAATAAAGACTGCTTCACACATTGTGGAAAGAGAGATTATATCTTGAGTCCTACGCATTCTCCTTGTGGTATTGCCGTAACATCCGAAAGGATATGTAAACTTATTCACAATCAAGATGGAAAGCCTTCTGGAGCCAACATCAAACAAGCTCTTGGTGGGTGGCATGTGAGATCTATCCAATAGATCAACCATGTGACAACCGAACATAAAACAATGGGCGATTCAATCTTTTGAATCACTCCGGTTCAAAGTTATGGATTGACGGATACCTTTGAAAACCGTAATGTGCTTAAAAACACTTTTCTCAGAAAGCACATCGATCCGGTACTATTTCTCAAAATAAAAGGTGTTTACGATTGATAATTGATTTTCATTAAAACCTTCGTTGTATTGCAAAACAATCTCTATTGGGCATACACTCCATTGTTTCTCAAATCTCTTTTCATCAATCGCTGAATCTCAATTGCGTTGGTTCACTCACTGTTGTTTTCTTTGAGACGCTCCGCTTTGAGAACAGCTAGAGTACCAAGTAAACCCTGTCCAAGGAAATTCTTCGAATTATACCGATCACATGCAAGATTTGTACTGATCAACGGGAACCGTGGGTCGTGTACCTCAATTCATCGAAATTAATCAAAGACACTTTCGTGGCGCTTTATTGCTAACTGCTTTATGCGGTACACCCCGACGCTTGCGTAGCCGATCGTAATGAAGGCCAATCCATAGCCGCATGCTCACTCAACACATTCAGTTCCAAAGAAATCATGATTAGTGCATCAACGACTCTGATATTTTCACTCCATGCTTCGCTAGCACGCCAATATCATGAATCAACGAAATCTTCCGCTACTGATAAGAATATATCATGATCCATAATGTGAGCATGTCGGTCCAATTATCACAACATCACATAATACCAACACCACTATGGATGAGTCGAGATTAATGTGGCCGATGATCTCAAAGCCGCTCAAAACTCATTATCACGTGGATCGCTTAAAGACCTCCACTCGCATTATCCGCATGCTAAAATGAAGAGTCAAAGACTACGAGCTACAGAACAAAGAATTATAACAAGAATCCAAGAACAATCTAAGTGTAATATCCGTTTAATGTGTGTTTGAGGTGACCTCCCTTAGGGGGAAATTGTTAGGATTTGGAAAATCCAGTAGCTAAAGTGTCGGTCACCTCAAGTATATATAATCGTTAGAAAGCTCGTAGTCGTAGTTATTTAATGTTAAGTAGTATTTATTTTAGTAACACCGCGTGGAGGACGGACGGTCTTTACCCACTGATGCCCGATCCACAGCCCGTAGGTGGCGTTATTTGTAAGACACTATAAATACCCTCTACCTCCCAAGGTAGAGGGTTGGAGCTTCAATACCATTTTTCTTTGTTTCACATAGTTCCCAACTCTCTTCCCTTTCTCTCTCTAGAACTTTCTCTCTCTAAACTACTTGAACGCCTCTTGTGATTATGGTTTAGTGTGTTTGTGAAATCCAATATCTTACATTACTCATAAGATGTTTTCTTTGGACTGAGACAATGTAAAAGAGTATGTATCAAAAATCTCCATTGGGGACAAAAACCACTCTTTTTGAAAGTAGCCTTTTTATCTGTGGTATCGCACTCATGGATGATAAAATATCATGGATTTCTGGCATAGGTAATATGATGATACCATTGAGATCATCCAATTGGAGAACTCTCCTCAAGGATGCCTCAAGAATATCAATAGTTACCCCATCCACAAGGGCTCTTAGAGCATCCATCGCTTTTATGTGTATCTCCATTCTCAAGTGTTGTGGGTTTTAAAAGCAAAGCATACCTTATATGGGTAGTATTGAGAAAGTCCACAACTGATGAAAAAAGTACACTTCTTCTCGCTTGACTTTTGTAGGAAGGCCACTTGGTTGTGCTCATCTGCAAATTTTAATGATGCCATAGAAACTTTTGACTTAAAACAATATTATGTCAAGAATAATTGAAGGAATAACTAGCCAATTGAGATAGAAAGATATATAGGGTTAGGGTTAAGATTTTTTGTGCAAGAAAGACTATCTTTGGAAAATATTTATCTTAAGAAGATAAAGTATAATTAAGAAAGTAGATAATCTTCTAAAAACTTACCCTATATTTATGGAAAGTGTTTTCTTTCAACGGCTAGTAAAAATAAGTTACCGACACAATCATTGTAACGGCTAGAACAACAAGGTAAAATAACACCGCCGCTGAAACTGTGAACTAGCAAAGGTAATGTTTCACAAAAATTTCAAAGAGCAAAGTGGTAAAGAAAACATATGAAAACTAGATCGCTCTTATCATAGTTTTTAGCAAACTACAAGCTATCAACGGATTTGATATGTCTTTACCATGAGCCGTTTGCTATGGACTAGCCAACTCTTAATCATAAAGAATATGGTGAGTTGATAACCATATAGTTTTTGGTAAACTATCAACCATAAACGGATTTGTCAAGTCTTTACCATTAGTCGCTTGCTCGACTAGTTGATTCTTATGTGGATTAGACATGGTGAATCAATAACCATTTGTTGTGTATCTCAGCTATACACCTTTTAAGATCAACTCCCATCTATGCTTCATAAAAACTTAAACAGGAATACAAGCAAACATATACAAACTCATACAACAATTTCAGTACTCCAAATGTTCCCCTCAACACCGTGAGAACATTAGACAAAAATTTTATGGATTTAACATTCCAATACTTGTTACCAAGTACTGAAATCTTCCCACATCAAGGCCTTTTGTTAATAAATCAGCATAGTTGTCATCAATATGAATTTTGACAACTTGAATTAGTCCTTTTCATAACAATCTCTTATGAAATGGTGTCTAATTTCAATATGTTTAGTCTTTGTGTGTTGAATCAGATTCTTAATAATGCAAATAGTATCGCTATTGTCAATATGAATGATGGTATTCATGAAATTGTACCCATAGTCCAAAAGTTGATTCTCAAGCCATAGAACTTGAGCACAACAACTTGCAGCTGAGCCACATACTCGCTTCAGTTGATGAATTAGCCACCATTGTTTGTTTCTTGCAATCGCCATGACACTAATCTATGGCCAAGAAATTGGCATCCACCTATTGTAGATTTTCTATCTAAACTAGCTCCAGCATAGTCACTATCAGAGTAAGTAACCAAATCTAGAGCAGATTCTCTAGGGTACCATAATCCTAGAGTGGGAAATGCTTTAAGATATCCTAAAATATTCTTTACAGCTAGCCAAGTGAGAGAACTTGGGAGTGACTTGAAACCTTGCACATGGACACACTGCAAACATAATATCTGGTCTAGATGATGTAAGATACATCAAAGAACCAATCATAGACCTGTACATGTGCACATCAACTGCTTCACCACTATTTTCCTTCAAGAGTTGATGTGTAGTGTAGGATCGAAATAATATTGTGTTTGATGATTCAGATGGTCTTGAATGATCAAAATACATGTTAAACATTTTAGAGATAGAAAGTAGAGAGATGGTGTTCTTGGTAGAGAGTTGGTTCAATAAAAATGAGAATGTTAGATTCCAAGCCACACCCCTTCCATGGATGGAAGTGGTATTTATACTTACAAACAATACGTCCTCCTATCAGACTGTGGATCAGTATACAAATGGGTAAAGACCGCCCTTCCTCCACGTTGTTACTCTAAACTAAACTATGCTAATAATTAACTAACTAACTACTAAATAACGTAAATACCGAAACGTCTACGAGCTAACATATGCTAGACCTTAATTGGGGTGACCGACACTTTAACATGGAATTTCCAATTCCTAACAATCTCCCCCTAAGGGAGGTCACCCCATGATTTAAATTTTGAATCCTAGCATTCTTTTCTTGACTTCGTTCTTAAGCTCGTAGACTTCAATTCTTCATCTTCTGCATCATTGTGCTTTAGTAGTGACTCTTCATAGTCCGATTATATTGTACTTTGAGTGGAGGCCTTTAACTGATCCACATCTTTGATGATCTTTGAGCTTTCATTGAGATCATCACCACAAGAAATATCCGATCACCCTTTATTGTGTTGCCATCATGTGGAGTTGTGAGTTTCGGACCAACATGCTCACACTTTCTCGATCATGACATCTTTCCATCGAGTAGCAGAAGCTTTATCGCTCATGATATTTGCGCCTACGTAGCGTAAGCATAGTATAAAAATATCGAGCCGTGTTATGTAGATATGCACGGTAATGATTTCTTCATTAAGTGTGGATGCCGTGAGCATGCGGCTTTGTATTGACTCCTCAATTCGATCACCGCAACCGCCCAAATGTACCGTAAACAACAGCTAGAAATAAAACATACGAAAGTGTCTTTGATCACTTTCGCTGAATTGAGGTACACGCCCACGGTTCCTCGCTTGATCAAGACAAGTACGCCGGATCGTAGGATTCCTAAGAATCTCTTTGACAGGTTTTGCACTGCTTCTAGCCGTTCTCAAGCCGGAATGTCTCAAAGAAGACAACACGGAGTGAGTGAACCAGCGAATTGAGATTCACTGATTGATGAAAAATTGATTTGAAAACAATCACGTATTGCTTGAAGAAAGAGTTTTGCGATATGACGAAGGTTTTATGAGAAAGATCAATTTTCAATCAAAAATACTTTTTGTATTTAAAAGAGTACACATTCGACGTGCTAGAGAAAAGAAGATTTGCACATCAAACGGTTTTTCCAAAAGTATTTTTTTTAATCAGAGATACTTTTTGTGTTTGAAAACATAAGTACACATTCGAAGTGCTAGAGAAAAGAAGGTTTGCACATCGAATGGTTTTTCCAAAAGTATTCATCAATTCATTTCATGGACCAAGGTTGATTCAAGACTGAATCGCCCCATTGTTTCTATCCAGTTGTCACAAGCTTGATCTTTTGCAAGATTTCACATGTCACCACCAAGAGCTTGTTTGATGTTGGCTCTAGAAGGATTTCCATCTTTATCGTGAATACCTTACATATCACTCGGATGTTCTGGCAATACCACAAGGATAATGCGTAGGACTCTTAATATATTCTTACTTTCCACATTGTGTGAAACAACAAGTCTTCATTAATTTTGTGTCCTAATGAGATATTGTGGATGATCTCTTGGCTCTATTCCCAATTGTGCATATTTGGTTCCTGTGTCGGAGACTAGGGAGAGGGTATCCTTCTTCAATATCAACAATCTCTAAGAGAAAGTCGATAGATTATGTCGGCCTCGTGAGAATGAAACAAGTCCTTTTAAGAGGAACTTGAGTAGCTTGGGAAGTTAGGTGCAGGCGCCACCGGGTCCATGACGACTTGTCTTCAATACCAGTGTTACCTTAGTAAACACTAGTAGCATATGTAATGAACCCAGTTTCTGCCCTATGGTTGAATTATTGGAGGGCTATTTCTTTTCACCCTTTTTATATTCATTATTTTTCATTCTTCAACCCCTTCAGTGCTTACCGAGACTTCATAACTAGAACATTATTTGGTTTATTCCAGATTAGCTCGTCTCGCAGACTCTTCCCATATTCTCATTTTTCTCATTTTTTTCATCATACCTAAGGACTTCTACACTATCTAATGGATTGTCCCCGGTAGATCCCTCCTGCCTCAGGCGGATCATGGGAACGAATACCTAACCTAACCATCCTTATAACACCATGCATAAAGTAAATTGGTCGGTCTTTTGGTATTGTTCTTTCCTTCATGAAACCAATCAAAAAATCATTTGGAAAAACAATCAAGGTACTTGTGATACGAGATCAAAGCATTTTGTACCTTAATAGTTTTGATCATTTTAGAAATGCTCCCCCTCAACATGTGCATATGCTATTAAAATTGTTTGGCACATGGAGGCAAGAGTTCTTTGAAATAATTTCTTTGAAATAATTTCTTGATCACAATTTCCTTAGAAAAAGCCATTTGAATTTCTTTGGTAAATTCTCCCACTCAATATGTGCATAGGATATTTGAAATCATTTTATCACATAGAGGCAGGAGTTCTTTAAAGTACTTACACGATCACGAATGCCATAGAGAAAACCTTTAAAACTCAATCAAGGTACTTTTGGTAAAACATTGAAACCTTTGTACCTTGATAGTTTAATTTCTTTAGAAATGCTCCCCCTCAATATGTGCTTCAATTAATGAAAACGTTTAGCACATAGGGGAGAGTTTCCTGCACTTTGAGTCAAAACGATCACTTGTTATCGATTTATATTTAAATCACATTTTCTCCCCCGATCAAAAATATCAAATCCTTTGAGATTTTGGATCTCAAGTGATTTAAATAGGTTTAGAAAAACATGGGAGAAAACTGTGTTCAGATTAATTTAATTCTGATAGTTGAACAGATTTAGACATTAAAAGATTGTTAGTGTCAGGTATGATAATTTTTAAGAGATCTTTTAGGTAAAATAAAACATTTTCACAATCAAACAAGAACCGAAAAAATTTCATTTTGAAAGACCTTTAACCTTTGAAGAAAATCATACCATGATATAACATTAAATCTTTAGATCGCCACTTATTATAAGGTACAAACGGACTTTTTGATGAAATATCGTTTGAAAATATTTAATATGAAATCAGTTAAGATTTGACTAAATAAAGTCCGGTTGATTTCAAGACTTTGAATTCGATTTATTTTCAAAACAATATTTTCCATTTTCAAAACAATTTATTCAAATATTTCAAAATTGTTTAAAAAAATGGTATCCTGCACAAATATACGTTAGGTGGTTGAGATGCTTATGTTGTTGCTATAGGGCTTGGAAGAAAAACCATCTGCAGATGCAGTGAGACTTCTTACATTGCATTTTTAATGCCAACTTAGGTCAAATTAAGCTCCGTTTCTTCAATCACTTAGAAGAAAATCATCTGCTGATGCGGTGAGACCTCTTACGTTGCATATATGCCAACTCTACACAGAAGTCCAATTAAGCTCCGTTTCTTCATTTGTCAACCCAAGAAATAGTTACCCTTTCCTTTCGGCATCCAATAATATTCAATTTTGGGATCCGGATCGGGAACATTCATATATACCAATATACCTGCATACGTTAGTGAACACACATACATATATATGGTGGTCGACATCACCCAAACAGCAATCGACTAATTAAAATCAATCCAACATATCAATCAGATCATGTAAAGCATGGGAATAATGTGTTTCTCAAACTCTAATCATCTAATTCTAACAATCATATCCTAGGCACCTAGTCCTTCAACGTAAGTTAACATCATTTTTAATTAATCATATAAGATAATTAAGAAAGTCCGTTAGATGATATAAATTTGAAAACATTCTCCCCCTCAATCAATGACTCATTTTCTAAAAAGTTTAAAAGCATCAAGTCATTGATTGAGTTTTCAATTTTACAAAACACCTTCCATTGATTTTCGAGCAACTCATTTTCCACCATTTTTTTGAATACAACAAATACTTTTCTGAAGAATTTTTAGACGGAAAAACATTTGTGTGGGAACAGCAGTCCTTCGACATACTTTTCTCATTTAGTTTTAGGATAAGTGCACGAAATATTTGAAAATTGGTTTAGCGTAGCACTTTCCTTTCTTGAAGAACGGGTTGCTATCTGAAATAATAGCAAACCATAGTTTAAGCACGGGTTACAGTCTGAAGTAACTGCAAGCCATCATTTTAGAAGTGGGGTTACTCAAATAACCGTAGCCATAGTTTAAGTCCGGTTACACCAAATAATCAGAAACCCTATTTTGAGACATGTTTAGAAAAGAATATTTACACCTCGTGCTCGAACTTCATCTATGGTCCCGTGCCATTATTGAATAACATTTCTAAGACCGTAGATGTTATCGATACCAGAAGACATGTGTTGAGAAAAACATATTTTTGGTATTTTTAAATTTTCTGATTTTTATGGGTTTTGTTGGTTTTATATTTTTCTATTTTGTTTTGCTGGTTTTATATTTTTGTATTTGGTTTTAATAAATATATACAAGGATAGAGAAGATGATATAGTTAAAGAAGATGATGATACGAGTACCGAGATAAGGATATCGAGCAGCCCCGTTGTAGAAGATAGAAGTCGTCATCTCTTAAACATTCACCACCAAAGCTTCCAAGGCTCTTGAATAGAAGAGAGAAATAGAACCGACTAAAAGTGAGAATTTGGCAGCTTCCCCCCAAACCGAAAATCTATTAGATGAGCAGATTCGAAGCTCTATTTCAAGCTTGCCTAGCCGATGCACAGAGAAGCACACCATTATCATAAATCCCGCCTTTTTAAGAACGATAATCGAGATTCTTCGCTCGGGTTATATCATCAAGAAGAACATCAACGTATCATCCCACTCATAAATAATCTTCTCAAATTTCATAACCATCAAGTCCCAAGCAATCCATTCCAAAAGGTGTCAAGAGACCACTTCCCCGAGTAGTTGAATTGATGCAAACAATCTCTAAGGCTAGAGCTCACTTAACCCAATACACATTTACCCAACGACAAAGAAACTTATAACATCGGTAGCGATTAAGTCCAATAGCCAAAGAATAACCCCGATGTATACTTTTCTCTCCCCAAGAAAGTGTATGAAGCTCAAGAGCCCGGCAAGTACCGAATGCCCAAAGAGAGAATAACCGATAACATTGAAGAAGCAGGTCAATCACTCGATTATCTCTACGGATGACAATCTCTGCGGATGTCCACTCCGAATAAGTGATTATATCTCTCAATCACCGATTAAGCCCTCAAGTAAAACGGCCGAGCATTCCCAATGTACATAATCTCTCCCCCGATGATTGTGATAACATCAAAATCATCACACACTTGTGTACCTCTTTTATCATCAGAAACTAACTCTTACATCTCTTCCCCCATGTAGTTGGAATAAGAACACTAAACGCCTTGATGAGTAAACCTTGAGTTTCTCTGCGATCATGACATATGTCTTCCCGGGATATCTTCAATCACTTAGAAGAATTAAGTTCATCAAGTTTACTCGCCATGAGTCAAACCTTGAGTTTCTCTCATGTACTAACATTTGTCTTTCCCGGGATATCTTCAATTACTTAGAAGTATTAAGTTCATCAAGTTTACTCGCGTTTAGATACGTGTCTCCTTCCCCCTTGCTGGTTTTGATACTTCAGAATCAGCAACTCATTATACGCCCGAATACTTGAAATCTTATGAGAAGAACACTTGAACTTATGTGAGAATCAACTTGCTGAAGAATGTGAGCAAGTCTAATTGAGGATTAAATTCAACATTTCACCCTCCCCCAATTAGTGCTCTCCCCAAAACAAATCTTTATGATGAATGCATAGATTAAGAAGAAGTCTTTGGATACTCAAATGCAACTCGCCTTAGTCTTCTATCATATAGCGTAAAATGTAGAAATGATCGTAGACCCGACCTTCTTCAAGATTGTCCAGTTGGGGAATAAATAGTTAACATCTACATCTCACCAAAAAGCATCCCCAATTAACTTACAAATAGCAAATCCCTTAACTAAAATCTCTCCCAATAAAACAAGAACGTAAAGATGTTCATCAAGGAAATCGAATCACCAGTAGCTTAACACACCCAAATGGTAACACCAAGCAAACAATCTCATCAAACAAGAACGAAGGTTGTTCGAATCATCATGTTGATGTGCACGTAAAGCATTAACCGGAAGCACTTTGTTAATAAACTCATATCATCTTGTAAAGATGTCAACTAACGCTCTTCAAGAAACACCATGTAAAGATGACCCGATAAGAAGAAGCTCGGTTCTTACATGAGTTAGAGCCGTTTAACCATTTATTCTCGTAAATCAATCAACCATGCAAGAAATTCACACTTTCTCCCCTCAAGAATTCAGCATCGAAGTTGCCATTCTTGATTTAAACAAGTGAATATCTTCAACAAATGTAGTCTATTCACACTTCTCCTCAAAAATTACCACATGATCTCGCCATCATCATATTAGTTGAGCAAGTGGAATAAGAAAACAATCAACAGTAGCTCGGTTCACTTGATGACTGAAGTGCATGGAAAAAGTATGAACCATGTTGATGAGAATGGTCATAATAAGAAGATTTCTCTTCTGAAGATAAAGCGACCTAAACGCATACACACTTTTCTTTCTTTGAGGAATGAGGCTTGAACTGTTGTGTCAAACGCCATAAGAAGATTTCTCTTCTTTTGAAGATAAAGCGCACTGAAACGTATATGTTTCTTTTGTTTAGAGAACGAGGCATGAACTGTTGTGTTCATATGTCATAATCTCTCTCTTTTCAGCTCTCTTGGTAAAACTTGTAATCAACCCATTATCATTCAAGAGGCTCTTTTTGTGACAGCTGATAGAGAAAACCCAATATGATAAATTTGACCCTGAAGTAGAATAGCCCAAACTCGTGACTTAAACTTGCACATGTGTAACAAATAGCGGTGTCGAGAATTCATGCCCATTTGAATCTCTAAGTACTCTATACTCTTCAACCAACCAACCATAAAGTATAAGTTGTACATCACCTCTTGAAAATCCACAATTGAATGTGACACTGAGCACTACAACGTAACTCCTTAAAGCGATAGTTATTTTGTGGTGATAAGATCCCACCCCTGTGTGGTAAAAAAAGGTAAAAGACACCCAACAATAACTAGATTTCCAAGTCTTCGTTTGTAATAATAAGCTTGAACAAGGATCATGAAGAATCTTCATCCAACCATCCCCGATACCTTCAGATACTAAGTACACTCGCCCGTGATATTTCACTTCATCCTCAAATAAATAATAGTGAATTAACCCCGTTGACACATCTTCTGGTTAAAAGCTCAAATCTAGCCTCCTTTGACGTTTTAAGTGAACTCTGATAATGGTTTCATCCCGACCATGGTTAAAAGTACATAACCCCGTAAAACTATGTAATAACCAAACTGTCATGAGGACAATCCAAACAAACACTTAATTCCTGAATTACACTCTTTTATCCCTTCTTCGAAGCAGAAAACATAGCACCAAAGATCGATAAGATCCGTAATTACACTTTCCTTTCTCGTGATGGTTCCATCATAACGGGATTTTACAATTCTATGGTTTAAACCGAGAAATAGTTTCTTTCGAGGGATTTTACAAGACCAAGAATAAACCGTACGATAGATCCGGAAATGTGCTTTACTATTACCATGATGTTTCCATTGTCACGGGATTTTACAAGTCTATGATTTAAACTGAGAAATAGTTTCTTTCACGGGATTTTACAAAATCAAGACTAAACCGTAAACAATGTCAGGTTGAATGTGTTATGACAAAGATTGATTTCGGTGAATATTTGTTTTTGGGGAACATGCAGCGGTTCATCAACGTTTCATTATACAACATCATTAACCATCCAATCAACACTTTGGTAAACACATCATTCACGCATTCTTTCAGCTATTGCAGTGAAAACTAGAAGAAGTAAATCCGATATACCAAGCTTGAACATGAAGAAGAATTCCCAAAATCATGCTTACTTAAACTTGTACTAATCCTTGTGAAAGAGAAACGGTGTACCCAATGTACAAAACGTCTTGACGTATCCTCAATCAAGTGAGACACCGGGTGATAGCTACGTTGTGGGTTAAGCGAGAAAGATTCACAACCGTAACTAAATAGCCAAGTCTTTATCACACTCAATAAACGCCCAAACAAGTCATATTCGTGGAAGGGTAGAAAGAAAGAAGACGAAATAAGTGAACGTGCCCAGAAAACCTCACTTCAAATCCAAATAAGAGATACCGTCCAAAGAACCCCGTAGTCAACATTTTCCAATAAACACTTCTAGCCGTGACATACTATTGTTTGTGAAGATGTATATACCAAAGTACCAAACCCCATAGCCCAACAAATCTCATCATCAAATCTCATCACACACCATCCAATAATCTTGAGAAGACCATATGACCCAATCATGTGAACAGCCCAAACCTGGTTATATGCAAACATCAAGGTCCGGTTTATGAAACTCAATCCAATCATTCAAGTCCAACGTTCAAGTAAAACCGTTTGAGCTGTCACTTCATTACCAAAAGTATGTCGGTCAAGAACCTCAAAGTCATTTTAATCTAATAATAGCTCAAGCCGTGAATAATGTATCCTCCGTGAAAATTATCAATACAAAAAAAATACCATTCATTAAGACAAAATAAGATTTGTATCCGTGACCTCAATCAGTTAATACTCTCGATCAGCCCAAGGACAAAATACTGAAGCCCGATCCAATACAGTCCACAAATTAAAACTCAAAGCCCAAAAGCTAATTCTAGTCTCAAAGCCCACGTCCAACTGTTGATACAAACCCACGATCCATTAAGTGAAACCCGAGCCAAAAGCTACCCATATTACATCCGGCAAATGATCCTAAATATTAGGTCATTTCACACTTAACTCTAAAACACATATACTGAAATATTCGCCTCCTTATTTTTTTCTCTTACTAAAAATTCATCTCCTCACAAATCAGATAAAAAAAACGCTTCTCATCCAGAAGTATCTCATCACTTGACCTTTTCGAAAATGAGTATACAAAAGAGTAACACAACTTTTAACAAAGTTTCTTTCTAGCATGATATCAATCGGTACAGATTAAAACGATTCGGCTTCAAGGTCTTGAAAAGTCAAGGTATTGGGTAGGTATCTGATGAGTGCTTATTCACTCATCATTTTTACCCATCTAAGACCACAAAAACGTCTAAAAACACGGAAATATGACCAAATATACTACAGATATCCTTGGAGTGTGTTTTTATGTGTTTCAGGTACAAAGGATCGAAAACAGGCAAAAACGGACGTAAATGAGCTCGGATTGGAAAACGTGCTTTGTGATGGAGCCGAAGCGATTTTCTACATTTCAGAGCCCGATACACATTTGGAGTGAGCTTGGGGAATCAGATGGAAAACCTAACCCTAAAACCCAAATTTCCATTTCACCTTTCAACCGAACCCAAATGATCGTTTTACCCGTCACAAAAAATCCAAATTCATATTTCATTCCCCTAAACCTTATTTTTATTTAAAACCAATTATTTTGCAAAAACCAATATTTATTAAAAGTATTTTCTTTCAAAAAAAAAAAACAAACCAAAACCTTTCACCCTTTGGCCAAATTTTTGACCTCCCTACTCTTGAACCCGCCAATAAACCTTGAACCCCCCCTATTTGAACCTCTTCTCCCTTTATTACCCAAAACAGAAACACAAACCCAGCTTCACCCTTTGGCGCCCAAATGCACAAAGCTCCTTGTCTTCTTCTTCCCCATCACTCTCATCCACCGTCCCTGGCTCACTTTACCCCACACCCACACGGGTCTTCAAGCTGCTAAGCCGCAATCCTCACTACCTACATTGGATACCAAAAAGTGGACGGCTTGGATTAAATGAGTGGTGCCCAAGATTAAATGGATGGCTGAGATACACTCAAAGAAGCACAAAGTGAACCAAGAAGCTCATTCTCTCTCATGAAGAAACACAAGCTCAAGCTTTTGAAGACCTAGTAGCTTTGTATAAATAGCAAGCTCTTTGTAAGCCTTTCAAGAGGCATTAGGATTTAGTTTAAAATTAAGTTTCTTTTTTGTAATGTCTCTTCTTTAATTAATGAAAAAGTTTTACTCAAGATAGTTTCTACTCATTAAGCAAATAAGTACTTTATTGCTTATTGGCTTTGTTACTTGTTTATCAGTTTTTAAGTCTCAATTTAAATGCAAATTAGTTTTTAAAGTAAAAGTACCAAGACTTGTTAAGAAAATCTTCAAAAACTTAACACCCCATAAAGAGGTGTTTGGCATTAGCTTATTTATGTCCAAACTTTTTTTCTACCCACTTTGACTCAAGAAAGTCAAAGTATTTTGAGGTTCAAGTGAGTTTGCAAAAGTAGTTTAACTTATATCACAAAGTTCACAAGATTTGATAACCAAAAAAGTTTTTGCCTTCAAAAACACTATACTGCATAAAGCTGTACTTATGCCGCTGTCCCAAGTGCTTTTTAACAGCTTATTTTCCAACCCAAACTGTCCAAAAGTACTTTGCTTGTATCTTTACATGTCCCTTTGAATATATCAGAGCTTATTTCCCTTAGCATCACTTTAGCATAGCTTAAATTTCATTTTAAAAATCACATTTGCCATTTTTGCCAACTGATTTCAGCCCCCCCTTTTTGTTTTCGTGTTTTATTTTTGATTTTTAAATTCTTAGTTAGTGAGTGTTAGAAGCTCAAAATTTGCATGCTTAATATAGGCCAGGTTGTGGATTGATAAGTGATTTTTATTAAATTTTTAGTGGTTCCTTGGTAGCTTATTTATAAGCTTAAACAGCCCCTTAGGAGTGTTCATCTGCCGCAAATGTGCTACAGCCTGCACACATCCCTTTTATTGCTTATTCCAGCTTTTAATTAGCTTAATTAGGAACTTTAGGAGTTTTTTTAGGTAATTTAGATTAGGATTCCTTAAGTCTTTAGCTTATTTAGTGCTTATAGTGCTTATTTATCATTTTTTTGCTTATTTTCCATTTTATTTAGGATTTCCCATAACCGCTATTGTTCCCTTAATTGTGCTATTCCTAGTGATCTTAGCTTATTATTGATCCCTTATATAGGCTTTAGCTTATTTTTCATTTTACAACTGCTTATGGATTGCTTGTATGCTCTAAAACTCTAAGGGTGTTTGGTTAGCTTGTTCGTTCATTAATCAGGTGAATAAGCAGCTTATATCTGCTTATTCTTCTAGTTTGATAAGAAAGGTTTTACAAAAGTTGTTATCTCAAGTCCCTTTTAAGTTTCAAAAGAAAAATTGAAAAAAAAAAGAAAAAGAAGAGCAAAAGGTGCAAGGCACCGTGTTCAACTCGTCTCTTGGGTCAAACACACAACACACCACCTTACCAATGCCCTTGGGTCTTTGACTTAATCTTTGCATCATTAGTCTTAAGCTTATTAGATTAAATAGCTTTTAAGTGCTATTTCCAAAGCAAAGGCTCATTTTTATTTTTCTTACAATCAGCTAGGTTAAAAGTATTTTCTGTGAATTTTTCGATTTTCAAATTAGTGTAGTATTTTTTTTATAATTAAATTAGATTAAATTAGTTTTTAATTCATAATAAATAATTTAAAAGTCGAAAAATACCCGGCTTTTTCCTAAAATTATTTTTAGTCGTTTAGAGCGTAGGAAAATTAATTTCACATCCTTAGGCCTTAAATTGCATTATTTTCACTTTTGGAGCTCGGGATTAGCCCGGGTTTTTCGCGTTTTTGCATTTTAGCACATTAGGACTTATTTTAGCTTAATTTTATTGTTCCGTATGCTTAGTAGTAGTTAGTTTGTCATTTATTAGGTTTCCCTTGCCTTAATTATCTTCCCGCATTAATTCGTGAGAAAACGTAATTAAAAACAATCAAATCTCAACATTCAAGCATTTTAATAACAAACCGCAAACGACATCCTCAATTCACACCTCGTTGGGACACGCACCCGTAATCACTTGCCCGTTATCACTTATATCACATTCGTGAGTTTTGGCACGTTAACCCTTTTCCTAAAAGGTTGATTTGTCGATTCTCGCGTGTATCGTATATTTGGTATATTTTACTACTATGTCAATTTTTGGCGCCGCTGCCGGGGAGGTTGTGTTGCGACAATATCGTTAAGGTTTGACGATTAGTGACTTGAAGAACCTTCCTTGTAAAATTAAAAAACACAAAAATATTTTCCTTTTTATTTTGTATATATATATAAAAGATAAAAATACAAAAATATTTTCCCTTTTGTTTTAAATAAAATAGAAGACACAATTATATAACATTCTCAACGGAGGTGTTATCATTAGTAAGTTCCCGAACCAAAGATCAAAAACTTGCCTTTGTCGTTTGAGATTTATTTCTATTGGATAAACAAACTGTGTGGTGGGTATAAGGACGGCCTCACATTAAATTGTGGCTAAAAGAAGGGTTTTAATAAGTCGCGCACCTAAAACTTCTCTCCGCCGCTTGTGCGCTTGTCTTATAGAGGTGATTTATTCACTTGGGATTATTGGTTAAGTTCACTGTTGTTTCGAATACCGCTCATTTAATTGCCTTGGTTTTGGCGTATGCGCACTCGCTTCCGATCAAGACGACTTCATAATCGTAATCAGAACGCACTCGAAGTTACGTAATATGGCCGTAATCAAGTACCACCAAATCCCGGTCCTAATCCTCCTCCCGCAATCAAAATGCTCCGACCAACGATGGAGGAGCTTTGTCAACCTACAATGTACGGGAGGGGAGGACCCATTGCACTGACTAATATTCAAGCTACCGATTTTAGCTTGAAACATCATATGATAGAACAAGTAAAAATAGTTGTCAATTTCATTGTTTATGATGAAGATGCTAACAAGCATCTTGATAAATTTATGACCGCTACTCGTAGTATGAAACAAAATGGGGTCTCCAATGACGCCCTTCGTCTCTATCTCTTTCCATACTCTTTGACTCATCATGCTACTTCTTGGTTTGATCGACTCCCGAAGAATTCAATTCATACCTTCGAGGAAATGGTTTCAAAGTTTCTGGCAAAGTATTTTCCACCGCCGATGGTGACGGTTGAGAAACGATATCAATAATTTCACAATATCCCGACGAATCCTTGTTTGAAGCATGGGAACGTTATAAGCTTGCAATTGATCGATGTCCCAATCATAACATTTTGCTTGTCACTCAAATTGATACGCTTTATAACGTTTGACGTTAAGACACCGACACAATCAATGCTGCCGCCGGTGGAACTTTTATGAAGAGACGCCCCGAGGAATGCTACGATCTTATTGAGAACATGACCGCCATCATTATTATTATTCGCCAGGGGTGAATCGACTCGAGCAAATACGCCTTCCTCTATCAAATAGCCGCCATGAACAAAAAGATCGACGATATCTTACTTGATTACTCGATGAATAATCAGAATTAACATCAACAAGTGAAAGCGGTACAACCGACTTGTGAGACTTGCGGAGGTCCACATTCTTATTCCGAAAGTGCCCACGGCCTGGGTGGCTACATACGAGAATGTTTATGCCGCTACGGGAAACTACAATCAACCGTAAGGAGATAAAAATCTTCTTAGCTACCGTTCAAACAATTATCTTGGACCTCCCGGTTTCAACCAACCTCAACACCAAAACCAAAATCAAAACCGCTTTAATGGTAACCACACAATGACGAACCGAGGAGCTAATGCTAATCATGGTAATCAACAATACCAAGCTCCTCCACCTCAAGTTTACCAACAACCACCACCTCCTCAACATCAATATCAACCACCTCCTCCTCAACAACCTTATCAAGCACCTCCTCAAGTTGTTCAACGAGTTTCTAACTTACATGAAGAATTCTGATTACACCATTAAATGTTTGAAAACTCAAATTAACGGCATGAGGACGGATTTCAAAAAGGAAATTGAAGCTACAAGTAACAAACAGATGACTGAAATGAGGAATATGATGGCTAGTTTCTTTCAAGCCAATCAACCATCTACTTCTTATTCTCAACCCTCGGGTTCCGGTTCTCTTCCAAGTAATACAATTCCTAACCCGGGGGGAGAGTTGAATGCTATTGCCACCCGAAGTGGTAAAACTTATTATGGACCCTCGATGCCTACACCTCTCCTGAGGGAAGTAGAACGACAAACCAAGGTGACCAAGGACAAGGTGCATTCTACAAGCCCACAAAGTACCGCACACGTCCAACCTCCGGTAGTCCACATTCCCATTCCAAGCCGATGTTCGAAGATTAAGCCTTTCATTCCTTATCCTTCAAGGCTTAATGATCAAAAGGCCCGCGACAAAACTAATCAAAAAATGGAAAAGCTTATCCAAATCTTTCAAGATACGCACTTCGAGATTAGTTTCGCGGAGGCTCTCCTTCTAATGCCCAAGTTTGGTCCTACGATCAAAAGCTTGTTGAGCAACAAAGAAAAAATTTCTAAGTTGGCTAAAACTTCCTTGAATGAGAATTGTTCGGCGGTTATCCTTAAAAACTTCCGAAAAGGGAGACCCCGGAAGTTCCTCATCCCATGTGATTTTCAAGGACTAGTTCAATGCTCCGCCGATCTTGATGCGAGCATTAACTTGATGCCACACTCCATGTGGAAAAGCTTTACCCCACTCACACCTACATGTATGATCCTCGAGCTTCGAACCGCATAAATTCTCGTCCCGTTAGGTATAGCCGTGGATGTCTGTGTGAAAGTAGGAAAATTTCATTTCCCCGCCGACTTTGTTGTTGTCGATTTCGATGCCGATCCCCGAGTACCCCTCATCCTTGGGAGGTGCTTTTAATAACGGCCGCGCATTGATCGATGTTGATGAAGGGGAAATCACGTTGAGGGTAAACAAAGAAGCCGTAACTTTCAATGTTAACCAAGATTTGAAATCTATGCCTACCATTTGTGGTATTGATAAAGTTGAAAGCCGTGAAACCAAGGTGACAAAGGACCCGGTGCTTCCTACTAATAATGGAAGTACCGAAAACGTCCAACCTAAGGTTATCCAAAGTTCTCCATCTAGGATTGATCAAAGTCTTTCACGATTTACGGTTAAGAGATCTTCGAGTAAACATGTTGAGCTTAAAACGATTACCAAGAAACCGGAGACCATAACGGAAGTAGTGGAAATTGCTAGCTCTAAGAGCACACCACTTGTCCCACCTCCGCATTCGGTTAATCGAATCGATCTTGTTGAACCTTCTTCGAGTGGCAATCCCACTCCTACTTCCGACCTCATTATTTCCGACTCTTCCCTTCCCTCACTCCATTTGAGGGAATTAACTTGAATTTGGAAGAGATCGAAGCTTATTATTTTCCGTCAGGAATTGATGACGATGAATCGACGGGAGGAGACCGTGTTCGTCTTGAACAATTACTTAGTGAAAATGAAGACCCGTTGTCTTCACTCCCTTCGAAAGAAATTGAAATTAAAGAAGTTGAGCTTTTGACCAAAAATCCTTCGAAGCCCGAGCCCGAGGATTCAACTATTGATTTACTTCTCGAGGAGTTCGCGATGAACTCGCTTTCTTGGTCCTCTCCCATCGGGAATTGACAATGAAGTCTTTGACTTTGAAGCCGACTTACGTGAACTTGAGTATTTGTTGTATGGAGATCCGTCACTTGATCCTTCAATTGATAAGGAGTTCTCCGATAAACTTGCTCTCACGGACTCGATTCCATCTAAGAATGAAAATTTGAACGATGATCCTTTGGAAAATTTTGATGATCCATTCTTTCCCAAAAAAGAGAAGAACTTGAAAGTTTCAATTGATGAACTTGTTGATCAAGATGTTCTTCATTCTTTTTTAACCGAGAGTGACTCCCTTTCTCTTGAGGATTTTACCGTGGTTGACACTTTCGATTCATGCCTCTCTGAGGATAAAGTGTTCAAACCCGGTATAATACCTTCCAAGGGAGTTCACTCTAAAAGAACTCAAATTTCTGAAATGGGTACTTTACCCGATGTGATGTTTCAAACTCTTCGACCTAACCATGAACTCATCTTCTCTATGGAGTTATTTGTGACTAAGACTATGCTTCTTGATGATCCATCATTCCCTCGTCTTCCCGCCAAACCGCCGGATGATGGATTCATCTTTGGTTTTGAACCCGATACCTATACTTTGATCTCTAAGGTGGTGGGCAAAGATTTTGAACACTATGTTCTCGTGCCTATTATTTTGCCCACCCAACCCACCCGTGCTACCTCATTCGGAAATGAGGATTTCATTTTCGACCCCGGGATCTCCATTCATCATTCTTTTGAGCCGGGTATATCTCATCGGAGTGGAACTTTCAGCACATTCAATGTTTATCCAAACTATTTGAATGAAAGTCCGATGGAGATTTTCTCTCCACTTGCTCCCCCTTGGACCAATGAATTCGGGGTCGAGTCAAGCTAGCGACTCGGTTAACAAAAGCAGTAGCATTTCATGGGTATCCACCCATGTTTCTGACTTCTTTCTCTTTTCTAACACTAAGTGTGGGGGAATTCCCCACTGTTGTTTGCTTGTTGTGTGTTTGCTCTCTGTTCAGATTCCCGTAGATCGTGATGATTGATGCTGCTTGTTTTCAATCCAAGCCCAATATCCGATCTTTCTGCTAACGATTATCTAGGGATATCTTATTAATCCTTTTTGTGAAAAAGATTTCGCTTCCACACTTGGCTAGTAGTATTACCTTTTTCCGTTCTATAGTTTCGCTACTGGTACTTTGAATATTGAGGGCAATATTCAATTCTAAGTGTGGGGGGGGGGGGAATTCTAGCGAATTTTGATCACATGTGTACCTTCTAGTACCCTAGCACCCCCGTTTTGACCAAAAATTTTAAAAAATTTTATCGTTTCAAGTCAAGTATTTACATTTACAAGAAGTGCTTTGCACAAAAATAAAGCGTTAATGCTTCGGTATTAATGGTAGTTTAGTCTTGATTCGGCTAGAACAAGGGAAATCCCGACTCTGCTAGAGTGTTGATCTAGCTGCTCTCTTAACATTAGGCTAAGGTTTTACGCGTTGTGCAAATGAAAATGCTAAGCGTGAGTAGTTGGTTCTCTTTAGAGCTTATATAAGTAATCTATGGCTTTTTCTCCCGAAGCTAACTAATCAGACTAAAATACGTGCTCGTTGTCAAACTTTTGAACATTCAAATCGTCTTGTTACAATAAAAGTTTTTAAGCAAAATTGATTTAGAGTCCGAGTTCAACTTTTTATTTAAATTTCGGAGAAAGCATACTTTCTTAAAATCTGAATAAAGTTGCAAAATGAAAGTATCGTAAAGTTGCTTGAATGATGCAAAAGTTGCAAGTTTAAAGTTCAAAGTTCAAAAAAAAAGTGAAAAAAAAAATTATTGAAAAAAAATTGAAAAATGAAAAAATATGAGTTGCGTGAATAAAAGCACTAAGTTGCTTATGAATAAATGTGCGAAACTTGCTTCTTCTTAAATTTAAATCGGAAGTTGAACTAGTATTCGTCAAAGTTGTCTAAAAGTTTGACGGTGATTTGGAAATCCTTGATTTCAAAGATCCCGAAAGCTCCGATACTATTCTCGAGGGTGAAAACCTAGCCTCCTTAAAAGGACAAGCTGAGAAGAAAGTCGCCACATGGAGTGATCTCACCTTTGAATCTCGAATTTCTAAATTATCGTCGGTTGTAATCCATTTAGGTTTAGTTTTAACTTAACGGTAGCTTCGTGAATCTTTGGAATCGAATTCCCGCTAATTCCGGTACTATTCTCTATGAGGTATCAAAAGCCCGGTCACTTAAAACTTATGTTTTGGGATGTGCCGAGAAGAAAGCCGCTACATGGAAAAGGCTCTTTCGATCCTTAGACTTTCATCGTTTCCGGTGAGTTAGTACTTTAGTTAAGTGGATAACAACCATAACAAAGGTCGATTTCAATGGTCAAACTTTTGAAAATGAGCACACTCACTTAAAATGTATAAATTAAGTGGAGTAAAAGTTAAGTCTCGACTTACATAGATTATTGATATAAGTAGTGTTAGCATTTTACAAAAACGTTTGCACAATAAGTTTAAGCTTGGTTTGAGAGTATAAAAAAGAGGATGACGATTACAATTCCCCGGAGACACCCATTTTGTGTGAATCCCATTCCATGATGCCATGTTTTGATAATCAAGCACGTTATTTATTTATGTTCAAGTTTATATTTCTCGTAGTTGAATAAAAAGTCGAAACGGGGTATTCTTGGTATTGTTGATCCTTTCATTACTTAATATGATCGTATTGCTAGGGACTAGCAATTGATAGTGTGGGGGATTTGATGAGTGCTTATTCACTCATCATTTTTACCCATCTAAGACCACAAAAACGTCTAAAAACACGGAAATATGACCAAATATACTGCAGATATCCTTGGAGTGTGTTTTTATGTGTTTTAGGTACAAAGGATCGAAAACAGGGCAAAAAACGGACAGAAATGAGCTCGGATTGGAAAACGTGCTTTGCAGATGGAGCCGGAAGCGGATTTTCTATATTTTCAGAGTCCGGGATACATATTTGGGAGTGAGCTTGGGAATCAGACGGAAAACCTAACCCTAAAACCTAAATTTCCATTTCACCTTTCAACCGAACCCAAATGATCGTTTTACCCGTCACAAAAAATCCAAATTCATATTTCATTCCCCTAAACCTTATTTTTATTTAAAACCAATTATTTTTCAAAAACCAATATTTATTAAAAGTATTTTCTTTCAAAAAAAAAAAAAAGAGTTTTAATCAAAAACAGAAAAAATACAAAGTTTTACTTAAACCTTTTATTTTGACCTCCCCTACTCTTGAACCCGCCAATAAACCTTGAACCCCCCCTATTTGAACCTCTTCTCCCTTTATTACCCAAAACAGAAACACAAACCCAGCTTCACCCTTTGGCGCCCAAATGCACAAAGCTCCTTGTCTTCTTCTTCCCCATCACTCTCATCCACTGGTCCCCGGGCTCACTTTACCCCACACCCACATGGGTCTTCAGTGCCAAGCTGGCAATCCTCACAACCCACATTGGATACCAAAAAGTGGACGGCTTGGATTAAATGAGTGGTGCCCAAGATTAAATGGATGGCTGAGATACACTCAAAGAAGCACAAAGTGAACCAAGAAGCTCATTCTCTCTCTGTGAAGAAACACAAGCTCAAGCTTTTGAAGACCTAGTAGCTTTGTATAAATAGCAAGCTCTTGTAAGCCTTCAAGAGGCATTAGGATTTAGTTTAAAATTAAGTTTCTTTTTTGTAATGTCTCTTCTTTAATTAATGAAAAGTTTTACTCAAGTATTAGTTTCTACTCATTAAGCAAATAAGCAGGTTTATTGCTTATTGGCTTTTGTTACTGTTTATCGGTTTTAAGTCTCAATTTAAATGCAAATTAGTTTTTAAAGTAAAAGTACCAAGACTTGTTAAGAAAATCAGTTTTCAAAAACTTAACACCCCATAAAGAGGTGTTTGGCATTAGCTTATTTATGTCCAAAACTTTTTTTTCTTACCCAATTTGACTCAAAAAGTCAAAGTATTTTGAGGTTCAAGTGAGTTTGCAAAAGTAGTTTAACTTATATCACAAAGTTCACATGATTTGATAACCAAAAAGTTTTTTGCCTTCAAAAAACATCAGACAAAAATGACCTATGTCTGTCCCAAGTGCTTTTAACACCTTTTATTTTCCAACCCAAACTGTCCAAAAGTACTTTGCTTGTATCTTTACATGTCCCTTTGAATATATCAGTAGCTTATTTCCCCTTAGCATCACTTTAGCATAGCTTAAATTTCATTTTAAAAATCTCTCATTTGCCATTTTTGCCAACTGATTTCACCCCCTTTTAGTGTTTTCGTGTTTTATTTTTGATTTTTAAATTCTTAGTTAGTGAGTGTTAGAAGCTCAAAATTTGCATGCTTAATCTAGGCCAGGTTGTGGATTGATAAGTGATTTTTATTAAATTTTTAGTGGTTCCTTGGTAGCTTATTTATAAGCTTAAAAAAGCCCCTTAGAGTGTTCACACGCAATGCAAATGCAGCCTCGCACACATCCCTTTTTATTGCTTATTCCAAACTTTTAATTAGCTTAATTAGGAACTTTAGGAGTTTTTTAGGTAATTTAGATTAGGATTCCTTAAGTCTTTAGCTTATTTAGTGCTTATAGTGCTTATTTATCATTTTTTTGCTTATTTTCCATTTTATTTTGGATTTCCCCATAACTGCTTATTGTTCCCCTTAATTGTGCTTATTCCTAGTGATCTTAGCTTATTATTGATCCCTTATATAGGCTTTAGCTTATTTTTCATTTTACAACTGCTTATGGATTGCTTGTATGCTCTTAAAACTGCCTAAGGGCTGTTTGGTTAGCTTGTCTCGTCTAATCGAGGTGAATAAGCAGCTTATATCCGCTTATTCTTCTAGTTTGATAAGAAAGGTTTTACAAAAAGTTGTTATCTCAAGTCCCTTTTAAGTTTCAAAAAGAAAAAATTGAAAAAGAAAAAAGAAAAAGAAGAAGTTGCAAAGGTGCAAGGCACCAGTTCAACTCAAGTCTCGGGTCAAACACACAACACACCACTCCTTTACCGAATGCCCTTGGGTCTTTGACTGTTAATCTTTTGCATCATTAATATGTTATATACTTTTTTAGTCTTAAGCTTATTAGATTAAATAGCTTTTTAAGTGCTGATTTCCAAAAGCAGTGCCCATTTTTTTTATTTTTCTTACAATCAGTTAGGTTAAAAGTATTTTCGTGAATTTTCGTGATTTTTCAAATTAGTGTAGTATTTTTTTTATAATTAAATTAGATTAAATTAGTTTTTAAATCGTAATAAATAATTTAAAAGTCTAAAAATATACCGGCTTTTCCTAAAATTATTTTTAGTCGTCTAGAGCGTAGGAAAATTAGTTTCACATCCTTAGGCCTTAAATTGCATCATTTTCACTTTTGGAGCTCCTGGATTAGCCCGGGTTTTCGCGTTTTTGCATTTTAGCACCTTAGGACTTATTTTAGCTTAATTTTATTGTTCCTTATGCTTAGTAGTAGTTAGTTTGTCATTTATTAGGTTTCCCTTGCCTTAATTATCTTCCCAAGTAATTAATTCGTAGAAAACGTAATTAAAAACAATCAAATCTCGAACAATTCAAGCCTTTTAATAACAAACCTCAAACGACATCCTCAATTCACACCTCGTTGGGACACGACCCGGGTAATCACTTGCCCGGTATCACTTATATCACATTCGTGAGTTTTGGCACGTTAACCCTTTTCCTAAAAGGTTGATTTGTCGATTCTCGCGTGTATCGTATATTTGGTATATTTTACTACTATATCAGTATCCTATGATTTTTGTTTCTGATTTATAGTTAGTTCAATGAACGAATTAAAGAAACAAAAATAACATACTTGTTATTTTTATTTCTTATAGATTCGAATATAATTGAAGCTTGGTCTTCGAACAAATTGAAAGATCCGTGATGATGAGGGTTTAACGAAAAATCTGTAAAAGATTACAAATAAATTGAACCATGTCTAAGATCTTGATTGAAATAAATTCTGTTCTTTGAGTCTTGGTTAGGTTTAGATTATGATGTAGATGAGATGGAGGATGCATAGGATCGAATGGGATTTGAGGATGTTGGAGATGTATTTGAATCTGTGTTGATGTTTTATACTTAGTCTTTTCGTTATAGTAAAAACCATGGACCAATGATGGTTGATGAACCCGAGGACATATTGAATGTTTAGTATTTGATATTCGTTATGGTCCTGTGGTCGTGGTCATTAAGCAGTCGTCATCTCTTCTTCTACCTTTCTTTTAGTCAAGAGTCAAGTCGCTAGCACTAAGTCGCCTGACCAAGATGCTAGACCAAGTTGCTACCATGAGTAAAGACTCATGGCAAGTCGCTACCTCATATACAAGTCGCTACAGTAAGGCACAAGTCACTAGCAATTTATTTGACTCACAAGTCGCTAACTTGTTAAATAACAAGTCGCTAGCCAACTCTTTCACTGAATCGACCGACATGTACGAACAAGTCGCTAGGCAGATTTTTAGACTTTTTCCGGTGTTTTTCTGACCATTTTCATAACATACCCATAAAAATATCATAAAGTTGCATCCATACGACCCATTTGACAACAAGAAAATGACTATGCTTATCTGTTTGGACAAACCAGAAATTGTAACTTAAGTAGAGACCAGGACTTTTTGACCACAATTTGACAAAGCATATATGACTTCATAATGGTACAAGTCACAAAGTTGACCACTGTTTTGACCAACATCAATCGACACAACATCAGATGAAGATTTTGTAAAGATTATTAGACTTTGACCAAGTAAAATATGCAATACTTGTGAAAACATTTGACCACAATACACAGAAAAAAAACAAAATTTACCGGCCAATAAAAGTACCCAAAACAGATAACAAGGTACACAAAAACCACCATAAATTAACATAACACAACAACCTTGGCTCTGATACCAATTTTAGAATCGAAATAATATTGTGTTTGATGATTTGGGTGGTCTTGGATGATCAAAATACATGTTAAACATTTTAGAGAGAGAAAGTAGAGAGATGGTGTTCTTGGTAGAGAGTTGGTTCAATAAATATGAGAATGTTAGATTCCAAGCCACACCCCTTCCATGGATGGAAGGGGTATTTATACTACAAACAATACGCCCCTCCTATCGGATGTGATCGGGTATACAAATGGGGTAAAGACCCGCCCTTCCTCCACGGTGTTGCTCTAAACTAAACTATGCTAATAATTAACTAACTAACTACTAAATAACGTAAATACCGACACGTCTACGATCTAACATATGCTAGACCTTAATTGGGGTGACCGACACTTTAACATGGAATTTCCAATTCCTAACATGTAGTCTTGTCTGCAGGGGTGCTGGATGACTTTGTATCAGTGAACTTGAACTTCCTTAGTATCTCAGCCACATGTTTATCTTGATTGATGAAAATACCATCTGGCCTTTGTAGAACTTGAAGTCCCAAAAAGAATGTGAGTTCACCCATAGAACTCATCTTGAATTCTTCCTTCATTAGCTTCTCAAATTTTTGCACATCTCTCTTTGTGGATCCAAAAATGATATCATCAACATATACTTGAACTAACAAGATATCATTCTTGTCTTTCTTGATGAACAAAGTTTGATCAACTCTGCCTCTATGAAACCCATTATCAAGAAGATAAGTAGTTAAGGTTTCATACCATTTCCTTGGTGCTTGATGCAAGCCATACAAAGCTTTAACCACCTGCATACACTTGGTTAGGATATTCGTGGTCTTCAAAGCCCTGGAGGTTGTGAAACATAAACCTCTTCATCAATCTGCCCATAAAGAAAGGCACTCTTTACATCCATTTGATAAACTTTAAAGCCCATAAAGGATGCATAGGCTAAGAATAGCCTAATTGCCTCAATTCGTGCAACTGGGGCAAACACTTCTTCATAGTCAATACCCTCCTCCTGAGTGTATCCTTGAGCCACAAGCCTAGCTTTGTTTCTGATAACAATTCCTCTTTCATCTTTCTTGTTTCTGAACACCCATTTAGTACCTATTACCTTCTTACCAGAAGGTAAATCACAAAGCACCCAAACCTTTTGAAGCTTGAATTGGAGCAACTCTTCTTGCATTGCTTCCACCCAACTTTCATCTTCAAGTGCGTTATAAACATTCTCTGGCTCCATTTGTGACAGAAAATACATAAAGAGACATTCATTCTTGCCTTCATGAGTCTTAGATTCATATATTTCACTGATGAATCCATGAATATCAGACAGCTTTGTTTGTCTCCTAGTCTTCACAGGTGAATTGACAGCCCCAATCACATTTTCAAGAGGATGTGATTTATGAATTGTAGTATGGGGAGTCTGAGGAACTGCAATATCACTTGGCATATTCAAGATTTCAACATCATTGGCTTGAGCTTCCTCTGTAATTGGCGTTATATTTTCCACTTCTGGTGTTGCAGTGGAAACTTCTGGACTAGTAGTGGAATCAGAATTTTCACTGCTTTTATGATCTTCAGTGTTCATGTTGCTACCTCCTTCCTTTTCAGAATCATTAGAAGGATGAGCATCTCCAGTCTTTGGAATATCTCCATTATCTGCATAGTCCCAAAGAGGCACGCTGAATTCATCTTGATCATCTACTTGAGCCTTGCTGGGTTCATCATCATCAAGAAATTCTTTTGAACCTGCAAAATCATAAGAGGATGTACCTGTAGAGATAGGCACATAGTTCATAGTATTGGTTAGAGAATCAAGATCAAATGTACCTTTATGGACCAGTTCCTTTGACATTCACTTTGTTTTCCAGGAACTCAACATGCAGATTCTCTTCAATCCTTTGGGTTCTTAAGTTGAATACTCAAAGCTTTACATGACCATGGAATACCCAACAAAATACCCTTCATCGCCTTTTTCATCAAATTTTCCCAGATAATCAATGGTATTGAGAATTGTAACATGACATCCAAATGGTCTCATGAAGTCTAAAATAGGGGGTCTTCCTCTAAACAGCTCATAAGGTGTCTTGTTCTTCGTTTTTACCACCAAAACCCTATTTTGCACATAACATGCAGTGTTAACTGCTTCTGCCCAAAAAGTGATTGGCAATTTTGAATCTGCCAACATGGTTCTAGCAGCCTCAATAAGTGTCCAATTTCTCCTCTCAGCAATACCATTTTGTTGAGGAGTTATAGCAACACTAAATTCTCTTTTAATACCTTTATCTCTGCAAAAATCATCCATAACTCTATTCTTAAATTCTGTCCCATTATCACACATGATGATTTTCACTTTCAAATTATATTGGTTTTCTACTTCAGTGATAAAAGTCTTAAGAATGCCAGTTGTTTCATCCTTTGTATTAAGAAAGAAAACCCATGTAAACCAGCTAAAATCATCAGTCACTACAAGATAGTATTTCTTGAGATTCAAGCTACTCACAGATGTAGGACCAAATAAGTCCATGTGTAACATTTGAAGTAGGTGAGCAATAGAGTTAACTAGCTTTGACATGCAAGAAGCTCTGTGTTGTTTGCCTTTAAGACAAGCCACACATGTTTGATCATTTTCAAATCTTTTCTGAGGTAGACCTCTCACCAAACCATCTTTGACAATCTTATTAATGTTTTGAAGTTAACATGACCAAGTCTTCTATGCCATAACATGGATTCATCCACTGTGGCCTTTGCAACCAAGCAAGCATAATCATCTTTAGCAACAATGTTTTTCATATCAAAGCTATATAGATTGCCTTTTCTAAGAATTTTAAGAAGAATCTGACTTTCATCAGTCATCTTAAAATCCTTAGAGAGAACAAAACACATATCTTTGGTAAAAAGAACATTGTTCATCTTTTCACACATTTGTGACACACTAAAAAGATTATACTTAAGCTCTTTTACATAGTACACAGGTTCAAAGTCCAAGTTACCAGTTTTGATTACTCCTTTACCAGCAACTTTTCCATTAACTCCACCTCCAAAGCTGACATATTGTCCATCATAATGTTCAAAATTGAGATCTTCCTTTTCTACCTCAATGCCAAACACAGTTAATTGTGTAACAATCTTCTGAAGTTTGATGAAGATGCTATCAAGTGAGTCATTTCTTGAAGCAGAGAAATTTTCATAACTTTGCTTCAACAATGTCTTTTGTGTCTTCTTTGTAGCATCATTGCCACCAAACACTGAGCAGATCTCTTCAAACAGTTTTTAGCAGTCTTGAACTTGCTAAATGCTATGATCTGCTCTCTAGGAAGAGTCATCAACAACAAACTTCTAGCCTTAAGATCATTCTTCCTTAGTCCTTTTTCAATCATGGATTCAGCACGAAACTTTCACAACTTCTATGTCACCAACCTTCGAAAGTACTAGTCACAGCTTGAAAGAATCATCAATTTGAATGATCTCCCATAGAGCATAGTCCTGAATAATGAAGTATTGCTCAATCAAGATCTCCACATCTCAAACTCATTAAGTTTGAGCTTAGGTAGCCTTGGTGTAGAAGAGTTGGACTGATTGTTTTCCATCTCCATTGAATTGAGTGAGTAGGTTAAGCTAATTCCTTGGATCTTCTAAAAACAAAATATCGAACCTTTGCTCGATACCACTTGATGGATCTGGACAAACACCTTGTGTCAATGATATTTTGTATAATATTAATAAGCACGCGGAATTTACTTAGTAATACTTAGAAGACGGATTGTATAATGTATTGTAAGTAAACACAAATTAAACACAAAGCTTAAGCTCCAATATTATTGATGAATAATACGAGTGATCTTGCTTATCACTAGGGTTACACCTTGAAGCTGTAAGTACGTAGATAATTAACTAAGTTCCTAAGACAATGACCTAGGACCTCCTTTTATAGCACAAGGAGTCCTTTACAATATAAGAATAAACCTATCAATATAGAATATACACACAATCTATTCTATACTTATCATTATATGAATACTAAACAATTATCCAATAGCAGTGGTAATATTTGTACTGGCAGTGGTAATACGTTTCCACTACTAGTATATTCCAAGCAGTGTCAACCACAATACTATCTATGGTAAATGTTAGTATTATTCCCAACATTAGGTTTCTCAACTGTTTCTTTTAGGGATTCAGAACTAGATAGACCTGAATTAGATTGACTAGTAAGCTTTTCCTAAACTCTAAATTTTCTACTCCAAAACAAGAAACATATGTCCTAAGTGGTTGAAAACTACCAGTTGGTGGAGGAACTGCATTAGAACCCTTGTCTTTCTTAAATTCAGGAGGTGTTTGACTAATTGAATCCTCATTACTAGATGTGTTTTGTTTTTAACTAATGAGTTCATCATCACTAGTTGTTATCTCCTCTGAATCAATTTGTTCCTTATCACTAGTTAGGTTCTCTTCTATGCTGCTAAAATCCATACCAAAACCTAGGCCAGTTTTAATGTGTGCTCTTTCTTGTTTTTCAACAAAACTAACATCTGAAAGACCAGATTCTTTCCAACTAGCAAATTTTTCTAACAATTCATCCCTTTCTTTAGTCATCTTTTCAAGTTCAAAAACATTTCATCCTAACTTCCATTCACTCAATTTTAATTGATAATCTTGTTACTCATATATTTCTGCCCAAGCCATTTCATTATTTTCATGAGTGATTATTTTGGCTTCCATTGACTCTAAAGTCAATTGATAACCATCTACCTCAGACCTAGCCCTTCTACAATTATCTCTTTCAGTCACATAAAATTTTAGCACTTTTTGATAAAAGTCATTACATTTGGAACATACCTCAGAGATAGTGGATGAACTTCGTGAAGTAGCTACCATAGCAAGTAGAACAGGTTCTTCTTCACTTTCCATGCTCCAGTCAAAGCTTCCAAGGCCATCTCTTGATTCTAAAGCAGCAAATCCTGGTTCCTCGTCAAAAGTCATGGCTCCAATCAAACTCTTCCACAGCAACCATATAGTAGGTTACTGGTTCATCATCAAATTCAGCATTCCAGTCAACCTCTGATAGATTTTCTTGAGAAACCAAAGCCTTTGGATTTGGTTCAGTAATAGGAACTTCCTTTATTTCAAGCTTAGGTTTCTCAATCATCCTATTTGCCTGATATTTAGCAAACTTGCATTCTTTTGCAAAGTGTCCAGTTCTTTGACAATTAAAGCACTCGATCTTAGACTTGTCAAATGCTATACCCTGTTTGGGTTTGAAGTCAACACCTCTTCCTGTTTTCTTCATGAACTTCTTGATCCTTGCAGTGATCATGGCAACTTGCCATCTTATGTCAATTTCTTCTAGGTCATCCTCATCAATTTGCAACAAATCTTCTTCATAAGTAACAGGTAAAGTGGCTTGTTGAGCAAAGAAGGAACATACAACATCGTCAGAGTTGATGGTGTTTGATGGTGATGAGGTGGTAGTAGTCATGGTTGTGCAAATATGATGTTTACCACCAACAGTACTTTGAACAGGATAAGCTGTACTTTTAGTGGAAGTACTGCCTCTCTTTTCAGAAGACACAAAAGCAATGCTGTGAGATTTTGAATTTTTTTGACCATTCATCTCATGCTCACACACCTTTAAATTGTTGTAGAGATCATCAAAGTCCATAGTATCCAAACCAGATTGTCCTCTAATCATAGTAGCAACCACATGATATACGGAGGGCAAACTTCTTAAGAACTTCAGATTAGCATCTTCAACAGATACCTTTGCTCCATATAACTCTAGCATACTAAGGAGATTTTGGAATCTGTCATAGGCAGCATCAAGACCTTCTCTTTCACCAATAGTGAATGTTTCAAACTGTTGCTTCAACAGATTTCTATGCATCTTCTTGGAAGTATCATTACCTCCAAATCTAGTCTTGATAGGAGCCCATAACTATTTTGCATCCTTGGAATCATGAAACTTTAGTAGGTGACCATCAGGAATAGCAGACAACAGTATGTTGAGAGCCTTTTCTTGATTTCTTTTTGTAGCTGCTGGCAAGGTAGGCTGAGGTGGTTTAGGTTGTCCAGGAACTTCTATAGGTTCTTCAAGAACAACATTACCATTGACAATCACATCCCACAGTGCATGGTCTGTAATAGCAATGTACTGCCTCATCTTCATGCTCCAAAGATCATATTCTCCCTTATTGATGATTGGAATTATGAGTGAGGTGATGGATGGGAGTGGTGCAGCTTCAGTCGACATCTTTTAGGGTTTGTAGATAAATCGATTTTAAGGGTTGCTTCTAATCGAGTTCCACACAAGCTCTGATACCACTTGTTGGATCGATATACTCTGACCAAACTAACTATATAGCTTGTAAGGGTTTAGCAACCTTGGATAAATCCTAAATTACTAACAATGAAACACTGATATAACTATATTTAAGTATGCGAAAACTACTTCAATAAAGCTAAGAAGAATAACTTTAAACTTCAACGATTATATTAAAACCAAACTTCGAAATTGCTTGTTATACATATTCACTAACAAACCTAATCGCTAAATAACTCTAATATCGTACTTGCATGTAAGTTCTAAGTCACGTATCTCTACTGCCAATCTAGGGGTCCTTTTATAGGCATAAGGAATACCCTAGTCGGTTTACAATTACAATCGTTGTACGACAAGTAATACTAATTCTAATCTAAGAATATTCTAGAATTACATAATAATCCTTGAACGATTTATGAAATCCTTTAGCATATCAGTACTTTGACACGAGCAGTACTTTGACTTTCTTCATTAAGCAGTACTTTGACTTTCTTCAGCACTTTGACTTTATATCCCAACACTACCTTATCATTTAAGAGGTGCTCACAAATGACGTCCTTGTCTACCAAATGATTTTGGTAAGGAAGAGAGTGGTCATGAATAACATCAAGGATAGTGAGTGACCACTAATCTGAGTAAAGACAAGTACCACGGCAAGGAAATCCTAACACTTGCGCAAATTGGTTGAGAGAAATGGTGTAGTCATTTTGGTTGATCTTAAACTTGAGGGCCATTTGATCATCCTCATTTGTTATGGAAACAACACTAGCATAGAATTCTAGAAAAAACCTAAGGCAAATTGGCTCATCGATGTCAAAGAGACAATCGAAGTTGATAGTGGCTAGTTCTTGACGGAGATTTGTTCCGTCGACAAAAGATGAATGAATGGTACTACCCTCATGAAAATACCTTTTCTCTAGACTCTTAAAATTTTCAACTTGTTCTTTGGTAAGGCCCTTAGTTTTGTGATGTTGAGGGATGTATCCAAGAGTGTCTTTGTGATCGTAAATTTTTGAAGCTACTATGTTTGTTCCTAGGAGAAAGAATTTGCAAGTTTTAGTAAAAATGAAAACAAAATTGGCGTTTTTGTTCTAGTGTGTGCCTATATGCAAACAATTTGGAGTTGCGGTTATCTCGACTCATTTTATGCATAAAATAGTTTTTATTGGTAGTGTTTGGCAAAAGGCAAGAGATAACCTAAACGCTCCTAATTCAATGTGGCTTCATTTGAATATACTCGGGAATGCATATTAGTTATACATGACCTTTAGTATTCAAGAGACATTATGCAAGTGATGAAAATAATGTTTTTATTTGTATGAATAGTGAGAAATTGTTTTCCTACAAGTGAGAAGTTTTTTAAAATTTTGACATGGGGTTTTTAGTTTAATTAAGATAATGCCTTATGATAAGTAACTTATAATTGGTGGGAAACATGATTAGTTATGCAATTTGACAATGTAGTTCATAATTTCTATAATTAGCTATGCAATTTAACAATGAAGTTCATGGTTTGAGCAAGAATATATATAATCCCCATGTATTGGTTTTGTGCATAAATTAGAACCATATACTCAGAATTAAGAAAAGTAATGTAGTTAGGATACTTACAATGATGTTTTCTGCTGTGATTAGTGGATGAAGAAACCTTAATAATGAGTTAGGTATGTTTGTGGCTTGTTTTGTTAAAGTGGATTGTGAATTTTTGTATTTTAAAACTTTGCTACTGTTAGCACCATGGACTAGACGGACCCAAAAAATTGGTTTCGTCCGTGTTGTCATTTGGTGCCGTGGGTACTGCAGCAAAGTTTTGCTAAATTGGTTTGTTTTGGTTATTCTAAGGTTTAGGCTATGTTTTAACTGTATGTTTGGTTCCATTAATCCTAACCTAAGTCTAAGAAGATTAAATGGTTCTCATTTAAGAGGTTTAGTTAGGATGTCGGCAATGTTATCTTCAGAGAATAGTTTCTCAATTAAGATGTTTCCTTTTTGAACATTGTCGCGAAGCAAGTGATGGCGAATTTCAATATGTTTTGTTCGAGCATGTTGGACGGGATTTTGCTGAGATCAATGGCTCCTTTGTTATCGCAATGTATAGAGATGTCGTTGAGATGAATTCCGTAATCCACTAGAGCTTGCTTCATCCAAAGAGCTTGTTGACATGATTTTCCGGCTGACACGTACTCGGCTTCTGTAGTTGAGATAGCGAGAGCCGTTTGTTTCTTTGCGAACCATGAGGTGAGACAATGTCTAACAAAAGTACAAATACCACTTGTACTCTTTCTATCGACGTAGTCACCGGCATGGTCCGAGTTGGCATACATTATGGTTTCTACACCCGTTCCTTTTGGATACCATAATCCTAAACATGTAGTGTCTTGAATGTATCTAAATATTCGTTTCAATACTTCTAAGTGTGATGCTTTGGGATCTTCTTGAAGGCGAGCACATAGAAAAACACTAAACATAATGTCGGGTCTACTAGCCGTGAGATAAAGTAGGCTACCGATCATTCCTCTATATTTAGTGTTATATATAGATTCACCTTCTTCATCCTTGGTGAGTTTAGTTTCCGAGGACATGGGCGTTTTAGTTGGTTTTGAGTCTTCAAGACCAAATTTCTTAAGCATATCTTTTATGTATTTAGATTGGTTAAAGAATATGCCATCTTCTAGTTGCTTAATTTTAAGTCCTAAAAAGAAGTTTAACTCACCCATCATACTCATCTCAAACTTTTCGTGCATGATTTTAGAAAAATCATCACATAGCTCTTGACAAGTTGATCCAAATATGATGTCATCAACGTATATTTGAACTATGAAAATGTGTGATTCCCTTTTCTTGGTAAAGAGAGTATTATCTACTAATCCCATGGTGTATTTGTGTTCAACTAACAAAGTATTAAGCCGATCGTACCAAAATTTTGGTGCTTGCTTAAGTCCGTATAGTGCCTTCTTAAGTTTGAAAACATGATGTGGTTTTTCAAAGTCAGTGAATCCGGGAGGTTGAGCGACATATATTTCTTCGTTAATGAACCCATTTAGAAATGCACTTTTAACATCCATTTGAAATAATTTAAAGTCATGAGCACATGCATATGCAAGTAAGATTCTAATAGACTCAAGCCTAGCTACCGGTGCATAAGCTTCGTCGTAATCAATCCCTTCTTGTTGATTATAACCTTGTGCGACAAGCCTAGCTTTGTTTCTAGACACCACCATTTTCGTCCATTTTATTTTGAAAAACCCATTTCCTTACAATTATAGTTTGATTTTTAGGTTTTGGAACTAATTTCCAAACATCATTTCTAACAAATTGGTTTAGCTCCTCTTTAATAGCAATTACCCAAGATTCATCTTTTATTGCTTCGTTTATATTTTTCGGTTCAACAGACAATTCAAAGCAAAAGTAGTTACTTTGATTTTGGGCTTGTGATCTTAATGTTCTATGATTTAATTGTCCTATGACATTTTATAAAGGATGACTTTTGGATTCTTTGATGTTTATAATTTCTTTATTTAATGGTTCATCTTCCTTGTCATTTTCATTTATTTCTTGACTTTCAACAAGTTGACTTTCAACTAAGTCATCATCTACCAAAGGTGATGTCTTAGAGGGAGGTAGACTTTAGTCGAATGTTATGTTCAACGATTCCTCGACTCTCATTGTTTCTTTGTTTAAAACTATGTATGCTTGGCTAGTTTGTGAGTAACCAAGAAACACACCTTCATAAGACTTTGGGTCAAATTTGGTGAGATAGTCCATGGTATTATGAATGAAACATTTACATCCAAACACTCTAAAATATCCTAAAGTCGGCTTTTTTTCTTTATATAATTCATAGGGTGTTTTGTTCAAAAAAGGACGTATTAAAACTCTATTTAAAATATAAGTGGAAGTATCAACGACGTTACACCAAAACTTTTGAGGTATGTTTTGTTCATTTAGCATTGTTCTACTCACTTCTTGAATAGTTATATTTTTACATTCTACAACTCCATTAGATTGGGGTGTTCGAGGAGCCGAGAAGTTATGTGTTATACCATTTGTTTCACTAAAGTTTACAAATTGTGTTTCATTGTCGAACTCGCGACCATGATCCGTTCAGATAGACACAATGTTAACACCTAGTTGATTTTGAATTTTCTTACAAAGTATTTCAAATTTATCAAAAGCTTCATTTTTAGTTTTCAAAAACATTGTCCAAGTAAACCTTGAGTAATCGTCTACTATGACTAAAGTGTAGAGGTTCCCTCCATAACTTCTTATAGCGGATGGATCAAACAAGTCCATGAGAAAAAGCTCTAGACACATAGATGTGGAAACCATGTTTTTAGCCTTATGGCTACTATGAATTTTTTTACCAATTTTGCAAGCGTCGCAAAAGTGTTGGTCATATTTCAATTTGGGTAGGTTTCTTGTTAGGATCCTATATTTATTGTGTTTGATGATTCGGGTGGTCTTGGATGATGAAAATACATGTTTTTCCAAGAGAGCTGAAAAGAGAGAGATTATTACGTCTGTTCACATCAGTTCAGGCCTCGTACTTCATCATAATGACGTATGAACACAATAGTTCATGCCTCGTTCCTCAAAGAAATGAAAAGTGTACGTGTCAGTGCGCTTTATCTTCTGAAGAAGAGAAATCTTCTCTATTATGACCATTCTCGTCAACATGCTTCATGCTTTTTCCATGCGCTTCAATTCTCAAGTGAACCTGGCTACTGTTGATTGTTTTCTTGTTCCACTTGCTCAACTATAATGACAATGGCGACATCCTGTGCTAATTTTGCGGGGGAGAAGTGTGAATAGACTACATTTGTTAAAGATATTCACTTATTCAATCAAGAATGGCAACTCCGTATGCAATTCTTGAGGGGGAGAAGAAGTGTGAATTTACTTCATGGTTGATTGTTATCTGAGAATAAATGGTCAAACGGCTCCAAACTCATGTAAGAATTGAGACTCTTCTTATCGGGTCATCTTCACATGGAGTTTTTCTTCTAAGAGTCGTTGGTTGACATCTTCACACGGGCTGATGAGTTTAAAGACAAGTGCTTCCGGTTAATGCTTCACGTGCACATCAACATGATGATTCCGAACAACCTTCTGTTCTTGTTTGATGTGATTGTTTGCTTGGTATTACCATTTCGTGTGTTCGTTTCGGGCTGATTGCCGATTTCCTTGATGAACATCTTTCTGTTCTTGTTTTATTGGGAGGGATTTTAGTTAAGGGGGTTTGCAAGATGTAAGTTAATTGGGATGCTTTTTGGTGTGATGAAGATGTTAACTATCTATTCCCCAACTGGACAATCTAGAGGAAGGTCGAGTCTACAGTCGGTTCTACATTTTCTGTTGTATGTTAGAAGACTAAAAGACGAGTTGCACTTGATTATCAAAAGACTTCTTCTCATTCATGCATTCATCATAAAGATTGTCGGTTTAGGGGAGAGCACTAATTGGGGGAGGGTGAAATATCTGATTTAATCCCCAATTAAACTTGCCCACATTCTTCAGCAAGTTGATTCTCACAGATATATCTGAGCTAATGATGGTCTTCTAAAAAAGATTCCAAGTATTTAGGCTTACAATATGTTGCTGATTCTGACGTGTCAAAACCAGCAAGGGGAAAGGAGACATACATATAAACACAAAGCGAGTAAACTTGATGAACTTAATTCTTCTAAGTGATTGAAGATATCCCGAAAAGACAAATGTCATGACCGCAGAGAAACTCAAGGTTTTACTCATCAAGGCTTTTAGTGTTATTATTCAAACGACGTGGGGGAAGTGATGTAAAAGAAAGTTTCTGAAGATAAAATAGGTACACAAGTTCGTGACGATCTTGATGTTATCAAAATCATCAGGGAATTCAGAGATATAATCACTTATTTTGGAGTTGATATCCGCAGAGATTGTCATCCGCAGAGATAATCGATGACCTGCTCTTCTTCAATGTTACCGTTATTCCTTCCTTGTGTAGTGGTATACTTCGAATACTGAGCTTCATACACGCATCATCGGGAAGAAAAATGTGAACATGGGGAGGTGTTTTCATTCCCCATGATGTGTATTCGGAGAGCTCTTGGGTATTGGTGTACTTCCTTCTTGAGCTTCATACACGATCATCCGGAAGAAAATGTGAACACATGGAAGGTGTTTTCATTCCTCATGATGTGTGTATTCGAGAGAGTTCTTGAGCATTATACAAAGAAGCTGACTGCATCAATTCAACTACTTGGGGGAATTGTTCTCTTGACACCTTTTGGAATGGATGCTTCAGACTTGGAAAGGAATTTGAGAAGAGATATTTTAGCGGGATGAAACGTTGTTGTTCTTCTATTGGATGATATAACCCCGAACGATGAATCACGGTGATTATTCTTAAAACGAGCAGCAAGTTCAATAATAATGGTGTGCTTCTTTGTGCACCTGGCTAAGAGAAGCTTGAAAGAAAGCTTGAATCGCTTCAGCTAAAGGATTTTCAGTTTGGGGGAAGCTGCCAAAGTCTCACTTTCGGATGGTTCAATTTCTTTCTTCAATGCAAGAGCCTCGAAGCTGGTGAAAGTTTTAGCAATGATGACTTCTATCTTCTACAACGGGTCGCTCGATATCGTTATCTCGGTATCGATCATCTCTCTTAAACTATATCATCTACTCTATCTTTGTATATATTTATCAGAAAACCAAATACAAAAATATAAAACCAACAAAAACTCATAAAAAATCAGAAAATTTGAAAAAGTCCAAAAATATGTTTTTGAAGACATGTCTTCTGGTATCGATAACATCTGCGGTCTTAGAAATGTCATTCAATAATGGCACGGGACCATAGATGAAGTTCGAGCAGGAGGTGTAAATATTCTTTTCCAAAACATGTCTCAAACTATGGCTTTCAGTTACTTCAGACTGTAACCCGTGCTTAAACTATGGCTTGCTATTATTTCGGATAGCAACCCGCTCTTCAAGAAAGGAAAGTGCTGCGCTAAATCAAATTTTCAAGTATTTCGTGCACTTATCCTAAAAAAAATTAAGGAAAGTATGTCGAAGGACTGCTGTTCCTACACAAATGTTTTTCCGTCTAAAATTCTTCAGAAAAATATTTGTTGTTTTAAAAAATTGGTGGTAAATGAGTTGCTTGAGAAATCAATCAGAATCAGAGTTTTTATAATAATTGAAAACTCAATCAATGACTTCGCTTTTAAACTTTTCAGTAAAATAAGTCATTGATTGAGGGGGAGAATGTTTTCAAATTTACATCATCTAAAGGGCTTTCTTAATTATCCTATATGCTTAATTAAAAATGATGTTAACCTATGTTGAAGGACTAGGTGCCCAGGATATGATTGTTAGGATTAGATGATTAGAGTTTGATAAACACATAATTCCCATGCTTTATACGAACTGATTGATATGTTGGATTGACTTGTATTAGTCGATTGTTGTTTGGGTGATGTCGACCACCATATATCTCATGTGTGTTCACTAACGCACTTGGTATATTGGTATATAAGAATGTTCCCGATCCGGATCCCACAATTGAAGATGATGGATGCGAAAAGAAAGGGTAACTATATCTTGGGTTGACAAATGAAGAAACGGAGCTTAATTGGACTTCTATGGAGTGTTGGCATGGAAAAATGCAATGTAAGAGGTCTCACTACATGAGCAGATAGTTTTCTTCTAAGTGATTGAAGAAACAGAGCTTAATTTGACCTCAGTTGGCATTAAAATGCAACGTAAGAAGTCTCACTGCATCAGCAGACGGTTTTCTTCCAAGCCCTACAACAACATCAACAAAAGAAGCTTATGATTCTCTCCACCTAATGTATCTTGTGCAGGAAAAGTAGTGAATGATACCATTTTTAAACAATTTTTTGAAAATAATATTGTTTTGAAAAATGGAAAAATATTGGTTTTGAAAATAAATTGGACTTAATTTTGAAAATCACCGGACTTCACTTAATCAAAACCTAAGTCACTCAATCAACGACTACAGTCATCGATTGAGGGGGAGAGTGATTTAAAATAAAATATTTTCAAACGATATTTCTTCATAAAAGTTTCGGTTTGTACAACAATAAGTGGTGTTCTAAAGAATTAATGTTATGTCATGGTATGATTTTCTTTAAAACTCAAAGATCTTACAAAATGAATTTTTTTCTGTTCTTGTTTGATTGTGAAATTGTTTTATTTTAATTAAAGATCTCTTAAAAACTATCATAACTGACACTAACAATATTTAATGTCTTAAATTGATCCTTATCAGTCATTTTTCAAAATTAAATTTTGCCACGTCTTTCCCCAAAATCTTTTAAATGATTTAAATCAATTGGGTTCACAAATCTCAAAAGGTTTGAAATTTTTGATCAGGGTAGAGATCGTGATTTAAATCTCAAATTTGTTTAAATGGAATTGGTTTTAGTCCTTTAAAGGCACTCCTGCCTCCATGTGCCAAACTATTTCTAATACATAATGCACATGTTGAGGGGGAGCATTTATCCAAAAACAAGATGAGTATTTAAACCTGGCCACATTTTCTCCCATGTTTTTTAAACCTTATTAAATCACTTGGGATCCAAAATCTCAAAGGGTTTGATATTTTTTATCGGGGGAGAATTTGTGATTTAATAATGAAATTTGATAAAAGGTGATCATTTTGATTCAAATGTGCATACTGCTCTCCCGTATGTGCTAAACGCTTTCAAATATCCTGAGTACATATTGAGGGGGAGCATTTCAAAAGAAAATAAACTTTCAAGGTACAAAGATTTATATGTTTCAACATAAAGTACCTTGATTGATTTTCTAAAAGTTTCTTAATGGCTTTTGTGATCGTGGATGTGCTTCAAAAGAACTATTTACTCTATGTGATAAAATGATTTCAAATATCCTATGCACATATTGAGGGGGAGAATTTATCAAAGAAAATCAAATGGCTTTTTCTATAAAAATTGTGATCAAGAATTTATTTCAAAAGAACTCTTGCCTCCATGTGCGAAACAATTTTAAAATCATATGCACATGTTGAAGGGGAGCATTTCTAAAATGATCAAAATAATTAAGGTACAAAATGCTTTGATTTCGTATCACAAGTACCTTGATTGATTTTCCAAATGATTTTTCAATTGGTTTTATGGAAGAATGAATTGTACCAAAAGACCGACCATTTTACTTTATGCATGGAGTTATAAGGATGGTAAGGTTAGGTATTATTTCCTACGATCCGCCAGAACCGGAGGGATCTACCCAAGGACAACCCACTAGATAGTGTAGAGTCCTTAGGAATAGTGAAAAAAGGAGAAAAATGAGAAAATGGGAAGAGTGCGAACTGAGACAGAGCTGGTACTGGAATAAACCCAACAAGGTTCTAGTTATGAAGTCTCGGTAAGCACGGAAGGGGTTGAAGAATGAAAAACAAATGAATGTGAAAAAGGGTGAAAAGAAATTGTTGGATCGATGTACTCTAACCAAACTAACTTATTAATAACCTCGGATAAATCATTAATTATTAACAATGAAACACTGAGTAATCTTTATCAAGTATGCGGAATTTACTTAACAAAGCTAAGAAGAATATAACTTTTAACTTTCAACGATTATATTAATAACTCTAATTCTGCTTGTTATGCAGACTTCTTTAACAACTCTAATAATGTCGAACTCTCTAAAACTCTAATAATATGTACTTTAGGATTCTATAAACATATATCTCTAATGCCAATCTAGGGGTCCTTTTATAGGCTTAAGGATAACCCTAGTCGGTTTACAATTTGTATCCTTGTACGACAAGTAATCTAATAAAGAATATTCTAGAATTACAAAGCTTTCCATAAACGAATATAACAGTTCTTTTATCCTTACAGTACTTTGACTTCAACAACAGTACTTTGACTTCTTCTTTAGCAGTATTTTGACTTTTCCTGTACTTTGTCGTTCTTCAATACTTTCCTATCCCAACAATCCTCCCCTAACTTGAATTCTACTTGCTTGACTTCAAGTTCCTTTGTGAATTTATCTTTAACAGCTCCATCTTCAAGGAAAGATTGTGTCTTTGTCTTTGGATTGTATCTTTGTAGACTCTGTGCTTATATCATCATTTATCAAAGTATTCTTTAGAATTTTATTCTTTACAGCACCCTTGATTAGTAATCTCTTTTCAGCAACATTCGACAAGCTCCATCTTTTCAGCAACATAAGACAATTTGTACATTTAATTCAGTTAACTTCCAGTCTATTCTCATCACTTCCAGGTGTGTAAACTCCTGTGAGAGGTGAATCATTGAAAATTTAATGTATTTGAGTTCTCTTTACCAAAGCCATTAACACTGGAGTAGCCAAATGTTTTGATGTGTAAGATCATGGTACACTGATAACCATATGATTTTTAGCAAATCATCAGCTATCAACAGATTTGAATGGTCTTTACCAAAAGCTGTACCCTTTTTGGACTAGTTAGTTCTTTCATCATGGTGAAATAATTACCATATAATGGTTTTTCCACAGCCTTTACCACAAGCCATTTACTTGTGGGCTAGCCAACTCTTCACATTATTGATATGGTGAGTTGATTACCATACAACTTATTAGCAAGTTGTCAACTATAAAATGGATTTGAGATATCTTTACCAGAGCGGTTTGCTCATGGATTAGCCAATCCTCTTGTAACCATGGTGGATTGATAACCTATCGGTGTTACCATCTCAAAAACCATTTATTTCATTAAACCTTTGTTTCAAAATATTTGTCACTTAAAAGGTTTCTTTCAAAAATCATATAACTGGTTTAAAGCTGCAAGCAGTACTTTGATGAAAGTACTGTTTGATCAGCAGTACTTTGAATAAAGTACTGATATATCAAAATTTTAATCAATTAAGATTGATACCAGTTATTCATCATCATCAGCAATTGTAGTCCATCTGATAAACAGTTTGATGACTAGACGTGCTATTTCATTATCTTCTTCTACTTTCATTCCATGCTCCAGCATCCTCCTCATAAGATCAGGTGTAAGAGGATATCTTCTATCAGCTAACAAATGAATCATTGTCCCATCTTCTAGCTCTAGAAAATGTACTCCAGATTCTTCAAAGAATCTCCAGCAAGTAATCTCCCAATCTTCTTGGTTTTCCAGATCTCAGCAGTACTTGTTTCTTCAGTTTCCCAAACAGTTATGAGATCTCCAAGTAAGACTAAACCAAATCCTTCTGATTGATTGTGTTCAAAATATTCTTTCACCACATGATATAAATGAAATAAATCAACTCTATCAATTATATGCAATAAATCCCATAGCATATTGAACACCTTGAAACTTTCATCTTCTTTATGAAACATCAGATATTTTTCTTCTTTTGACTCTATAACTTCAAAAGTAGTTATTGGAGATTTGTTCATCTTTAATTTAGCATCATCTTTAGAATACTCAAAATCTATTACTCTTAAGTAATTCCTTAGCTCATCATTAGTATCAGACCTTAACTCAACTTTCTTTGATGAATTTTGATCTTTAACTCCAGTTATTCTTTTTCTTTTTAAGCTTCCCTTTCTTTCTTCTTCTTTGTAAGCATCATCATCTTTAAAATCTTTAATATTATCAACTTGTTTCTGATAATCTTCTCTGAGAGCATCATACAACTCTTTCATCGCAATATAATTCAACTTATTCAATCGAATATATCCTCTTCCTTTTAGATAAGCCATCATTGCATTCCTTTCCTTAGAAAGATTTGGTCTTCTTGGTAGAGAAGAAATAGGAATAGGTGACTCTAATATTTCAGCATCTTCAGCATTCAATTCCTCTTGTAATTTCTTAGTTGCTTCTCTATTCTGAGCTTCTTCAATTTCCTTAGCTTCTCTATCTTTAGCATTCAATTCAGCTTGAAACTTTCTAACTGTTTCCTCATTCATAGCAACTTGAGCAGCCCTTATCTGTGCTAAAGTAGGTTTCTTTTTCTTCTTTGTTTCTACCAATATACCTTTTCCTTTATCTTTTGGATCAATAACAAGTTGAGAAGCTCTTGGTTGTTCTTCTTCTTGCACTCCTGGAATGCTAACACCCTTTGGTCTTGATAAATCATGCAAAATCTCAGAATAGTTTCATCATCATCACTTGCGATGTGTATAGGTTTTGGTGTATCGGCTTCCTTTTCTGGTATGACAGTTGAAGGACCAGCTTCTTCTTCAAAATCTATCAACCTTGGTGAAATTAACCCTTGTCTGTAAGTTCCGTGAAAAGCAGTACTTTGTTCAAGAAGCACTTGATAATCGCACTTTGAAATTGAAAATCAATAACTTGCTCCTCAAGATTTTTGAACTTTGATTTATTCCTCAGTACTTTCAATAACCTGTTCTTCAGTATCTTGAGTTTGAATATTTATACCTTGAGGTTCAGCTTCAGATTCTTCATTCAAATTCTTATCTTCCAAATTCCTCCCCAATTGGAATGAAGATTGCTTTTGAACCTTTTGGCTTGGTCTTCTTAAACTCCGCCGCTGTTCTTCTTTTAGCTTTGACCCATAGACGATGATGTTGAACCAATGTCCAGACAAAATTCTTGAGTATTCTAAACTTGAGCTTGACTTCTTAATCTGTTTAGCTTGAGCCTCAGTTGTTTTCTTCAATCTGACTAACTCCCTTGTCAGAACATAATTATCCAATACCAAACCTTCAGGGGGTATAGTAGGTGGATCATCTCCTCGAATTGGTGAATGTTCTTCGGGTTGAGAATCAGGAATAGATATTTGTGGAGATGGTGAAGGTGAAACTGCAACATCATCTTGGACTTCAGTACTTTGCGAAGCAATACCTTGTGATGCAGTACCCTCTAGAGATGCAGCACTATGAGAAGCAGTACCTTCAGAAGTAGTACCTTGAGTAGCAGTACCTTCAGAAAATCAAAAATCAGTACTTTTCCATTCTCCTCATGACAATAGCAAATAAACATGAATATCCTCCCCTCAAGCAATGCATAGGACTATACAAACACTAAATAGTCCTCCCCTTAAATGTAGCTCAGTAATTAATCATGCCAATACTCACCACTAAGTGAGTAAATTTTGAAACATCAAATCCTTTGGTGAGTAAATCAGCTACATTATCATCCGTATGCACCTTGACAACATTAATGAGCCTATGCTCATAACAATCTCTGATAAAGTGGTGCCTAATCTGAATGTGTTTGGTCTTGGAATGATAAACTGGATTCTTCACAATGCAAATGGTACTCTCGTTATCAATATTGATAGGAGTATTCTTGAAATTGAACCCATAGTCCAAGAGTTGATTCTGCATCCACAACACTTGTCCACAACAGCTTGGAGCAGCCACATATTCTGCTTCAGTTGATGATGTTGCTGCAATTCTTTGCTTCTTACACTATCTTGATGGTTCCTTTTCCACTAATTCTTCCTCCACTAGCATCATTCCCAAATGCAACTCTTCCTCCACAATATGGCCTAAAATCTGACAGAATCTCCTTGTCTCCTGTCATGCTTCCAGAGCAACCACTATCCACAATAAGATGATCTTTAAGCTCCTCTTCTGGGTTGCCCCGCACAAAGATGAAAGAGTTAGTGTCTTTTAGGAACCCAAGCCATTACTGACTTGTGTTCCCCTTGTGGAGTAACACTACAAGAATCTGATAAAATACCCACGACAATTACCCACATTCATCATTTTGAAGGCATTTACCCACCTAATACACACCCGTTACCCACGATCAGTGACTTACAAAGTCTATTTTATTTTCCCTCGAATTTCCCATGAAATTACCCATACCGATAGCCACATAAATATATTTGGTGTGTAATATGTGCCAAAATAACTGGCGCCAAAATATTTCCCACAGATTACCCACATCGTGAGTTCTGTGGGTATATATGTGGGTAATTTAGTGGGTAATACTTTCTTGCTAAAGTTTTTCCCACGCATTACCCATAAGGAAACTTATCATGGGTAAATGTATGGGTAATCTTGTGGGTATGTTTTTGTTACAAGGGATTACAAGCATCCAATTTGGTCATGGGTAAATTTTCATGGGTGGTTTGTGGGTAAACATATACCCATATGTTTACCCGTGACTTTTCCATGGGTATTTTGTTGTAGTAATTTTCTATTAATAATTTATGGGTAAATACATTACCACATTCATACCCACTCTTTATTTATGGGTAATCTTGTGGGTATGTTTTTGTTACAAGTGATAAGATCAACACAGTAGACTAACAATGGGTCTCATTAAATCAATGGAACTTATGTTAGATTATCATGGTCATCAATGAAACAATGGAACTTATGTTAGATTATCATGGTCATCTTGCTCTGCACTTTACTTAGTGCTAGATTAATGGTTAGTTAATCATGTTAATATGGTAACTTGTGATCATTTTATTATAAGTAAAGTTGATGGCTTATGTATGAAATGCAGGGTACGAACAAAATTTAAGGGATTCAAGTAAAGACCAACATGTGAAAACTGTACAATCGAGAGCTTACATCCTGTTTGAGCACCTTACTCAACCAGGAAACCACTGTCGTAGACTAAAGATTGTGAATATACCTTGATATGTAACATACTTGACCTACTATTTCTTGTGATTAGAAATTATTATACTGCTTTAGAAACATCCAAACACTATTGTTGTCGTTGTAAATTATTATACATACTTGGCCTAATATGTATTCTCATATTTTGTTGTCGTTGTAAAGATTTGTGTATGTATTAGATGCGATATTAATCTAATAAAGCTATTGTTCATATTTATGTTTGGTATTTTGTTGTATATAAATATTAATAATTCTGCAAATATAAAAAAATTGTTGTAATTTTCCTATGATTTACCCATAATTAATAAACTCGAGATTTGAAATATTTACCCATAAAAAAATATGTTAGATGTGGCTATATATATGTGGGTAAATTTACCCACGGATTACCCGCACTTACATTCATGGGAGGTTTTGTGGTGATTATAAAATCCCATGAGAAGTTTACCCTCGGAATTAATAAAATCACCCACTGTATATGGTGTGGGTAAGTTACACATGGATCCAAATTGTCGTGGGTAAAGAATTAGCCTCGGAGGTTTTACCCATTTAATCAAGCATCCATGGGTATTCTGTGGGTATTAGGCAATTACCCACGAATTTGCATCTTTTGCCCACGGATTTGGTGCATGGGTATTTGACAGAATTCTTGTAGTGTAACATACTCAAATTCCTTGAGTATGTAATCTTCACAGTTTTTGTAGACAGAATCAAGCATTATCTTTTGTTTTAAAACTTGTGGTGGATTTTCAAAGAAAAGTTTCTTTTCAACAAAACCTCCTTTTATTTTCAACAAAATCATCTTTATCAAAAATCATTGTTTCAAAGAGTGACTTGTTGAAAGTACTGTTTGTTCATCACATTTCTTTCTTAACCCATTAAGTTTTAACTTCTGGTGAAGAGTCTCTAGATCTAACTACTTTCTTGAAGTTGTAACTCCTTCTAGATTGATAGTAATTAAATCTCCTAGGGTTTCTATTCCAAGAGGTGTTTGGTGAAACTCGATCAAGATACTTTGAGAAAGTGCCGGTCTTGGCTTAGAAGATCCTTGGAAATTATTTGAAGGTACTGGAGGTTTTGAAAAAGGTCTTCTCTGGTGAGGGTACCTATAGTCCGGTGAGAAGTTTCTATGGTTAACCCTATGTGAATGATTCCAAGCTGGTCTAGTCTCCCTTGGTTTTTGGTTGGCATTTCTGTTCTTTGGGAACTTACTTAAGTACTCTAAATGTAAGTCACAGTCCTTAATCAAATGGTTAGGACTAAAACAAACAAAACATAGTTTTTGATCTCAGAATTCCAAAGGTTCTTCTTCTATGTGTATGACCAAACCTATCCTGTCTTCTAGGTGAATGATGAAAACTGTTTTGACCAAAATTATCCCAAAAAGGTTTAGTGATGTTGAAAAGGTTTTCTTAAAGGTATCAAGGTGTAGCAAGACTTTTGAGGTGTAGCAGTACTTTGGGGTGAAAGAACTGCTTGGCTTTGAACATCATCTACCTTAGGTGTTTCAATAGTTTATTTTGAGATTTCGACTAGATTGACCTTTAAGTTTCTTCCTAAACTCTAAGCTATCTACTCAAAACGAGAAACATCAGTGCCTAAGTGAGTGTTGATGACTAGTGGGATGGTGGACTGCATGATAGGCATTATCTTTCTTAAACTCAGATGGTGGTTCACTAACTGATTCCTCATTACTAGATGTGTCTACATAATTAATGAGTTCATCATCAATAGTGGTTATATCCTCAAAGTCACATTCATTCTGATCACTAGGTGGGTTTTCTATGTTATTAAAATCCATATCAAAACCTAGGCCAGTTTTAATGTAAGCTTTTCTCTGTTTTTCAACATAAGTGACATGAGAAAGACTTGATTGTCCCCAAGCATTAAACTTTTCTAGCAATTCATCTCTCTCCTTAGTTAGTTTCTCAATTTCAAAGATCTTACAATTTAACTTCCATTCACTTAGTTTTAACTGATAGTCATGTTGTTCATACTTTTGTGCCCAAGCCATTTCATTATTTTCATGTGTTATTATTTTGGCTTCCATAGATTCTAAGGTTATTTGATAACCCGCTACCTTTACCTAGCCCTTATACGCAGCTTATCTCTTTTAGCCACATAACTATTCAAGACTTTTTGATAAAAGTCATGACAATGGAACATACCTCGTGAGATAGGGTGAACTTGGTGAAGTAGCCACCATGGCAAGTAGAACAAGATCATATTCACTCTCCATGCTCTAATCAAAGCCTTATACCATCTCTCGATTCCAAAGCAAAGATGTTCAGTTCCTCATCAAAGACCTGCGGTCCAACCAAAATCCCTTTTCACTGACTCCTCCATAGCTACCATACAAGAGGTTACCGGTTCATCATCAAACTCAGACTCCACCAACCTTTTGATAAACTCTCTTGAGCAACCAAAGCTTTTGTTTCAAAGAATAGGAATTTTTGGTCAACTTTGGTTTCTCTGGCATCCCGTTTTCTTGATATTTAGCAACTGCGATTCCCTTGCAAAGTGTCCACTTTTGATAGTTAAGCATTCAATTTTGGATTTGTCAAAAAGTAATACCCTGTTTTGGTTTGAAGTCATGCTTTTTCCTGCTTTTCTTCATATACTTTTGATCTCCCGCAATGATCATAGCAACTTGCCACCGATATCAATTTCTTCATAGAGCATCCTTGTCACACCCCCAAATTACTCGTTTTGCAAATGAATGGAATTCCGGGATTGATCATTGTATCACAAGCATAGATATATTGAACGACCTAAAGTGTCGTTTGAAAAGAACATCGTTGATTAAATAAAACAATCGTGAGTTTACAAAGTAGGTCCCAAATGAAAATCAACTTGTGCTGAAAAATAAGTTTGTTACAATTCAAACGTATGTTTTTAAAATGTATAACCTTATATGGTGACGCCATTCGGCCACCACTCTAATTTATGATGTGCCCATATGCATGCCATGAAGTGAATGCCTTAGATACCCTAGGATAAAAACATGCTTAAATGGGTCAACACAAAGGTTGAGTGAAACTTATAGGTTTAAGTAATTCGTTTGAACACAATCATCGAAAAGTGAAGTTAAATCGTTTCACACCTCATCGCTAAAAACAAAATCGTATTTATTTCACTAAGTTCATGACACAAAAGCGTAACATCGCACCAATAAAATTGGTAATCATCGCTTCATCGTACGCCCCCATTGTGTAACTTGCCAAATTACCTTATCGGGTTCAATATAGTGCGCCGATTCTCAATCGGGTCAATAAAGAGCTGAGTGTTAATTCCAATGAAAATTTATTCACAATATTCACAGCCACCGCTAGTGACTAATGGTTCATGATGTGATCACCATGGCAAATACTTATGACAATACAAAAACATTCGATATAGCATATAAAGTTCAAAGCTGTTTGTGTTCGACAAAATGTAGAAGTACATGTATCTCCCCTGCTGGCTCAGAAACAGCTTAAAAGAGTAAAAGGGGCCATGAACTCAAATTAATGCAAATGATTACTTATGACAAAGGATACACTGAACATAAATAATCCTTTAAAATTACCTATTATGAAATGATATGATATGTAATGAGTTAGCGATATAATGTTATGCATTTATTTCAGATGTTATTTATACCTTATTTGAAGTTTTGAAAATAATACTTATCATTTAAAAATACTCTTTTGACGCTCTTGACTAATCTTAAATCACTTTACAAGTTTTTTACCAAATGTCATCCTACAAATAGTTTCTGTAACATTTATTGTGAAATTTTAACTTTTCGTGCCGTGAAAAATAAAAGTCACGCTTGAATTTCATGAAAGTGACAAAATGGTTTCGAAAAACTAGTCGTAATGGTGTACGCTTAACGCTAGGAAATCTAACTCGACGGCTTTTGGAAAGCTTGTATCAAATCTAGAAGTTCTACCAGGAGTTTTCACATAAAGGTCTCTAACATAAAGATAATAAGGGTTAAAGTTAGTGATTTTGTCTAATTGTTGTGTAAAAAGTGAGTTTCGGCCAAGTTTAAACATCCATAAATAATTTATTACAACTCCGCTATACAAACGGCTTGTCGTTATGAAAAATATGCTCGGTGATCTTGATTTTATTAGAAGACATTTCTGCCCAAATCTTACACATCATCGTTAAAAATGTACCCTCAATATGGTCATTGTATTGTAGTTACCGTAATTAATTTTGTCTCGTAAAAATAATATATAGTTTTTCAGTAAAATAAATAGTTACGCAATTTTATGAAAACGTATATCTTAAATGCCAAATCTGCTTTCACGTGATATAATGCCCTTAGCTTCGTGATCAAAGTATACTAATATATTTTTGATAAGTCGAAATAATTTGTAGCTTAGACTCGCTTTTTGACTCGCATAAAGATAAAATAGTATGCTGAAATTCCTGAAAAATATATATTTCGTCGTCAAACTTGTAAAATCCATAACTTCTTCGTTATAACTCCGTTTAACTGCCTTCAAGCTGCCACGATTCGTTTTAAAGTATATTTTCTAAATATCAAGGCCAAAAATTTGTGTCTACTGTCGGATTTTCCAGAAAAACAAAACAAGATCAGACCACTTTTATATACTTGTCGAAAATAGTTTTTATCGTACTAAACCTATTCCAATCCCTTCAAATCAACTCCAAAGCTAATCTAATCCTACCATACACCTTCTTAGGGTGTCATGGGTTCCTAACATCATCAAGACCAATATATACCAAGGGAATAATTATAGGATGACTTTATATGTATATATAACACTAAAAAATCATGTAAAAATGGTATAATTCAACATAAGTCATGCATGTTTGCTCCAAAAATGAAGAGATACATATAAAATGAAGATGAAATATGTAAAATGATAGAAATATGCTTACAAGTATTATGATGAGGTGCAAAGAACCAAGGTTAGCCTAAACACTCTAGGTTTTTATTTCAAAA
>OU343216.1:21265866-21281103 GCA_910596185.1 Chrysanthemum makinoi
TAATATATGCATGTTCAACAAATCGCCAAATGAATTCACAAAATAAGGCATGACTCAATGTACCTGCTTATGCAAAGAAAGGCATTGTAAATCCACAGTTCCTAAGTCCCATACAAAACTTTGCAGAACCCCGCTGTGTTCACAACCCATTTTAAAATGTATATATAGTTTATATTCAACCAACACATCGCCAAATGAATTTACAATAGTACCTAACTTGACGTAAAACCATAGGTTTAATTAATTGCCAACACAATCATCGTGAGTGAGTTAAACGTTTCACACTCATCGCTAAAACAAACATCGTGATTTATTTCACTAAGTTCATGACACCAAAGCGTACACATCGCACCAATAAAAATTGGTAATCATCGTTTCATCGCCGCCCTAATAGGTAATTTGCCAATTACCTTAATGATTCAATATAGTGCCTATTTCCTAAATGGGTCAATAGGAGCGGGAGTGTTAATTCCAATAGGCCTATTCACTATACTCGTACCACCGCAAGTGACTAATGGTTCATGATGTAGGGACTTTAAACATGGCAAATACTTAGTGAGAATAAAACACCGGATATAGCATACAGTTCAAAGTAGTTGTGTTCGATTTAAAATGTAGCATGTATCTCCCCCAAGAGTTTGTAAAGCAGTTAAAAGAGTAAAAGTGGGGCTATGAACTCACGGTAATCCTTAAATGATTAGAGTAACTATGAAAGTAAATGAAAATAGTTGAGCATGTATCTCCCCCAAAACAGTTATGAAAGCAAGTAAAAGTAGGGGCCATGAAACTACCAGATTCATATAAGTTAAAGTACTTGTGAAAGTAAATGAAAACAGTTTGAGCATGTATCTCCCCAAAAGTAGTATAAAACAATTAAAGTGGGCTATGAAAACTCACTTAGGAATGATGCGAAGACAATAGTGAGTACACCGAGATGTAGTGTGATACGTAAATCTTGACCTATGATGAATGATATGACATGTAATGAGTTGCAATGTAATGTTATGCATGCATTTCGTATGTTATTTATACCATTTACGAAGTTTTGAAAAAAATATTACTGTCGTCGAAAATACCTGCTTTGACGCCTTGACCCTTCAAAAATGACTTTACAAGTTTTTACGTCCAAATGTCATCCTACAATGGTTTTATAATGATTTATGGTGAAATTTTCACTTTTCGTCGCAAAACAATGTCGCCGGATTTTCATGAAATTAAAAAATGGCTTCAAAAACTAGTCGCAGGGTCCTGTACGCCGATCGTTAGAGAAACTAACTCGACGGTTTTGGAAAGTTTGTATCGATATCTAAAAGTTTCAGTTCAGAGTTTTCGTCCAAAAGGTCTCGATCATAAAGATATTAAAGGTTAAAGATAGTGATTTTGTTGAATTGTTGTGCAGTAAAATGAGTTTCGCCAAGTTTGAACATTCATAAATAATTTACTATAACTCCGCTTTACAAACAGCTTGTTGTTTTGAAAATATGGCCGGTGAACTTGATTTTACTAGAAGACAATTCGTTCTAAAAGTTTCACAACCTTGTTAAAAACAGCCCTCAACAGGACGCTACAGCTACCGTAACACTTGTATCGTATAAAAAAAATAATATAGTTTTTCAGAAAATAATAGTTACGCAAGTTTTTGAAAACGCGCATATATTTGTCGCTTCAAATCCTTTTTCACGTATAATACGCCCTAGCTTCGTGATCAAGTAAACTAATATATTTGAGAAGTCGAAATAATTTGTGAAGCTTAAGGCTCGCTTTTTCCTCGACAAAATAAAAAACAGTATGCTGAAATTCAAAAGTATATTTCTCGTCGTCAAACTTTAAAAATTCACCACGGCTTCGTTATAACTCTCGCTTTAATCCGCTCAAGCGGCCACGGATTCGTTTTAAAGTATATTTTCTAATTATCAAGGCCAAAATGTCGTGCTAACTGTCGGTTTTTCCAGAAAATCGAAACAAGGACAGAACCTATTTTATAGTTATCGAAAATAGTTTTTATCGTACCAAACCTATTCCAACCTTCAAATCAAACCAAAGCTAATCTAATCCTACCATACACCTTCTTAGGGTGTCATGGGTTCCTAGAAATCATCAAGACCAACATATATCAAGGGGATAATTATAGGATGACCTTAATATATATACAACTCTAAAATCATGTAAAAATGGTATAAACAACACAAGTCTTGCATGCTTGCTCCAAAAATGAAAAGATGAATATGAAATGATAAGGAAACATGAAAAATAAAATAAACATGCTTACAAGTGAATATGATGAGGTGCAGGTAACAAGGTTAATCCTAAATACTCTTGGTTTTTATTTCAAAACCTTATAAAGAGTGATAACTAGATTGTTAATAACTTGAAGTTGCAAAATTTTGTGATCCCTTGTGAAAACCTCTATGTGGCCGGTTTTATGGGAGAGAAAACAAGGAGAAGAAGTTTTTGCTACTAGGTGAATAATTTTGAGAATGAATGAGGTAGTAAGTCAAATAAGACTTTATGTATTGTGTATAAAATCAAACAATCAAGACCTTGCTTCATTTAATGACCACCCTCCCCCATGGGCCTTTTGGGGACTTTTGTCTCTCAATTTTATATATATATATATTTTTTTTTTATAAACTTGTATAAGTATGTATTTGTAATAAAAGGTAAGTGAAGTTTGTGTAGGAAAATGTACAAGTAAATGTAAATGAAAATTTTTAGGTAAAAGTAATTGTTAATAGATTAAAATAGAATGTAATGAGATAATAAAAATTGTAAAAATACATTCCTTGTGAATTTGAGTGATATAAATATTTTCATGTAGTTTCTAAGAAAAACGTCGTAATAATTTAACTTTAACGATTTATATACCAAATAAATTTAAAGCACTAGTTAAACTCAAAATATAGTTTTTATAACTAAATGTAAGTATAAAAATATGTCGGGATCATTTTTGAAAGTAACGGATTAATTATTTTAAAATAATAACTCACGCGTTAAATGTGAAATGAAATGTCATGAATGAATTATCATGATGCAAATGATGTCAATGAAATGTAGACTAAACTTAGTCCATATGAAATGTACGTGATGTTATGATCATGAATTCGCCGCTAAACCTTTAAGGTTACGCTAATTTGGAACACGTAAACCAAGTTTACGATAAATGTTGAAATAGTGAAGCATAAATCGCTTTCAGAAATGACCTGAAGTACGGGTTGTCACATTCTACCTTTACGTAGTGCACAGTGTTTATGACCACAAGAGTTTGCAATATATTCTTGATCAAGGAGCTTAATATGAGACAACGCCGTTGGTTGGAGTTATCAGCGACTATGATTGTGAAATTAAGTATCACCCGAAAAGCCAATGTTGTGTCGATGCTCTTAGTCCGAAAAGAGAGGCCTAAACCTTTAAGAGTTCGATCATTGGGAATGACGATTATTTCTCCTTTACCATCAAAAATCCATGAAGCACAAGTCGAAGCACTTAAGGAGGAAAACCGACCAAGTGAAAAGCTTTATGGTATGCCCGAAAGCGCAAATGGTTTTGTGAAAAGAGCGATGGAGTATTATGTTTCAAGGATGTGGGTTCCATTGAATGGCGGAATACGAGAATTGATTATGCATGAGTCGCATAAGTCAAAGTATTCTATTCATCCAGGATCGGATAAGATGTATCAAGATCTTAAGAAGCTTTATGGGTGGCCGAACATGAAAGCGTGATTGCCACGCACGCTAGCAAATGCCTTACCTGCTTCTAAGGTAAAAGTCGCATCAAGCCTTCAGGATTACCCAACAACCGGAATTCTCAATGGAATGGGAACGCATTACAATGGACTTGTTACTTAAACTTCCTAAGACATCGGGAGGTTACGATGCTATTTGGGTAATTGTTGACGCTTTACCAATCGCCCATTTCATACCATTAGAGAGACTTATTCCATGGAGCAACTCATCAGACTTTATGTCAAGGAAATAGTCTCAAGCGCACGGAGCACCAATTTCTATCATTCCTACAGAGATAGTCGATGCACTTCAAATTCTGGAATTCATTGCGATTCATTCGAACTGTGATTAGAGATGAGCACAGATATCACCCACAAACCCGACGGTCAAAGTGAAAGGACAATTCAAACGCTTAGAAGATATGTGGGCATGTGTAATTGATTTTGGAAATGGTTGGTCTAACCATTTGCCATTGATAGAATTCTTCGCATAACAATAGTTATCACACAAAGATAAAGATGGCACCATTCGAGGCACTCTATGGTCGAAGCCGATCAACTGCTTGTTGGCCGAGGTAGGAGACGACAACTTACTGGTCCAGAAATGGTACGAAAACCACGAAAAGATAGTTCAAATTCGGATAGACAGAACGCCAGAGTCTACGAAAAGTTTGATGTTAGGCGCAAGGATTTGGAATTTCGTGGCGACAAGGTTATGTTGAAAGTATCGCCTTGGAAGGGCGGGTACGATTTGGAAGCGTGGAAATTGAACCCGAGATATTGACCATTCAAGGTTTTGAGCAGAGTTGGTCCTGTAGCTTATCGACTTGATCTTCCGTCGTAACTCACCATGTGCACAACACGCTTCACGTTTCAAACCAAGAAATGTCTTTCGGACGAATCGCTTGTTATTCCATTGGACGGTTCGCCTTGACGACAAACTCACTTTTGTGGAGGAACTCAGAAAATGGGACCGCGAGGTCAAGCAAATGAAACAGTCGTATTCCTAACGCCAAGGTTCGTTGGAATTCTCGACGAGGTCCTCGAGTTTACTTGGGAACGGAGAACCAGATGCGACACAAGTATCCTCATCTTTTCACCGACACCATAGACCTAACACCATTGAATTCAGGGACTGAATTCCTTTTGGATGGGCGAATGTGACAACCCGCACTTTCTCGTGTCATTTCACACAATTTATGCCTCACAATTTCAACATTTATAGTAAACTTGGTTTACTTGTTTCAAATTCGTAACCTAAAGGTTTAGCTGCGAATTCATGATCATAACATCACGCATATTCCATATGGACTAAGTTTAGTCTACATTTCATTGACATCATTTGCATCATATTAGTCCATTCATGACATTTCATTTCACATTAAACGCGTAATTTTTATATTAAATAAACGTTATCGCGTGAGTTATTATTTTAAATATTTAATCTGTTACTTTCAAAAATGATCCCGATGTATTTTTAAACTTACATTTAGTTGTAAAAACTATATTTTGAGTTTACCTAGTGTTCTAAATTTATTTTGTACATTATGGCACTTTATTTCAAAACATCGTTTGGAATTGTAATATATTTGTATTTCCGCAAACTTTCTAAACCTTTTGGGACCATGTTGTAACTCTGAACGCTTTTGTTAAATATCCAACGATGTGTTTTTAAAACGACACTTTAGGTCGTTCAATATAACTGTGATGTGGTGCTATGACAAATCAATCCCCAGAATTCCATTCCGCTGCAAAAACAGGTAAATTGTGACTCCCCCTCAACATGTGTAATTTGAAAAATTGAAATCGTTTGTCACATGTGGGAAGGACAGCATGTACGTCCTCATAAAACCATTTACCGAATAATCAGTTTAAATCCAATTTAAATCACACATTCTCCCTCGATCACAATTATCAAATCATTTGAGATTTGTGATCTCTTATAGATTTAAATTGATTTTGAAAGCTTTTAAGGAGAATTGTGACTTGATTATGAAAGCGTTTTAACCGATAAGCGTCTGGATCGATTTTAAGACTTTAAACTCCATTGATAAAACATGTATGTACATCTTTTGAAAACAATTTAATGCCAAATAACTTTTTAATTTAATTGAAATCATTCTCCCCTCAATCAATGACATAGGTTGTTGATTGAGAGATAGAGATTTTGACAAATAAGTCCTGATGATTATAAAAAATAGAGACCGAGTTATTTTTCAAAGCATTTAGTTTTCAGCAGATAAATGTTTATAGAATCGGAGCATGGAATTTGAAAACATGGTAAAACATGGCTCTGTTCTTTCTTTTAAAACCTGTCACGAAAATGACAATAAGCCATTTTTTTTTCCTCTTTCTCCCAAAATAATTTTTGATTTTTGATTTTTTTATAAAATTCGAACAACATCTAAAGTCCCGTGTCATTCTTTGAATGACAACATCAAGACCGTAGATATTATCGAATCGAGAGAAACATGACAAAATGACAATATTTTTTGAAGATTTTTCGAATTTTTCAAATTTTTATGGATTTTGAAAGTTTTATATTTTTCTATTTGATTTTTTGAAGGTTTTATAATTTTGTATTTTGTTTTTCGAATAAATATTTACAAGAGATAAATTAGTTTAAGAGAATGATGAAATGAGTACCGAGATAAAGATATCGTTCAGCACGCTGTGTGAAGAAAGGAATCAACATCTCATAAACTTTCGCCACCAAAGCATTCGAGGCTTCTAAGAAAATCGTCTGGACATGAGCCTTCTCAATTTGAATCTTTGGTAGCTTCCCCTCCAAACCGACAAACATCGAATAAAGACCATTTCCCTAAGAAGTAGAGTTGAATACAAAGCTCTCATTGATTGAAGCTCAAAGACCAAGAACACGAACACCGGTAACAAGTTGAAACATTGATCGTCTCGTGGTTATCAAATCCGATTAACTTACACCGATCACATGAACTCTGCTGGCATCCCGATGTACACCTTAATCTTCAAGATTGACCAGTTGTCTATTTAGGGGAACAATATATCAACATCTTCATTTTACCAAGTGCATTCCAGTTATATAACATATAACCAATCAGCACATAATGTACACATGTACCCAACAAGAGTAGAAGCGATGACATCCATGTAACATGTTGAGTCACTAATCATCTCTCGTAGATGTCAACTCAAATAACTGAATTAGCTCGATCAAGTGAACATGTTGTGCATATAACCAGAAGCACTTTATCATAAACCGTATATAAGATGTCGATAGGCAGTATCATCTCACGTTCCAAATATTCTTCTCACATTTCTTCCAAGCGAACACTGAAGTAACATAAACCAAAGGTCTCCAGAGACCACTTCCCCAAATAGTTGGAATAATATATCCTTCCCCCAAATGGTTTTGATACCTCGAATCAAGAAACATAATATATCCAAAAACTTGAAATCTTGTGAGAAGAACTCAAATAGCCCAAATGAATCCTGTGAGAATCAACTGCTACATAAACTCTCTCTGACTATCTTTATCAACCCATATGTAGACAATTTGAAATGACCACTGTTGAAGAAAAACCCAATATACCAAACTTGAAATCAAGTCTTAATTCCTCAAGATTTGTGTCTTAAGCTTGCACTTAAAGATGGAAGAACGGTGTCAAGAATCTATGCTTTAAGCAAATCTCTAAGTACTCACACTCAAACAAGGTATGAGACAGATATTATCACATCGTAATGTGACACTAAAACAACGTAACTCCTAATAGTGATAGTTAACAACCATCCCTCCGGCTATGCGGGTAACTAGATAAACAAAAGCCTTCAACTCAAATTCTTAAGCCCGAGCAAGTTATCAAATAAGAACACGCCTTTGTGAAGGTCAACTTCAATCTCAAATAAGTGATAAATGATTAACTCCGAAGTAATCAACTTGTGTCAAATGCCCAACATGTGAATAAACATACAACCGGATGTACATTCACCCAATCGAATGAACCGAACAAATGATGCCTCAACATCAATGTATTCTTCCTAAAAGTATTCATGTAGAGATCGATCTGGAGGATACACCGATAACTTCGAGCGGATGAGGTAGACATTTTCCTTGAAGTTCATGTAGTTGATTTATAGCATGCACGATGTGAGGAACAATAATCCATGAAGATTTGGCAAAGGAATACCAAAGAGTGGATCATTATTCATGAACAATAATCCGTGAAGATTTGGCAAAGGAATACCAAAGAGCGGATCATTATTCATGAGTGCAACTGCAATATTATGATAATCATTATCAACGCTTTGAGGAATAACTGGAGATAGGGCTTTTTGAGTAGTCTGAGTTGTACTTCTTAGATGATCATCAAACATATCTTGAACTCATGAATCACATATTCTTTGATGATCATCAAATATTCGCTAGCGGTTGTAAATACTCATCAAACATATCTTGAACCAATGAATCCCAAACAATAAATCCCATTTATCCTTAGTGAGTGAAACATTAGGCGTTGGAGGAGAGTCATCAAACTTTAAGTCGTATAACCATTATTCAAACATCCATCATCATTTAGTATATTCACTCTTGATTTAGCAAGTGAATAAGAATATACATTAATGAATGTAGATCCACTTGATGACTGAATGAGCATGGGAGAAACATGAAGCTTGTTGATGAAGAATGTCGATGAGAATGGTCATAAACATGAAGATTTCTCTTCTCAAGATAAAGCGCCTTGTTTAATACACTTTTCTTTCTTTGAGGAACGGGGCCCGAAGTGTTATTCCGCAGACGCCATAATGATGAAGAACGAGGCTGAACGATTTGAACAGACGCCATTGTTTAGAGCCCATTTATATGTTTAGAGCCGCCCAATCCAAATACCAAGGGACGACTTATGCACGACCTGCTTTGGACAAATGCGACGACAGAGAATTGGAAACATTGGATCCCCACGTGCTCATGGGGTCCTTTTGGTTAGCACAAACAATCTTTGAATCAGCGGAAACCCTAGGTGCAATGTCATTGTCACTAAGAGCTAAACTAGTAGAAGCATCAGACTTAGTCGAGGGACATTTTGTGCTTAATGGGATTATTCTACCAGCTGGCTTCCAAACCTTAATGTGCACTACTCTAGGCATTGTGGATCTAGTTAAGGGGCAAGGTTTGCCATTCGTGAATATTCGACCTGTTGGCTTCCAATGAAATCCTACATTGGTAAAAACCTTCCCTGTAGGTTTCCAGGATTGCTTAATCTGCTTCGCTCTCCAAACTTTCTTAACTGGGTTATGAATCTTAGACCTCAGAAATAACACATCACATTTATCATGATTACCGTAAATTAAACATTTTTGCATGTTTTAGAGACAACATAATACTAGAACTAACACGATTCTTTTGTTCAAATCAAACTTCTTGTCCCTATGGTGTTCTTTCACTTCCTTATCATGATCACTTTTAGTTTGCGTAATCCTATCCTTCTTTGCATAGCTTCTAGGTTTTGACCGCTAACTTTAGTGTCAATCTTAACATCTGTAGAAGTAACGATGGGAACATTACATGGCTTCACTACTTTCTGCATTCTTGGTCTAGAAGTGCTGGGATTTGAAATTCTAGGAGGCACATCACAGGTTGCTTGCTTGAATTTAGATATGGAACAAGGCATATCAAGGGTCACATGCTTGGCTTTAGGCATAGAACACGCTTGGCATTAGGCATAGAACAAGGCTTCACGCCTTTGCCTTTTTCACCTGGGGATTTTGGACATGTTGCAATTACACATTCAAGCGACTCTTGAGATCGTTTGGCCTGGAGGCAAGCAAACCTAATTTCACTATCAAGAGGTTTGTTAATGAAATCCTCTTCGACAATCTCACGGAGACATTCTAGACTATCCTTTAGGTGAGCACAGTAGTCATGAAAAGCATGTTCATTATTCCTAAGATGAGGAGGAATATATTTAACTGTCATAGTGTATTTGCAATCTAAGGGTGACTTTGAGACAACATTCTTATTGAAAACAAGTGGTAGTTTCCATTTCCCTGACTTCTCCATTCTCAATTTCCTTTGTAAAGACGTTATTTTTTCGTTGTTTTGGTCACGAGTGACTTTTATTGAATCATATAACTCTTTAAAATGTCTTTTAACTTTTTCATTTTCTTCTAGAAAACTCTCGTTTTCCTTTTGTAAGGCATTAACTAAGTTTTGAAGATGAAAAGTTTGAGAATTCTGAGAATCTAAAGGAGGAGGCATTTGGGAGCCTGTCATATTGTTCTTTTGACCCTTTAATTGAGAGATTTGGGCTTTCAACTTTCTGATCGTGTTACAATGAGCTTGAATCTGTTCATCACGTTTGTTAATTTGAAAAACTCGCATCAAACTCGAGCATTTGAGGATGTTTTGATATTTGAAGTTTTGACATTTTCTTTAAGATGTTGATATTTTAGTTGTAAATTAAAATGCAACGCCTCTAGTTTAGACCAATGTTTAACCAAATTGTCGTGATCATCCAGTTCAATTTTCTCAGATAGTTTGGAATTAGTTTTTTCAAGCTCAATGACACGATCATGGGAGACTTTCAGAGCAAAGATAATTCATGAAATTGAGAAGCATTAATGGAACAATTGAAAAGTGCGATTAAAACACATCTTGAGCAACACATTCATAAATAAGATTCTCATTCAAGGTATGCAAGTTCTTCCTCTCAATCTCATTATATTTTAATTCTCGCCCATAGTCACTAACCTCAACTATCATTGCATCAAATTCCTTTTCCATTTCTTTAATATCGATTTTATCCCTTTTTAAGACTCTCAAAATGATCTTTTAGTTGTTTAAAGAAAGGCATGACCTCGGTTAAATAACATTCTTTCATTTGCTCAAAACCCCTTTCCCTTCAGCTATCCCATGGTGTGATCCTTTTCTTACAAGTTTTCTCAAAATCGACAAATAGTTGAAGAATAACATATTGACCGATTAAGGTCTTGCTCTTAGTGGCAATAGTTCTAGGAACTAAATGCATTGGTGTATTTGGAGGATACACAAATGCTTAGGAATTTCCTACAAGGGGGATTCATTTCAACAAGATTTTCAGCTTGTTGCAAGTCCATATCCTTTTTCAAAACACTTGTTCGGGGTCAATAGAGTCTGAAGCTTAAACATGTTTAAGGATATCCAATTTTCCTTAGTGTAATCATGGGGTTTTATCGTTATCTTGTTCTTTTTACACTCGGGATCTTCTAGCTTCTTATTCATTTTCTCCCTAGTGACTTCATCTGATTTCTTATCTTCCTCGGTGCACTCACAAGCTAAACTAGGTTTCTGTCTAGGCTTAAGGATCTCATTACCATCATACAATACCTTATGAGCTTCTCTAGCCTTTTTACAAGCCTCGGGGTTTGGTTCATCAACTAAGGCCACACTATGTTTGTCACTTAGAACTCTATGCTTAGTGATCATGTGATCGCTGAATGGTGTTTCCTTGTACGTACAGCTTATTTTCAAGCTTGTTTTTCAAAGTTTTAGATTAGAAAAATCATTCAAAAGTTTTGATTCCTTAGCACTAAATTCTTGCTTAAGCACTTTAACATTTTCCTGAAGTTCTTGTTTTTGCTTAGCAGTTTTAGAAAGCTTTTCTTGTAAGGAATTTAACTCTTGTTTTAATACTTCTTCTATAAACCTACTTTTTCTAATAGTTGTACGTATTTGGACATCCATTTCCGCCACGGTGGTCAATTCAAACTTAGCACGCTGTTCATAAATAGCAACTTGATCCTTATATATGTTAAGCTCGGTGGTAAGGGAATCATCAGGCACAAATGCAGCGTACTCATGCAGTTCATAATCATCATTTTGAGTAGAAGATGCACAACTAGGTACAAAGAACTTCCATGCAACTTACCTCGAGCATTGACATGTACAGCAGTGTGGAAGGGTGCATCTCTATCTTGGGTACATCCGAAGCTTCCATGAAGTGTTCCTTTGCATTAACTTGCACGTTTGTGTCCGGGCACCTCTCTCTTGTGAATTTGAGCACGAAGATTCCATTCTTTCATTATCCGACTCATCATTTTTGTTGTCACCCATTATTCCCAGCATTCACACCCGATTCTTCAACAAATACATTACCCAACTTATCACAACAATCTTTCAACTGCACCTGACACTCATTCACGTCTTCATTCTTTTGGCGATTCTTCAATGTACTTTTTCACATTATCCATGAGTTGGATAAATGTCTCAATGAATTCCGAATTTCCATTCCAGATGTTTTTGAAGGAAATTCCAGTAAGTGTTGATCGTAATTGGCCAATATTCCCCAGCGATGAATGGCTGAAATTGTTTGTAGATTACTTGAAGAGCTGCACTGAACCATCCTTTTGAACCTCTTTATTGGTAAGTTGCAGCTTTAAGTGTTCTAAGTTCAACAAGAAGCTTTTGTCAATGTAGGTAAGTCCGCGAAAAAGAGCACTACATGTTCGATCCCCGCCTATGGATAACATTGAATGAGGTGAGATGAAGTAGGCGATATGGCTCTTTCAATGTCATTCCATTTGCGTGGCATTCTCATTGTACTCATAACATGAAGATCTCACATCCTCATTGTTCAATTCAAACATCTTTAACCGCTCAGGGTAGCATACTTATCATTGTTGTCCACAAAGATCATACAATTTAAGCACTTCGAAATCAATCGGGTCAGAGAGTAAGACATGATGTGGTGGAATGCACAGGATTTTACAAGTCTATGATTTAAACCGAGAAATAGAATCTTTCGAGGGATTTTACTAAAATCAAGACCAAACCGTTAAGCAATGACCAATGGAATGTGTTAAGATGACTCGATGGATCGACACAATTATAGACAATTGTGTGTTAGGACTTATGATTGTTTGTGGGATAAGCAGAGATGTTGTTTGGTTGTGATTTGGGTTGGTTGTTGCACGATTTTATGGAGAAATTTAGGTCTAAAAACTTAAAAGCTCAATAACTTCCTTTCGAAGAGGATTTGGGCCTCGAAATTCAAGTTTCTGACTGCTCCGCTACAGGTATTTCGCTGAAAACGGAGTTACTGATCAAAAGTTATGGCCGTTTGAAGTTTTGACGAAAAAAGTCAACTTTGGTCAAACCTCTTCTTCAAGTAAAATCAACCAAGTCGCAACAGATAATGCACCAAGTCGCTAACACCTAATTCGCTTACACCACCAAAGTCGCTAAAGTCCCAAGTCGCTAGACAAATGCAAGTCGCTAAGTAGTGGCTAAGTAGTAACTCGCTAACCTTCAAGTCGCTAGCAAAATTTTGGCAGAATTCGCCACTCAAGTCGCTAAACTTCTAAGCGCTAAGAGCAACCGCCATCGCTTCTGAGACCAAGTCGCTACCAATTGTAAGCTACCCCGTGAGGGAGAGTCCACTACTTGTATTAATAATCGCTAGGTCTAAGTCGCTAGCTCCAAAACTGTAACTCGCTACAAAATTGTGAAGCAAGTCGCTAGCAAGAAAGTTATACCGTGAGCCAAGTCGCTAACTTGAAAAACTTCCAAAACACACTTTTCAATCCAAAAACAACCCAACCACGATGATTCAAGCCTTCCAAATCAAAACCTAAACACTTATGATGATCTAAAACACAAAAGTACAATCAAAATCCAAACTTTAACACTAGAAATCAACCAAATGATGCACAAACCACTAAACTTTTTCAAACTCAAAAACCACCTAAAAACCACTAGAAATCCAAAGATGTGTAAGATATGATCTAACCATGGCTCTTGATACCAATTGTTGGATATTGGATTTCACAAACACATCAAACCATTAACACAAGTGGGCTTATAAGTGGAATTCTAGAGAGAGAAAGTTAGAGGTTTAGGGAACTTAGTGAGGGAAAGAAAAACTATTATTATGAGCTCCAACTCTCTACCTTGGGAGGTAGAGAGTATTTATAGTCTTACATAAAACGCCACACAACGGGCTGTGGATCAGGCATACATGGGTAAGACCCCGTCCTCCACGGTGTCACTAAACTAAATACTACTTAACATAAAAGTACTATGACTACGAGCTTTCTAACGATTACATATACTTGAGGTGACCGACTCTTTAATACATGGAATTTCTAATTCCTAACACGTGTTGAGGGGGAGAAAATATTCTTAAATGTTTCAAAAACATCAGTGTACTTGCATGTTACTCTATTCTGGTTGTTTCTTGTATCAATGGTGGTAAACTTTTCTGGTTAAACTGACACTCCTCGGTCTAAAATTACAACCTTTCATTATTTTCTTAAGTCGAGGGGGAGTGTTGTCAAAGTTCTTTCTTAAAATCTTTCATTTGGTAACCATAATGGAAGTTAAATGGCTTTGGATGGAAAAGGAAAAGGTGGAGGGACTAAAAGCAAAATCTCAAAGTCATTTTGATAAAAACATCTCCACCTAACTTACCCTTCACATTTATTACTTACACCTAAAAAACATCCTAAGCCTAAGATTGCGTTCAACAAACTCCGTGTTTGAGATCATCAATTTGTAAGTGATTTTATGTTTATAACAAGTTTTTTAAGCAATGGTTTTGAATTTTCAAAATCCAACGGTTTAATCTTGAGATATTATCACTTTTGTGTCTTACGCGTAAGCGCAAGAACACCAAATCATGATAGGGTGTTTATGGTTAAAAGGATAGTGTCAAAATGTTTTAATAACATCAATGATATTTTTTCTATCCTCAAAACGAACCCAGAAACTCGAATTGAGTGATTTTGAAAATTAGGTTTTATGCGTGGGTTTGGGTATTCTCAAATGTGATTGTTTTTGGTCAAAAAGATAGTTGTGTAATGTTGTTATGATGGTGAATTGATGATATATAGGCCTTATAACCACCCAGAAACACTAATTGATTAAAAATTGGTATTTAGGGTTTAATGTTCTTAGGTTTGGGTATTTTTGATTCACTGACTTTTGGATGTTAAAACTTGGTTATTAGACTCTCACAACACCTAAGACCTACCAGGAAACGTTTGATGCAATTTCTATGACTAGATTTCATACGCGTAAATTTTGAACTTTAGGGTTTCTGGGCTACGCGTAAGGTTTTCTACGCCTAACTGTTTGAATGAGTTTCATGCCATGATCTGTTTTAAATGACTATACATGTTAAGATTGATGATATGATGATTTTATTTCGTGCTTGCTAATTCATAAAACCTCGAATCAAGGTCTTTGTTACTCTCGCGATAAGGATCACCTTACGCGTGCAGCGGTTATGCAGTAAGAGAAATCCTACGCGTAACTATTACGCTAAGGTTCTATTACAATGGGACTACGGCGATCTATGAAGGATATCGCCGAAACAGTGACTCTCACGATAAGGTTTACTCTACGGTAATCCTTACGCGTAAGGTTTATATACACCTACGCTAAGTTTTACGCATATGGTTCTCCCGCTCCTACGCGTAAGTCGTGATCCTACGCTAAGCTTACGTCTACGCGTGTACTTATCTTGTTTACGCATAAGCTACTATTCCTACGCATAAGCCTT
>OU343216.1:21281203-21317195 GCA_910596185.1 Chrysanthemum makinoi
TTAAAGAAGTCGTATACGTCAGCCTGTTGGGTTTTAGGTTCCTTGGATTTGATGAGACAAAATAAATACAAGAATGAAACAAAGGGACTTAAAGTGAAAGAGATGAAACCTACAAAAAGATGGAAGAACTTGCTTGCAAAAGAAGATTTATTATTTAGTCCTTCGTAGTATTTTGTAAACCCTAATCCTCTAGTATATAAAGAGGACATGGGATGTAGGTTTTATATATAATTCAAGTCTTCCATAATGTAGTTATTAAAGGTGTGTGTGTGTAAACTAGACGTGTTCCTATAAACGGCTAGGTTTAGAGTTTGTTTAGTTTAGCCTCAAGGATCTTTGATCCACTGTTACAAGTTTAAGTGTAACCGTGTATTATTCTGATCAAATAATATTTGGGGCTTGGAGTGATTATAATGAAAAACCTTGTTCAATAATAAAGTATCGATTTGTTTATTCCGCTGTGCATGTAATAGTCTTTGTTATTATTAATCCCCCACGCCTAAACGGTCCAAGGAGTTTATCAAACTTCACAATTGGTATCAGAGCTTGGGGAGCTCGTTACCTAGGGATTCGCATGGTTTTATTGGTCGAAGAATGGTGAAAGATTGAAAAAATTCGAGTCTGAAAATTTTCGTATGGTTTCTGCAGCACTGTTTTAAAACGATCATAACTTTTTCGTTAACCGTTGGATCGGGCTGAAATTTTAGGTGGACGACCTCTATATACTCATCTAACTTTCCACCGAAGGGATCGTCGATCTGAGCTTTTATGGGAAAGTTATTAATCATCGAAGTTTGCTGCTGGGTAACAATTCGAATTTTTATTTTCTTTTGGGTTTATCGCTTAATTGTTTGTATTGTGCTTTGGTGGTATGATGATTGCTTTTGTCGATGGTTGCAACTACTGGAACTCAGATTTGGTTGTGAGATTTAGAAAAGAATACAAATCAATATTAATGAAGTGGGTCGATGGTATTACGTTTGGAACTTGGAATGCAAGTTTGTGGGGATTGTGAATCATTAAAACATCTTGTGATAAAGGATCTGAGGTTGATTCGTTACATTAAAAGTGCTGCTCTCATAATTTGTTTCCACTGCTACTTTATTCGTAACCACTGTTAGCTTATTTTTGAAACCACTGCTAGACCAAATCATAACCACTGCTAGTTTTACTTGTAACCACTGATGGGCTTCTCGAAAGGTAACCACTGTTAGTATCTTCGTAACCACTCCCAGTTTACTCGTTTTCATTGCTAGGTTCTTATTGTTACTACTGCAACATGGTTATTATCTTTGTGGTATTGCTCAGTTGGTACTAGTAATTTTGAGGTCTACAATTGCATGATTGGTCTATTCGTTAAGGGTTTTTGCAACTGTTATTGGTTATCAGTTAGAGTTCGAAGGTAACTTATGATGAATGAAAATTGTATGCTACCTGTCGTGCACTAAGTGAAATTTCCTTCTTTGATTGGTTAACTCTTATAAGGTTGCTACGAAGTAAATTGGACGATGGATAGATCATTATGGGTTTGTACGTGGAGCTTAACTTTGTATTTTTATATGGTGGTTTACATTGATTGGTGGATGGTGGAATCTATCATATAATAGATTTTGGTTAGTTAAGTGGGATATGTAATCAATTAATTTATTACACATTGGACGTTTGTAAAAGTTGTTTGTATTGTTATTGTTATCCGTGAAACGTATTTGTACTACTAGTTTGTCCGAGGAATTGTTTCTACTGCTAATTTTCTTCGATATTGGACATGAATGATTTTTGGTTTTCGGATGCGATTTGAAGATGTTGGACGACACACATGAGGTTTTTGGTTCACACACAAGAAGATTGGTATTTGTTCTTAAAGGTTTTAAAAAGCTCGTTTTTGGTTTTATTGAAGAATTGATTACGAAGGAGGTTATTTATCACTTATTTGAAGGTGAAGTGGAATTACTTGGATACGTGTTTTATCATATCTTAAAAGTATCATACCTGCCTTTAAGATAACTTGTTCGCGCTTAAAGGATGTTGACGAAGACTTGCAAAATCTAGTTTTCATAGGTCAAGGGGTGGATGGATGAAGACCTAGTTAACTATCACTTAAAGGAGTTACATTATAGTGCTCAGTGTCTCATTGAAGATGAAGATGAGGATTTTGTCAAGAGATTGCGGTCTACTTATATGGTGTTAGTATAAGTTTGGAGTCATGTGGATAGTACAAGACATAAGACACAAGTTTGGGTTATTTTACTTCTTCATCAAATTCGTTATACTTGGTTTTCTTCACAAGTGATCATTACATAGAGCTTACTGATTTGAAGAATCATTTTCATGCACCACTCAAGGGGAAGTTTCTAATGTTTATATTCTCTATTTGTTGATAACAAAAAGGAGAAGAGATATTGGAGTGCGATGGCATGGATTAAGGGAAGACAAAAGGAAGACAAGAATGTTTCATTCACGGAGATGTTTACATCTCAACTTCTGCTACTTCGTCAAGGGAAGTTAGTACAAGACTTTGTTTGTTTTGTCATCATCAAATAGGGGAAGATTGTTGGGTTTTAGGTTCCTTGGATTTGATGAGACAAAATAAATACAAGAATGAAACAAAGGGACTTAAAGTGAAAGAGATGAAACCTACAAAAAGATGGAAGAACTTGCTTGCAAAAGAAGATTTATTATTTAGTCCTTCGTAGTATTTTGTAAACCCTAATCCTCTAGTATATAAAGAGGACATGGGATGTAGGTTTTATATATAATTCAAGTCTTCCATAATGTAGTTATTAAAGGTGTGTGTGTGTAAACTAGACGTGTTCCTATAAACGTCTAGGTTTAGAGTTTGTTTAGTTTAGCCTCAAGGATCTTTGATCCCTGTTACAAGTTTAGTGTAACCGTATTATTCTGATCAAATAATATTTGGGGCTTGGAGTGATTATAATGAATAACCTTGTTCAATAATAAAGTATCGATTTGTTTATTCCGATGTGCATGTAATAGTCTTTGTTATTATTAATCCCTAGCGCTCTAAACGGTCCAAGGAGTTTATCAAACTCCACACAGCCAACCTGAAGGTTTTGTGAATTCAGATCATCCAACTCATGTCTATCGCTTGAAGAAGGCTCTTTATGGTTTGAAGCAAGCTCCAAGGGCATGGTATGATACGTTATCAATGTTTCTTCTATCTACTGGATTCAGCAAAGGAGCAGTTGATCCGACATTGTTCACCAGAAAGTCAGGCAAACATTTAAATCACGTTCAAATCTATGTTGATGATATTATCTTTTCCTCGACTGACCCCAATGAATGTGATCGTTTTTCTAAGGAGATGGGCTCAAAATTTCAAATGTCAATGATGGGACAAATGTCATTTTTCTTGGGATTACAAATTTCACAAAGTCCCGGAGGCATTTTATTAATCAATCTAAATATGCAAATGAAATTTTAAAGAAATTTGGATTTGACACTTGTGACACCGTTGACACTCCCATGGTGGAACGTACCAAACTGGATGAGGACCACTCAGGGATCATGATAGATCAAGCAAAATATCGAAGTATGATTGGATCCGTGATGTACCTCACTGACCCGAGAGACGATATTCATTTGTATGCATGTGTGCTAGATACCGGCTAAGCCTACCAAAAGCACCTTGAAGCAGCTTAAATGGGTCTTTGGTATCTCCAAGGAACCATCAATATGGGACTTTGGTACCCGAAGGACACGGTATGTCACTAACGACCTATGCATGCGACTATGCAGATGTCAAGATACACGTCGAAATGCCGGAGGTGCTCGGTTTTGGGTGATAAGCTTGTGAGTTGGTCTTCAAAGAAACAAATGAGTACTTCTATATCCTCTAAAGAGGCTGAATACATAGCCATGTCATCTTGTTGTGCTCAAATCCTATGGATGAGATCCTAATTATCTGACTATAGCTTTGAATTCAACAAAATCCCTCTGTATTGTGATAACAAAAGTGCCATTGCTCTCTCTTGCAACAACGTTCAACATTCAAGAGCAAAGCACATTGACATTCGACATCATTTCATTCGGGAACAAGTGGAAAAAGGTGTAGTGGAACTCTATTTTGTGAGGTCTGAATACCAGTTAGCAGACATCTTCACCAAAGCTCTTCCTAGAGAACGTTTTAAGTTTATCTTTCCACGACTTGGTTTAAGAGCCTACAACCGGAAACACTCAAACGTCTTCAAGAGGAAGACGAGGAGTAAAAATGGTTCTGTTTTCTTCATCTATCTCTTGTATATATTTTTTCAAAAAGCAAAATACAAAATTTCAAAACCCACAAAAGAAAATATAAAAATATAAATTTTTCAAAAATCCATAAAAATTAGAAAATCTTGAAAATTATCAAAAAATATTGTTATTTTGTCATGTTCTTTTATTTTTATTTTTTTATTCGAAATCATCTTCGAACTTTGTGTTGACATTCAAAGGATGTCACGGGTTTTTAGATGCTCTTCGAATGTATATAATTTGCTTAAAAAAAATGAGGGGAGAAAAATAGTGGTTTATTGTCATTTGACATTAACCGTTTTAAAAGATAAAACGAGCCATGCTTAATCTTATTTTCAAATCTCATGCTCTGATTCTTAAAACAAATATTTGTCACCAAAAAGACAAATGTTTTCTTTCCAAATATTTTTCCGTCTAAAGATTCTTCTGAAAAATATTTATCATCTAATGAAAACAAAATTGCTTTGAAAATACCTCGGACTCCATTTTTAAAAATCATCTGGGCTTATCTTTGTCAAAATCTCTAACACTTAATCAACAACTCATGTCATTGATTGAGGGGGAGAATGATTTCAATTATCAAAAAGGTTATTTTTCAAACAATTGGCACGTAAAAGAGCAAGGTCTACTTTTGGATAATCAAAATGAACAATGTTTTATACAAATGGTTCAAGACCTTGGCTATTGTTATGTTTTCAAAAGATATTTATGCTTGAGTGGTCAATGGAGTTTAAAGTCTCAAAATCTAATCCTTATCAGTTAAAATGTCTTTGAAAAGCAAGTCACTATTCTCCTCAAAAGCTCTCAAAATTTAATTTAAATCAATAGAGATCACAACTCTCAAAGGATTTGTAAATTGTGATCGGGGAAGAATTTGTGATTTAAATTGGATTTAAACTGATAATTCGATAAATGGTTTTATACGTGATTAACAAGCTCTCCTCCCTGCATGTGCCAAACGATTTCACATTTTCCATGCACTTGTTAAGGGGGAGCATCTATTTTAAACCAAAATGGATTGCAACATGATTAATTTGTTCCAAAGTGCGAGGTTTTCCTAATATGTGCTAAACAATTTCAAAATCAGCCGCACATATTGAGGGGGAGCAAATTTTTGAAAACCACATCCTTTCCATAAAGTATCTTTGTCAAAGTATGAAAATACTAATTTTGATCGGGAAAGTGATGTTGATAACTTTTAGAAATGGTTGATCGAAGAATCGAAGCTTTCATCTGATATTTTCAAATCCTCTTGCCTCCATGTGCCAAAATGATTTCAAACATATGATGCACATGTTGAGGGGGAGCCGTTTTCTAAAATATCAAAAACGATTCTGGTACAAAATGCTTTGATAATGTTAGGTATTCGTTTCCATGATCCCGCCAGAGCCGGAGGGATCTACCCAGGGACAATCCACTAGATAGTGTAGAGTCCTTAGGTATGATGCAAAAAGAGATATGGGAAGAGTGCGGACTGAGATAGAGCTAGAACTGGAATAAACCCAACAAGGTTCTAGTAATGAAGTCTCGGTAAGCACTGAAGGGGTTGAAGAATGAAAAAGAATTGAATGTGAAAAGGGTGAAAAGAAATAGCCCTCTAATTATTCAACCGTAGGGCAGAAACCGGGTTCAATACATATACCTCTTGGTGGTTACCAAGGTAACACCGGTATTGAAGACAAGACGTCATGGACCCAATGACACACTGCACTACAACTTCCCAAGCTACTCAAGTTCCTCTTGAAGGGGCTTGTTTCATTCTCATGGGGAACCGACATAATCTATCAACTTTCTCTTAGAGATGGTTGATAGTGAAGAAGGAGACCCTCTCCCTAGTCTCTGGCATAGGAATCAAATGTGCATAATTGAGTCTAGAGCCACGAGATCATCAATAAATCTCATTAAGGACACAATCAATGAAGACTCTCCGTTTCACACAATGTGGAAAGAAAATATACTTTAGAGTCCTACGATTATCCTTGTGGTTTTGCTTGAGAACATCCGAGTGATATGCTATCATATTCACAATAAAGATGGAAAGCCTTCTAGAGCCAACATCAAACAAGCTCTTGGTAGGTGGCATGTGAGATCTATCCTATAGATCAACCATGTGATAACTGAACAGAAACAATGGTGCGATTCACATTTTTGAATCAATCTCGGTTCGAGGTTATGGATTGACGGATACCTTTGAAAACCGTCGTTGTGTTTAAAACTCTTTTTTCTAACACATCGACCGTGTATTAATATTTCAAAAATAAAAGGTGTTTATGATTGATAATTGATTTTCTTTAAAACCTTCGTTGTATTGCAAAAACACTTTATTTTGAGCAATACACGATTGTTTTTCAAATCTCTTTTCATCAATCGCTGAATCTCAAAAATTTGGTTCACTCATTCCGTGTTGTCTTCTTCGAATTATACACGATCACAAAGGCGATTACTTATCGATCAACGAGGAAGTGGGCCGTGTACCTCAATTCAACGAAAGTGATCAAAGACACTTTAGGTAAGCTTTATTGCTAACTTGTTTTATGCAGGTACACCCGACGTTGCGGTGATCGTAATGGAGAGGTCAATCCATAGCCGCATGCTCACACAACACATTCATTTCCAAAGAAATCATGTTTAGTGCATCAATGACTCTGATATTCTCACTCCATGCTTTACTTTGCCGCAAATATCATGAATCAACTAAAGCTTCCGCTACTCGATAAGAAGAAATCATGATCCGAATGTGAGCATGTCGGTCCATTGTCACAACGCCACAAAATGTGAACTCCACAATGGAAGAGTCGAGATTTACGCAGTGATGATCTCAAAGTCGGCTCAAAACTCATCATCACGTGGATCATTTAAAGACCTCCACTTGAATTATTCATACATGGATAACATGAAGAATCAAAGACTACGAGCTACTGAGTAAAGAACCTAAACAAGAATTCAAGAACAATCTCAATGTAATATCGCGTTTTGTATTCTGTGTAAAGTAAGGTGACCTCCCTTAGGGGGAGATTGTTAGAAATTAGAAAATTCAGGTCATTAAAGTATCGGTCACCTCAAGTATATGTAATCATTAGAAAGCTCGTAGTCGTAGTTATTTTATATTAGTAAGTAGTTAGTTAAGTAAAACCGTGGATGACGGACGGGTCTTTACCCACTGTATGCCTGATCCACAGCCCGTTGGTGGCGTTTGTTTGTAAGACACTATAAATACCCTCTACCTCCCAAGGTAGAAGGTTGGAGCTTCAATACCATTTTTCTTTGTTTCACATAGTTCCCAACTCTCTTCCATTTCTCTCTCTAAAACCTTATATACACCACTTATGTATTTGGTATGATGTGTTTGTGAAATCCAATATGTTACAGAGATGGTTCAGAAATGACTTGGCCGCGGGATGGGCACCTCTGTTTGCAGAACGACAAAGCATGTTTAGAAGGACGTAGTATAGACATATGTTGCAAACGACATCGATTTATAGAAAACGACATCGATTTGTATTGTAAAGCGACAAAACATGTATAGACGATTGGATTTATATTGTAGCGACAAAACATGTATAGCGATTACTGATTACTTGATTTATAGTAAACGATTCTTGATTTATAGTAAACGACTCTCATCTTTTGTTACAGATTTCGCTCCTGCTCGGTTCTTCCTCATATTTTGTTACAGAATCGATGACATTCGGTGGAGGGACATTCAAGTGTCAACAACACACCCGCCGTGGTGAGAGTCCATATTATGTGCCTTCTTCCATCTTATGTATGCCTCCCTCTCAGCTATATCTCCAGTTGCAGATGAGGAGAATTATATACACCGTCCTCCTGTTCTTCCTCATCTTTGTTACTGGCCGTCTGCGTTGGCCAGCGAGATTGCCGGATTGAGGACGCATTTGAGTTAGAGTTTCATGTGGGAGATGGCAAAGCATCATTGGGCGACTATGCCTCGGAGCGTGATTGATCTTAGTTTCTAGTTATATTGTGATTTTGTGAACCATGTATAAACTATTAATCTATAACAAGATTGCTTATTTATGTATTCGAAGCTTCTAATTTTGTGAACCATGATATTACTGATTTATATTGTAAATAATTATACAAATTCTTTTGGCCGGATGCAACAAGAAAATCCTTTCTTGTGTCGTTTTCGACGGGGACTTATAATTGAAAGAACATCCCAAAGCCCAAAAGTTGTGGTCAGAAGTATTATGCATGTCCTTTATCAAAGGTAAATAACTAAACGTTTGCTTATTTACGTAAATATATCAATAACTTGTTTGTTAAGAATACATTTCTATAATTGTTTCACCATGTAAATGCCGGGGGTCAAGACTATGGGTGTCGATACTTTATGTGGAAGGATGTATTTCAACAAAAGTACTTTAGTCAAGGCTTTTCTTCAACGCAGTGCTCAAACTGCGAAACTAAAGATAACACGATCAACATGCTATTGGCTCAAAACAATTTGTTGAAGGCAAGAATAAAGACGTTGGAGGCATCACTGGAATTGGCAAGAAATCCAGTTGATCACGCATGTCAGTCGAATGGAATACCCTATGAGCTTATAGATGACATTATTAATCTTCATGTGGATTAGATTTCGTTGTAATAGTAGTAACATTTGTTGTTGTACTTGTTTAATGTTTTAATGTCTAATGTTTTATTGTTATTGTTTAATTAAATGGAAACAAATACACAATTAAAAAAACATAACGTAAAAAACTACACAAATAAATATACTCTACATATAAAAATACTACACAAATAAATATACTATACATATTAAAACACTACACAATTTAAACAAATAAATACACTACACAAATTAACTCTACACAATTAAATACACACAAAACAAAAAAACAAAAAAAAAAAAAAAAACAAAAAAAGAAAAAGAAAAAAAGCCAATCATTGGGTCGTCCGGATCAGGGGGCCCCACCCTATGGGGTGCCTGGGAAGCAAATATTGGGGTGCTTGTGTAGATTGTCCCTTATGTAATTCTTCATATGGCTACAAAAGTTATGTTGCAAAAGTGCTTTTGCAAAACAAACTCGTACACCATAGAAATGAAGATGCTATCGAGCCCCCTTTGTGGGATCTTTGTAGTTCGTGTCAAGGTTTTTAAGCATTGGGCATGTATTTAGGGTGTTGCTCACACCATTTTTTTTATGCATACATCACAATTGTGTATTACTGTCTTATTCAGTGTACATTAAAATATTGTACAAGTGTGATGTATGTATAAGAAAAAATGATGTGAGTATCAACTCCCATGTATTTAGTATAGTCAACTAAAACAAAATCCCAACCAATAACTGTTATTGGTGGCGGTGGCTTCTAATTTTTTTTTCCTTTTTCTTTTAAAACAAACACATTTCAATCAAACTAAAATTAAAATTACAATACATAAAATAAAATACGCCAATTTGATAAAAATAAAAGTACAATACATAAATAAACTACATCGCCTTGTTGTTGTTCTTGTTGTCGTTCCCAAAGATGATCTACAAGATCATATCGAAGGGTGGTATGCACCTCTTTGTCACGTAGTTTCTTTTGTTTCTTTCTGTGTGTATCGCATCTCTCGATCCATGTACGTTGCATATTGGCTACATGACTAACATGTATCCCGTTAAATTCACTTATTTAGAATTTTTGATCCTTTACCATCATGTTATGCAATATGATGCAACAATACACAATCTTACGTATTTTGCTCAACTAGTAAGCACATGCGGGTTATACTATAATCACCCAACGACCCTAAAGGCCACCAAAAGTACGTTTCATGTCTTTTCTTGCAATTTCTTGCCTTCTTAAAACTTAAATCACGTTGGGTTCGGGCGATTTATACCACCAAACATACCCGGAAACCCATGATAGTTTTCTTGTTTTTCGTATAACCTCATATAAATCCCATATACATTTGGTAAAATTGTCTAAACTATCACGACTATAACGTTTACCAATTTGTAAATATTCATCAAAAGTATCGGGTGTTGTCTTGTATGTCAATTGGCCTACAGCGGAAGTGCATTTCTTTATAGGACTAATGTACTCATTTTACCAGCGATTGGCCGATAGCTAAACAATTTAAAGTACTCGGGAATAGGTTCAAGGTTATACTCACCTTCGATTATTTCTAAAAATAGTTTTCGACTCACGGAATTGTCGCCTAAAATTCCTTTCGGTGTATTTTGGATTGTCGCCAAAATAATCTTCCACGAGACATTGTTCGACGCGTTCATAGTCTCGGGGTATGGACGTCTGAGTATGTGAACTAGAGGCTTCATCGTCATCATATGCTAGAAATTGTTCATTTTATTTTCATAAACATAATAATCCTTCGGCTTGAGTTTCATCGTCGAAGAGATCCATGTTGTGATTTATATGTTAAAGTGTATGAAATAGGGAAGAGGAGATTGAAATGTACGTGAAAGTGTATATAAATTGTGAGTTAAAAGTGAATATTTATAGGTGAAAAATGGGGTTTTTATCCATTGCTCGTGTACGTTATTAAATGGTCGACTTTTAAAAAAAAATAGAAAAAGAAAATGCAAACAACGGTCACCATGTAACCCACGGAGGGATGAATGGTGCCACAGTGGCGCCGTCGTTAGTGCCAAAAAACCCCAACAACATGTCGTTCGGCCATTGCACCGTTCGCTCTTAGAGAGTTACGCTCACACTTTGTATGTTTTCGACCCACATGTGTTTAATTAAAGCTTATTTTCGGTTTGCGAGGTTATGCTATTTGGTTATTTTTTTTCTTTGTTTTGTTTTTGAACGACATGCTATTTGGGTTTATTTTTCACAAATTTAATATTTCTGACTTATTTTGAAACCTAAGAGCTCAAGTTAAAACCAATAAGCTTATAAGCCAAAAATATTTTAAACAAACACCCCCTTAATTAATCATAAAATGACATAGATATTTCACTACCTAAAAGATCTTCATAGATTTCTTAAGTATGGAGTATTGTTGCTAGGTTAAATTGTGTGGGTAAAGGGTGTTACCCCGGTAAATATATAACCAAAAAATAATGTTAAGTACAAATGGAATGTGGCAGAGGTATCACATTAACCTCAAGCCAAAAGCTTGATAAACTAGTGTTTATGACAAGCCATAAACACAATAAACCTATCTATATACAAAGCACCTAACTTGTAACACCCCCAATTTTGTGATACGCATCGGAATTCAAACTGTGTGTTACTTCATGGCACAACAGTCATAACAATAGAAAACGAACTCTAATGGAGTCGTTTTAAAAGATTTATCAATCGATTTATATAAATATCAGAGTTTACAAAAATAAGGTCCCAGTAGTTTCACGTTTTACAAAATACATTAAATTCCGAATGATAATAAAATTTATAGCCTTCTTGAGTATCCATGCTCCTCCATGCCAGCCTCGTACAATATGAACCTGAAATACATGCTTAAAACTGTCAACACAAAGGTTGAGTGAATCCATAGGTTTAATGTTAAAAGTTGAACACATAATGTTTGTGTGGGTTACGTTGTTATACACCCATAATGTTGAAAACAAAACAGTTATTATTTCACTAAGCATCATGCAATCAAGGCGTTAACTTGCTCCAAAATTAATTGGTGAAATTGTTGGTACGTGCCATAATAGGTAAAATTTCCGTTTTACCTAATGTACTCAAATATAGTGCGTTTGTTTGCCTACCCGGTCAACACAAACGAGATGCGTCAATCCCGATAGATCTATCCACAATATTCGCGCTCACTTCACTCGTGATTAATGATTCATGATTTAGGGACTTAAGTTTGGCAAATGCGGTAACTTAGTGCAAATAAAACAATAAGATAAGTATACAGTTTGAAAGCAATGTGTTCGGTTTAAAATAAAGCATGTATCTCCCCGAAGGGTTTGTAAAACAATTAAGTAACATAAAGTGGGGCTATGAACTCACCTCAGAGTAAATGATATCAAATGTATAATGAGAATGATGGATATGCCGTGAGAACTTCTACGAGCAACCTAAAATAGAATGTTGCGACCTAGGTTTGGAATAATGTTTAGGAAAACATAAACCATCCTATATACGTCTCTATGTTGATCATGATATAGTACATGGTTTTTGTGTATGTCGCTTATAGAAATGGTCTAGTTGTGAAAACGTGTTTAGTTTATATATATCGTACTACCGTTCGGGCCATCACAATTCAGAGGTCATGTAGTAAACGTTCGACGAGCTAGGACACTTTAAATCGTAAATCCAGCAACTCGTCGATACGTTTTACCCAAATGAAACCCCTCACATGAAGCTCCCTACTATTGTAGCACTTAGTAAATACAACATAAGTTTATCATGTTTTTACAAGTTCTCGTCGTTTCATAAATATGATTACCTTAGTTAATGGTCTTGGGTAAACAAGCCTTGAGGCTTTAGCCATGGCCTTGCCGTGACTTTGGTCTTGACTACCATGGTCTTGAGACTCAGCCTTGACATTAGCCGTAGCCGTGGTCTTGGCTTATGGCCGTTAGGCCTCTTGGTTTGCTTTTAGTTGCGACAAAAGTATAGTTTGTGAGACTAAATATAGGGTAGTTTCTGGTTTTGAAAGATAATGGACTGTTTAAGCGTTTTCAAGGTCCGAACTTCTTTGTAAATGAAGGAAAACGTCGTTCCGGACAACTTTCGTGTTTTAACTTTTTGATCATTCCGACCAGAAGTACCACTTTTAAAACGGCAGAACCAAAACAGTTTCAATATGGCAGTTTGGCGTTTAGATTTCGCTAACTTCTTTTGCCTATAACTTTTGACTCGTTTGTCCGTTTTGGGTGATTCAAGTTGCTATGTTTACCTTTTTATCTTTTCTACCATAGTATGTAAGTTAGAAAGTCCATAGGTTACTGATTTTAATGGTCTCAAATGTGTAGAATATGACTAGTTTACTAGTTTGTTACTTTTATGACAATATGTAAATTAAAACATGTGATTGAGTATATGTACATCATGAATCAACATAGTAACTATATATATAGCATGAAATAGTTAAGATTATGAATAATAAAGATGAGATGATGGTGGTGATAAGTTTCTTACAACTTTTGGCTTTCAATAAGAAAGGAGTAACTTAGTAAGGATAAGACTTTGATTGATCGCTTAAGACTTCGGATTGAGCTAGCTTTCCACACCTTGGCACCCTTGAAAACTTTAAGAGTTGGTGATGAAGTAATAAGTGACTTGAGTAGATTTAAACTCAAGAAGATCACTTAAACTTGCTAGAGATTTGATGTAGTAACTTACTACTTGAAACTTCTTTGCATAAACTTGGAGTTTAAGAACAAATTATGGAAGATATGAGGGTTTGATGATATGAACGACCCAATTCAGTGTTTTAGGGTGTTTAGGATGTATTTCACTTGCTATTTATAGGAGGGTAAGTTTGGTTAACCATATATTGGGTTAAATATTAACCATGGTTAAGTTAGGACACATGTAAAGATCTAAATGAAGCATGGTTAGGATTATGCCACCAAAATGATGACTCCCCCCTAGAGGCTTTCAAAATTGGTGACAAGGCTTAGATGATAAGTCTTGATCTTATCTTAGTTACGGAGTGAGTTTTGGTTCCGTTAAATGCCAACCGTAAGTTGTTAAGCCATAAAACGTAAAACCGGGTATCGTAAAAATACGAAACTTGCAGGAATGATGAGACTCATCATTATACTCCATCTAAAAATATAAAATGAGTGATAAGTCTCATTGGGTGCAAAACCGCTGCTTAAAGCTGGAAATACGGGTCAAAAACGCGTAATTCGCAGTTTATCGGAAAAGAACGAAATTTCAGGGAAACGACCGTGAATTTATTTAGAGTAGCCTAAAATTAGTCTAAAAGTGATATGAGATGTCAAAATGTGGTTTTAGTCATACGCGGGATAACTTAACAGTTATTTGTGAAGTTTAAAAGTTACGCGATTTAAGCAAAAACGTAGAACGTACAAGGTTAATTTCTTTATGGTCAAAGGAGGAGGGAAATATGTTTGACTTTTCCAAAAAATGTAAAAGTGTCAAAGACATATTAGAAACACAGTCGTGAGAATCGTTAAGTCCGGATGTAAGTAAAATTGTTTAAAACGTAAGTTTAGTTTCAATGCCGCAGTAGGGGTTTATTTGGTAACATAAAAATAAATCTTAAAAATTCTCAAATTAAGTATGAGTGATCTAAAATTTTTTCTAATGTGAGGAAAATTATCAGAGTTGATTTTCGTTATGCGCGTGATGTCTAAATGGTGTTCCGACCAAAATGAAACTTTATAACGATGTTTTCTTAATAACTTTTGCGACTATGATCTAACGTTTGTCGAACTCTCAGGATATTACTAAAATAATTTATCTTACGAGAATGTGAAATAAAAATTTTACGGGATAAATAGTGAAAGTGAATAGTAATTTCTCGAGATGAATAGTAAAAATTTGAGAATGGATAGAAATCCTGAAAATGCGAATTGTTACAATCTCACCACCTTAATGGGAATTCCGTCCCGGAATTCAATGTGTGTTATCCGATGTTGAAGTGTCTAGAAAAACGCCGAATTCTAATCTTTGCGTTTTCAAGTTTCTGGTAATAGAATGTATTATGTACCATGTGGCTTAAGTTGATAACCTAAAAGGTTTTGTTAAAATCTTGTTGAGTCTAATATACGTCAAGTTTGGCTTTTCCCAATTCTCAAAATGAATCATATCTTATTGTATCGAGGCTATCAATAAAACCTTAATTTCTAACATGGAGTTTTTGGTGATAGTGTACGGCATGGAGCCTAATTTATATTTGTATGGTTTCTTTAGTTGTTTCGTGGGTGATCTCTGAACACCTTAGTCCAAAGCAAAATGGTTAACTAACACTTTCGTCTATATAGTGTCTCAAAATGGAATAGTTTTGCTGTTGTTAGGGTAACTGTTGTTAATCAAAGGTGTAAGATATTGTTGATGTGAAATAGTTTATAATGATGTGATAATTGTTGTAGGAAAGTCTTGCTAGTGGCAAGTGGTTATCCAAACCATTTCCAAAGTTGATTATGTCTTAGGTGGTTTCGGGATGAAGGCTATAGTGTTTATGTCTACTAGTGTTTCAAAGAAACGTGATACTGTGAAGTTTTACATACTGACTTATAAGGGGTTCAGATAATGACGTTGATGATTAGAAGAGTGTAGCGTATGTTTACCATTATTCTTAGGTAGAGATGTCAAGTTTGTTTTAAAATTAAAAGTGAATTTTAAAGGAATATGGCGGAATGATATCCTTGAAACCTAATCAGGCTAGTACTTCTAAGAAATGACGAGAAGATTTGATGACTATCCCAAGATAGTAGATAGGATTATTTCATAAATGAAAACTTTCAAGAATGAAATTAGGTAGTATAAATAAGTATTAAGATCTCGCTTAGTGGTAAAACACTATCATGTCTCTAGATCTTTTAATGAATTCTGGTGGTTTATCGAGTTTAAGTAGAAATCAACTCAATATAACACTTGTATAACTATTCTCGGTGTTTGAAAATTTAAGTCGAACATAGTTAGTCGGACTATGTTCCACTATCCCTAGGTTAAATATAGGTGACTAGACTATATTTAGTCGAGGTTCGATAAAATTTTCAAATACCTAAATTAGGTATACTCGTGATATGTTCATATCTTTTGAGAAATTGTCCACTAAGCAAAGGCGATATCAAACCATCCAGTTGCAAGTCCTGGCCATAAAAGACTTGTAACCTATGTTTCCATATTCCATTGCATAGAAGATAGTATGGGTAGATACGTGTGGAAAGAAAGTTTTAAGTAATTCTAAAATAGACCATACTTGGCTAGAATCACGAACTTTTAACAATGAAGGTTTCAGAATAGAACTTTGATGAATGTAGAGAAAGTTGCTGAACTTCAGCTTTTGTAGATGATGAATCAGTTATCTTTTAGAAATTCCATTTCTTGCATTCCCATTAGGGAAATTGATAGATTGTGACGGGTTTCATGTAAAACAATATCACATAAGGTTTATAAGATAATTCCTAGAGACTTTGTATAACTTACAATGTCTGTGAAGTAAATTAGACCATTGTGTAACTCACAATGTCTTGAGAAATGATGGAGAGATCATTGTGTAACCCACAATGTCTTGAGAAATGATAGAGAGATCATTGTGTACTCACAATGTCTTGAGAAATAAATTAGACCATTGTGTACCTCACAATATCTAAGAAATAGTTGAGACCACTGTTTCACTCGATGTCTGAGGATATAGAGAGACCCTTTGTAGGATTAGCGATTAATGCGAGAATGTAATAGAGACCACCGTAGGATTTACGATTAATGTCCGAGAATGTAATAGGGACCCTTTGTATCTCACAGTGTCTTGAAAATGAATGAGACCATTGTATCTCACAATGCGGGTCCTGAAGTAGGGAAAGACCATTGTAGTCAGTTACAATGTCTTGGAGGAAGTTTCGTAATCCTAAAATGCATGAGTTGATGCATGATTGGGAGATTGGGAGCCGTAATGCCTTAGAATAGGCATACGCAGATATGTTGAGTGCATTGTTTATGATTGAAATTATGTCGAGTGTATATATCAATATACTAGTATGTTTGTGTAGCTTAAAATGCTTAAAAGTCACATAATCGTCTGGAGGATGGAAGGCACGGAGAACGGAAGGCTATAAAATGTTTTTGTTTGTAAAAGTAGTTATAGTTTAAGTCTCAATTAGACCTGTTTCTCTATAACTGTGGCTCTGATACCAATCTGTAACACCCCCAATTTTGTGATACAGTGAATTCAAACTAGGTGTTACTTCATGGCACAACAGTCATAACAATAGAAAACGAACTCTAATGGAGTCGTTTTAAAAGATTTATCATTCGATTTATATAAATATCAGAGTTTACAAAAATAAGGTCCTAGTAGTTTCACGGTTTACAAAATACATTAAATTCCGATTGATAATAAAATTTATAGCCTTCTTGAGTATCCATGCTCCTCCATGCCAGCCTCGTACAATATGGACTTGAAATACATGCTTAAAAATGTCAACACAAAGGTTGAGTGAATCCATAGGTTTATTGTTAAAAGTTGAACACATAATGTTTGTGTGGGTTACGTTGTTATACACCCATAATGTTGAAAACAAAACAGTTATTATTTCACTAAGCATCATGCAATCAAGGCGTTAACTTGCTCCAAAATTAATTGGTGAAACTGTTGGTACGTGCCCTAATAGGTAAAATTTCCGTTTTACCTAATGTACTCAAATATAGTGCGTTTGCTTGCCTACCCGGTCAACACAAACGAGATTCGTCAATCCCGATAGATCTATCCACAATATTCGCGCTCACTTCACTCGTGATTAATGACTCATGATTTAGGGACTTAAGTTTGGAAAATGCGGTAACTTAGTGCAAATAAAACAACAAGATAAGTATACAGTTTGAAAGCAATGTGTTCGGTTTAAAATAAAGCATGTATCTCCCCCAAGGGTTTGTAAAACAATTAAGTAATAGAAAGTGGGGCTATGAACTCACCTCAGAGTAAATGATATCAAATGTATAATGAGAATGATGGATATGCCGTGAGAACTTCTACGAGCAACCTAAAATAGAATGTTGCGACCTAGGTTTGGAATAATGTTTAGGAAAACATAAACCATCCTATATACGTCTCTATGTTGATCATGATATAGTACATGGTTTTTGTGTATGTCGTTTATAGAAATGGTCTAGTTGTGGAAACGTGTTTAGTTTATATATATCGTACTACCGTTCGGGCCATCACAATTCAGAGGTCATGTAGTAAATGTTCGACGAGCTAGGACACTTTAAATCATAAATCCAGCAACTCGTCGATACGTTTTACCCAAATGAAACCCCTCACATGAAGCTCCCTACTATTGTAGCACTTAGTAAATACAACATAAGTTTATCATGTTTTTACAAGTTCTCGTCGTTTCATAAATATGATTACCTTAGTTAATGGTCTTGGGTAAACAAGCCTTGAGGCTTTAGCCATGGCCTTGCCGTGACTTTGGTCTTGACTACCATGGTTTTGAGACTCAGCCTTGACCTTAGCCGTAGCCGTGGTCTTGGCTTATGGCCGTTAGGCCTCTTGGTTTGCTTTTAGTTGCGACAAGAGTATAGTTTGTGAGACTAAATATAGGGCAGTTTCTGTTTTTGAAAGATAATGGCCTGTTTAAGCGTTTTCAAGGTCCGAGCTTCTTTGCAAATGAAGGAAAACGTCGTTCCGGACAACTTTCGTGTTTTAAATTTTTGATCATTCCGACCAGAAGTACCACTTTTAAAACGGCAGAACCAAAATAGTTTCAATATGGCAGTTTGGCGTTTAGGTTTCGCTAACTTCTTTTGCCTATAACTTTTGACTCGTTTGTCCGTTTCGGGTGATTAAAGTTTCTATGTTTACCTTTTTATCTTGTCTACCATAGTATGTAAGTTAGAAAGTCTATAGGTTACTGATTTTAATGGTCTCAAATGTGTAGAATATGACTAGTTTACTAGTTTGTTACTTTTATGACAATATGTAAATTAAAACATGTGATTGAGTATATGTACATCATGAATCAACATAGTAACTATATATATCGCATGAAATAGTTAAGATTATGAATAATAAAGATGAGATGATGGTGGTGATAAGTTGCTTACAACTTTTGGCTTTCAATAAGAAAGGAGTAACTTAGTAAGGATAGGACTTTGATTGATCGCTTAAGACTTCGGATTGAGCTAGCTTTCCACACCTTGGCACCCTTGCAATCTTGAAGAGTTGGTGATGAAGTACTAAGTGACTTGAGTGGATTTAAACTCAAGAAGATCACTTAAACTTGCTAGAGATTTGATGTAGTAACTTACTACTTGAAACTTCTTTGCATAAACTTGGAGTTTAAGAACAAATTATGGAAGATATGAGGGTTTGATGATATGAACGACCCAATTCAGTGTTTTAGGGTGTTTAGGATGTATTTCACTTGCTATTTATAGGAGGGTAAGTTTGGTTAACCATATATTGGGTTAAATATTAACCATGGTTAAGTTAGGACACATGTAAAGATCTAAATGAAGCATGGTTAGGATTATGCCACCAAAATAATGACTCCCCCCCTAGAGGCTGTCACATTTGGTGACAAGGCTTAGATGATAAGTCTTGATCTTATCTTAGTTACGGAGTGAGTTTTAGTTCCGTTAAATGCCAACCGTAAGTTGTTAAGCCATAAAACGTAAAACCGGGTATCGTAAAAATACAAAACTTGCAGGAATGATGAGACTCATCATTATACTCCATATAAAAATATAAAATGAGTGGTAAGTCTCATTGGGTGCAAAATTTGCTTAAAGCTGGAAATACGGGTCAAAACGCGTAATTCATGATTTATCGGAAAGAACGAAATTTCGTGAATTGACCGTGAATTTATTTAGAGTAGACTAAAATATTTCTAAAAGTGATATGAGATGTCAAAATGTGGTTTTCGTCATACGCGGGATAACTTTACAGTTATTTGTGAAGTTTAAAAGTTACTCGATTTAAGCAAAAAGTTAGAACGCATACAAGGTTAATTTCTTTATGGTCAAAGGGAGGAAATATGTTTGACTTTTCCAAAAAATGTAAAAGTGTCAAAAACATATTAGAAACACAGTGGAGGAATCGTTAAGTCTGGATGTAAGTAGAATTGTTTAAAACGTAAGTTTAGTTTCGTTTAAATTTGCACGGTTTATTTGGTAACATAAAAATAAATCTTAAAAATTCTCAAATTAATTATGAGTGATCTAAAAATTTATCTAATGTGAGGAAATTTATCAGAGTTGATTTTCGTTATGCGCGTGATGTCTAAATGGTGTTTCGACCAAAATAAAACTTTAGAACGATGTTTTCTTAATAACTTTTGCCAATATGATCTAACGTTTGTCGAACTCTCAGGATATTACTAAAATAATTTATCTTACGAGAATGTGAAATAAAAATTTTACGGGATGAATAGTGAGAGTGAATAGTAAATGTAAATAGTAATTTCTCAAGATGAATAGTAAAAATTTGAGAATGGATAGAAATCCTGAAAATGCGAATTGTTACATAACTAGGTATATAAACAAGAATAATCTTGTAGCAAGCGAACATCCCAAGATCAACCAAAAGCACAATGGGAACAAAGCGACCCAGGTAAGCTTGCCTCCTTAAAAACCCTTTCCAAGAAAAATCCAATGGGAAAAACCTTGGAGTATGGAAAAAGAGTACAACCCGGTACTCCCTTCGTGAATAAGACAAACACTTGGAATCTTCCATTGATCTAATAATAGCCGAGACCGAGAGGTTATCTTCTTGAATTTGAACGTAATCAGCTTCAACCGAACGGTAGAGACAATTACTTGAACCAATTGAATAACAATAGACTTCTTCTGCTTGAAAAGTCTCGAATTGCGTTCTATCCATATGTAATAAGTAGTAGCAGCAAGTAGCAACCGAGAGATAATGCTAACAACCGACCGCCCCTTTGATAAAGGAATGGGGAATGTGATAGCATCAACCAAAGTAGGAGGGACAACATCCATACCAGATAGACTACAAACCTGCAAAGAAATTTGGCACTCAAAAACCAAGTGAGGATGAGAGTCAGGAACCGCATCACATAGAGGGCATCTAATAAAATTCAAATCAACATTAGGACCAACATGTGATTGCCGCAATTTATCTTGTGTCTTCAACTTCAGCTTGAGAATAAGCCACAAATGTATAGCATGACGAGGAATACAATGAGGAAACCACATAATATGAACCCAATCAACCACATCAGCCCTTAGTCGAATAAAATTCCAAGCACACGCAACTGAAAAGGGTCTTAAGTTGCCATCCAAATCACGCCATAATAAACCATCATCAGTATCATCGATAAGATTTGGGACCGAAAGATGAACTAGGTACGGAAACCTAGAAAACCAATCAGGAGGCCATCTCCAAATACCATTCTCAATCAGATCACTAACCGAATCCGATAAACTTAAACCAGCCCGAATAATATCACGTGTAGTAAGCATGTCACGAATGGGGCTTAGATCACACCACTTATCAAACCACATGGAGGTAGACTTACCGTTATTAATCTTATGCCATATGAATGGGCGTACCTTAGGTCTAATAGCAAGGAGCTTACGTCAACCCCAACTTACATCACCTAAGCAAGGAACATCCCAGAAGCTTCTACCTCTAATTTTATAAGAATGAATCCATTTAACCCATAAAGAATCTTTACGGGTTAAAATACTCCAAATATGAGTAGCCATAAGGGCAACATTGAAATTTTCCAATCTACGAATACCAAGACCACCTTCATGCTTAGGCTTACAGACTGACTCCCAAGCTACTTTGGCCTTACCTCTTTTCATTTCTCCTTGACACCATAAAAAACCTCGCATGAGTTGCTCCAACTCATGAATAATATGAACAGGAAGGATAAAAACCGAAGCCCAATATATATGCATAGAAGATAATACAGATCTGACCAATTGAAGCCTCCCCAGAGAGATAAGAACTTATTACGCCAATTATTCACACGGCCTTCCAATTTCTCCACAAGAACCTTACAATCCCTATAGAGCAGTCTCGACGAAATAAGCGGAACACCAAGATACCTTACACGAAGAGAGCCTTCTGCAAATGGCATAGAAATGGAGAATAGTAGCTTTCAAAGCATTAGGAACATTACAGGAGAACGCCGTGCTTTTGGGGATACTCGGGACAAGGCTCAAAACATTCTTGAAATCCTCCAAGGCTTGCATAATAACATCAACAGAAGAAGGATGGCCTCTAGAAAACAAGAAGAGATCATCTGCAAAACAAAGGTTAATAATTCTCTGTTGTTCACATAAATGATGAAACTGAAAATCCACCGAGTTAGAAACCTTTTTCTGCAATATAAGGGTTAAAACCTCCACAACCAACGTAAACAAGTAGGGAGATAACGGGTCACCTTGCCTTAGACCTCACTTACCTTTGAACTAGCCATGAAGATCCCCATTAACACATATAGAATAAGATGTGGAAGAGACACACACCATAATCCATTCCACCATTTTATGATGGAACCCAAAACCAACCAAAACAAACTTTAAAAATGCCCAATCAACCGTATCATACGCCTTTTGAATATCCACCTGAAACGCACATCTAGGCGTACCTCTCCCTCTGTGATAATTCCGCATAAGTTCTTGTGTTAGATATTGGATTTCATAAACACATCACATAACAATATATGGTTCGAATTATGTAGAGTTTAGAGAAAGTGGGAACCTTTCTAGAGAGATAAAGTGAAAGAAAACTTAGAAGGTTAGATTAAGATGAATGAAGGTCCAACCCTCTACCTTGGGAGGTAGAGGTTATTTATAGTTACATACTAAACGTCCTCCTTGGTTGTGGATCGGGCATACATTAGGTAAAGACCCGTCCGTCCTCCACGGTGTTGCTCTAAACTAAATAACTAACTAATAAAACAAGTAAATAACGATATGTCTACGAGCTAACTTATGCTAGATTATATTTGGGGTGACCGCTACTTCACTATGGAATTTTCTAATTCCTAACAATCTCCCCTAAGGGAGGTCACCCCATGTTTTACATTTTGAATCCTAGCATTCTATTTAATCTTCGGTCTTGAGCTCGTAGACTTGAATTCTTCAAACCATCTTTGTGCTTTAGCAGTGACTCTTCATAGTCCGAGTGGTTTGTACTTTTAGTGGAGGCCTTTAAACAGATCCACATCTTTGATGATCTTCGAGCTTTCATTGAGATCATCAGCCACGTAAAATCTCCTCGGATCACCCTTTATTGTGTTGCCATCATGTGAAGTTGTGACTTTTGGACCGACATGCTAACACTTTTGAATCATGACATCTTACCATCAGAGTAGCGGAAGCTTTCTTTGGTTCAAGATATTTGCAAGCAGCGCATCGGAACATAGTATAAAATATCGAGCGGGTTCGTAGATATGCACAGGTCATGATTTCTTCAATTAAGTGTGGATCTGTTGTGCCGCATGCGGCTTTGGATTGACCGCTCAATTACGATCAGTTACGCAACCGTCAAATGTACCGCAAACAACAGTTAGCAATAAAACACATGAAAGTGTCTTTGACCACTTTCGATGAATTGAGGTACACGCCCACGGTTCCCGCTGATCGGATACATCTTTGTGATCGTGTAGGATTCCTAAGAATCTCCTTGACAGCGGGGTTTGCATTTGTTCTAGCCGCTCTCAAACCGAAGCGTCTCAAAGAAGACAACCGGATTGAGTGAACCAAATAATTGAGATTCGATTGATGAAAAATTGATTTGAAAACAATCGCGTATTGCTTAGAAGAAAGAGTTTCGCAATACGACGAAGGTTTTATGAGAAAGATCAATTTTCAATCAAAATACTTTTAGTATTTGAAAAGAGTACACATTCGACGTGCTAGAGAAAGAAGAATTTTGCACATCGAACGGTTTTCAAAAGCATTTTTCAATCAGAGATACTTTTTGAATTTGAAAACATAAGTACACATTCGACGTGCTAGAGAAAAGAAAAGATTTGCACATCAAACGGTTTTTCCAAAAGCATCCGTCAATCCATTTCCTGGACCAAGGTTGATTCATGAGTGAAAGCCCCATCGTTCTATCCGGTTGTCACATGGTTGATCTATAGAATAGATCTCACATGCCACCTACCGGAGCTTGTTTGATGTTGGCTCCAGAAGGCTTTCCATCTTCATTGTGAATATTTTACATATCACTCGGATGTTCCGGCAATACCACAAGGATAATGCGTAGGACTCTAAATATATACTTACTTTCCACATTGTGTGAAACAGCAAGTCTTCATTAATTTTGTGTCCTAATGAGATATTGTGGATGATCTCTTGGCTCTAGACTAAATCGTGCACATTTGGTTTTCTATGTCGGAGACTAGGGAGAGGGTCTCCTTCTTCAATATCAACAATCTCTAAGAGAAAGTCGATAGATTATGTCGGTTCCCGTGAGAATGAAACAAGCCCTTTTAAGAGGAACTTGAGTAGCTTGGGAAGTTTAGTGCGGTGCATCACGGTTCCATGATGTCTTGTCTTCAATACCAGTGTTACCTTAGTAAACATCAGTAGCATATGTATTGAACCGGTTTCGCCCTAAGGTTGAATTGATGGAGGGCAATTTCTTTTCACCCTTTTTCACATTCAGTTCTTTTCATTCTTCAACCCCTTCAGTGCTTACCGAGACTTCATAACTAGAACCTTGTTGGGTTTATTCCAGTACTAGCTCGATCTCAGTCCGCACTCTTCCCATATTCTCATTTTCTCCTTTTTCATCATACCTAAGGACTCTACACTATCTAGTGGATTTATTATCCCGGTAGATCCCTCCCTCTCTGGTGCGGATCGTGGGGAACAAATACCTAACCTAACCATCCTTATAACTCCATGCATAAAATAAATTGGTCGGTCTTTTGGTATTGTTCTTTCCTTGAAACCAATTGAAAAATCATTTGGAAAAACAATCAAGGTACTTGTGATACGAGATCAAAGCATTTTGTACCTTAATAGTTTTGATCATTTAGAAAACCTCCCCCTCAACATGTGCATATGATTTAGAAATTGTTTAGCACATGGAGGCAAGAGGACTTTGAAATATTTTCTTTGATCACAATTTTCATAGAAAAAGCCATTTGATTTTCTTTGGTAAATTCTCCCCCTCAATATGTGCATAGGATTTTTGAAATCATTTTATCACATAGAGGCAAGAGTTAATTTGAAGCACATCCACAATCACAAGCGCCATTAAGAAACCATTTTAAAACTCAATCAAGGTACTCTATGTTAAAACATAAAAGCTTTTGTACCTCGAAAGTTTTATTTTCCTTTAAAATGCTCCCACTCAATATGTGCTTCAAGATTCGAAAGCGTTTAGCACATATGAGAGAGCAGCCTGCACAATTAAGTCAAAACGATCACCTTTTATCAAATTTCATTATTAAATCACAAATTCTCCCCCGATCAAAAATATCAAACCCTTTGAGATTTTGGATCCCAAGTGATTTAATACGGTTTAGAAAACATGGGAGAATATGTGGTCTGGTTTAAATACTCATCATGTTTTTGGATAAATCCTCCTCCTCAACATGTGCATTGTGTATGAAAATGTTTGGCACATGGAGGCGGGGGTGCCTTTGAGGACTAAAACCAATTCCATTTAAACAGATAAGAGATTTAACTCACGATCTCTACCCCGATCAAAAATTTCAAACCTTTGAGATTTGTGATCCCAATTGATTTAAATCATTTAAAAGATTTTGGGGAAAGACGTGGCAAGATTTAATTTTGAAAATGACAGATAAGGACCATTTTAAGACATTAAAGATTGTTAGTATCAAGTATGATTGTTTTAAGAGATCTTTTAAGTAAAACAAAACAATTTCACAATCAAACAAGAACAGAAAAATTTCATTTTGAAAGACCTTGATTCTAAAGAAAATCATACCATGACATAACATTAAATCTTTAGATCACCACATAATTTAGTACAAACGGACTCTTTTGAAGATATATTGTTTGAAAATATTTTAAATTAAATCACTCTCCCCCTCAATCGATGACGGAAGTCGATAATTGAGTGACTTAAATTTTGATAAAATGAAGTCCGGTGATTTTCAAAATTTAGTACAATTTATTTTCAAAACAATATTTTCCATTTTCAAAACAATATTTTTCAAAGTTTTAGAAAAATGGTATCATCATGATTATCCTGCACAAAGATATGTTAGGTGGTTGAGAAGCTTTTAGTTGTTGTTGTAGGGCTTGGAAGAAAAACCGTCTGCTGATGCAGTGAGACTTCTTCTTACGTTGCATTATGAATGCCAACTGAGGTCAAATTAAGCTCCGTTTCTTCAATCACTTAGAAGAAAACCATCTGCGATGCAAGTGAGACCTCTTACGTTGCATATATGCCAACTCTCCCCAGAAGTCCAATTAAGCTCCGTTTCTTCATTTGTCAACCCAAGATATAGTTACCCTTTCCTTTCGGCATCCAATCAGCATATTATGTGGGATCGGATCGAAACATTCTTATACCAAGATACGCATATGCGTTAGTGAACACACATACAGATATATGGTGGTCGACATCACCCAAACAACAATCGACTAATAAAAGTCAATGCAACATATCAATCAGATCATTTAAATGAATGGGAATAATGTATTCATCAAACTCTAATCATCTAAACCTAGCAATCATATCCTAGGCACCTAGTCCTTCAACATAGGTTAACATCATTTTTAATTAAGCATATTAGGATAATTAAGAAAGCTCGTTAGAAGATATAGATTTGAAATCATTCTCCCCCTCAACCAATAACTCATTTTATAAAAGATTTTAAAAGTGCTGAAGTCATTGATTGAGTTACCAAATTTTATAAAACTCAAATCGATTGTTTTAAGCAACTCATTTTCCACCATTTTGAAAACACCAAATATTTTTAAAGAAGAATTTTAGACGGAAAAATATTTGTGTAGGAACAGCAGTCTTTCAACATACTTTCCTCATTATGTTTTAGGATAAGTGCACGAAATATTTGAAAAATGGTTTTAGCGCAGACTTTCCTTTCATGAAGAGCGGGTTGCTATCTGAAATAATAACAAACCATAGTTTTAAGCACGGGTTACATCCAAGTAGCGCAAGCCATCATTTGAAGCCCGGTTACATCGAAATAGCTGTAAGCCATTGTTTAAGCGCGGTTCATCGAAATAAGCAGTAAGCCATCATTTGAAGCCGCGGAAATACGAGAGAAATAGCGTAAGCCATATTTAGAAGACATGTTTAGAAAGAATATTTACACTCTCCTTTCGAACTTCATCTAAAGTCCGTGCCATTATTGAATGACATTTCTAAGACCGTAGATGTTATCGATACCAGAAGACATGTCATGTGAAAACATATTTTTAGTATTTTTGAAATTTTCTGATTTTTATGGGTTTTTTGAAGGTTTTATATTTTTCTATTTTATTTTGCTGGTTTTATATTTTTGTATTTGGTTTTTCGAATAAATATTTAAAATGATAGAGTAGATGATATAGTTAAAGAGGATGATGATACGAGTACCGAGATAAGGATATCAAGCAGCCCCGTTGTAGAAGATAGAAGTCATCATCTCTTAAACATTCACCACCAAAGCTTCGAGGCTCGAATAGAAGAAAGAAATTGAACCATCTGAAAGTGAGACTCTTGCAGCTTCCCCAAACCAAAAATCCTTTGGATGAAGCAGATTCAAGCTCTATTTCAAGCTTTCCTTAGCCAGAGTGACAGAGAAGCACACCATTATCATAAATCCATTTGCTCCTTTTTAAGACCGATAATCGAGAATCTCCGTTGGGGTTATATCATCCATAAGAATACGAAGCGTATCATCCCACATAAATAATCTTCTCAAATTTCATAACTCACGAAGTCGTGCAATCCATTCCAAAAGGTGTCAAGAGACCACTTCCCCGTAGTTGAATTGATGCGGTCGGTCTCTTAGACTAGAGCTCCGCGAACCCGAACACACAAACCCGAACAAAGAAAGTTCATACCATCGAAGTAGCAGATTAAGTCCAATAGCCAAAGAATAACCCCGAAGTATACTTTTCTCTCTCCCACGAAGGCGGTGCATGAAGCTCAAGAACCCGAAGTATCCAAATGCCCAAAGAGAGAATAACCGATAACATTGAAGAAGCAGCGGCGAATCGATTATCTCTGGGATGACAATCTCTGTGGATGTCAACTCCGAATAAGTGATTATATCTCGAATCAGATTAAGCCCTCAAAGTAAGGCAATTTGAGCCCCAATGTACACAATCTCTCTCGATGAATGCGATAGCATCATCACACACTAATGTTACCTCTTTTATCATCGAAAACTAACTCTTCCATCTCTTCCCCACATAGTTGGAATAAAAAACGAGAGCGCCATGAGTCAAATCTTGAGTTTCTCTGCGGTGTAGCGATATAGTCTTCGGGATATCTTCAATCACTTAGAAGTATTAAGCTCATCAAGATTACTTTCTGTATAGATGTGTCTCCTTCCCCTTATTGCTGGTTTTGATACTTGAGAATGTAAGGCTCTATATATGTAAGCCCGTTATACATGAAATCTTTTGAGAAGAGAACACTTGTAATCTTGTGGAATCAACATCTTTGAAGACTCTCTCACGACTATTTTTATCAACCCTTATGTAGACGATTTGTAGTGACTACTGAAGAAGAAAACCCAATATACCCTACTTGAAACGGCGGAAGTCAACTTCCCCCATTTGTATCTTAAGCTTGCACCTAATGATGGAAGAACGTGATTAGAGAATTTATGCTTCAAGCAAATCTCTAAGTACTCACTACCCAAACAAAGTATGAGACATTAACACCTCTTGCGATTATCCACACCGTCATATGCGTGTGACATTGAGTAAAACAAAGTAACTCCTACTAGTGATAGTTAACTTGGTCTTCAACCATCCACCTCGATTGGCGGTAACTAGATAAACCAAGTCTTCAACTCAAATTCTTAAGCCCCGAGCAAGTTATCAAATAAGAAACTGTGAAAGTCAACTTCAATCTCAAATAAGTGATAAATGATTAACTCAATGTCACCTTGTGTCAAATGTCCAACAATAGTCAATATCAACGTCTCAGGAGTCACGCTAAAATATGAGCAAGTCTAATTGGGTTGAATCGACTTATAACTTTCTCCCATTAGTGCTCCCCCTAAACCGACAATCACGTTTGATAAATGCCCGATAAAGAAGAAGTCTTTAGATCGTTAAATGCAACTTCGTCTTTAGTCTTCTAACATGTAGCGAAAATGTAGAAGACCGTAGACTCGACCTTCTTCAAGATTTTCCGTTGGGGAATAGATAGTTAACATCTTCATTTCACCAAAAACACAAGAACATCACCAAAAAGCATCCCAATTAACTTGCATCTTGCAAATTCCCTTAATTAAGATCCTCCCAATCAAACAAGAACAGAAAGATGTTCATCAAGGAAATCAGTCCGGCCTTGGCTGACACAAAATGGTAACACCAAACAAACAATCACATCAAACAAGAACGAAGGTTGTTGGAATATCATGTTAATGTGCACGTGAAGCATTAATCGGAAGCACTTTGTCAATAAACTCATATCAGCTTGTGAAGATGTCAACCAACGGCTCTTAGAGAGAAAAACTCCATGTGAATGACCGATAAGAAGAAGCTCGGTTCTTACATGAGTTTAAAGCCGTATGACCATTTATATTCTCAAATATCAATCAACAATGCAAAAAACTCACACTTCTTCTCCCCACCGAATTGCATACGAGTTGCCATTCTTGATTAAATAGTGAAATCATCCAATGTTCTATTCACACTTCTCTCCCGGAAAATCAGCACATGATGTCGCCATCTTCATTATAATCGAGCAAGTGGAATGAGAAAACAATCAGTGGTAGCCCGATTCACTTTATGATGAAGCACATGGAAAAGCATGAAGCATGTTGATGAGAATGGTCATTAATTAGAAGATTTCTCTTCTTTTGAAGATAAAGCGCACAGCATTACACTTTTCTTTTCTTTGAAGAGCGGGCATGAACTGTTATCTGCGAGACACCATAATGATGAAGTGCAGGGCAGGTACATGAGAACGCGTCATAATGATGAAGAGCGAGGCACGGCGATGTGAGCAGACGTCATATCGAAGAAAAATATCAAGATTGAGTTACTTGAACCCGTGGGTTATGAGATATCAATCCTTGTGTTATCCATACTTTAAACCAGTCCATGTATTGGAGGATCGAAGTATCTGGCCCGAGTAAGGTCTACCTGCACTAACATTACAAGCTTGATTGCATATATATTGGTTAGTGACATTAGTATCCAAACCCTTTGAGGTTTCACGGTCCACCTTGATTTTGTCATCGAGAAAACGCCTTTCGGTAGGAATCCACCTAAGTCCAGCATCCTTAAACATTCTACCAGACGGTATCCACTTATGGCAAGGTCTAAGATTTTTAGGCTTCTTATGCCTGATGGAAGACTTATCCTTATTCCTAGTTTCCAAAGATTTAGCAGTTGGTATCCATCTAGGAGAAGGTTTTGGTTTGTTTTGCTTCACAACATGTTGGACCTTAGTCGCATAAGTAGTCGTAGGGGATTGTACCTTAGCATGTGAATTAGGAAAATGTTTCTTTTGTGGAAAAGACTCTGAATTTCTAGTTTTGTTTTCTACATGCTTAGCATTCTTATGCACGTAACTACTCTTAGATGTACGCCAATCTCTAGTCTTTTGAGTGTTTCTAGGTAGTGGTTTACAACTACTAGCGGTCTTTGAAATCTCGTAGAATTCATCACCCTAGGTTTTGCACCTAAAATTCCGTCTTTTCGAATCTGTGCTTTTTTCCTAGCTTTTCTAGATAATAGTTCTTCCACAAGTCATTCATATCATATGAATTCTGGGTTTTAATGCATGGTTTTGACACTGTTTTTGAACTAATCCTAGAGGTCTTTGGGAGTAGAAGTGGCTACGTGTTGAGGGTTAGAGACTAGAAGCCTTATTCTTAGATAACTCGTGAAGTGGCGGTTTTGACAAAACTTGTTTCTCATCAACTTGGGAGGCAAACCGTGTTTTTGAAAATTTTGGTGTTTCGGATATAAACGCGATGGTCGCCTAACAATGGACCGGTTTCTAATGGGATGAGAAAGCTGGTTTCCCCAAGTTGATGGTTTTGTAAACTTAGTATTCACACTTTTCCTCTGCTTTTCCTAAGCTCATTCTTTAAGGCAAAAATAGCGAAACTCTTTTCCTGAAGTTGAGCTTTGAAATCATCAATTTTGCTATCAAAGAGTTTGTTTGTTCTCTTTGATTTAGTTCTAGCATCTTTGATAGAGTCACTTAGTTCTATATGATGCTTTCTCAAAGACTCATTTTCCTTTAGTAATTTAGCCACATAAATTGACAGTTCATTATTTCTTGTTATAATAGCATCAATGTCTTGTGTATTCATGACTAAATTACTTTTCTCATTCAAGACAGAAATATGTTTCTTCAGATTGTAAATGGTTGACTCTTTGTCTTGAAGCCGAGCTTTCAAAGTGTTAATTTCAAAAAGTTCACGGAATTCGGAAGTTCGGTTGTTTACATGGTTTGTTAAGTTGAAAACTTTCTTCTTTACTCTGAATCGCGATTTCAAGAGAAATGCAATGCTTTTCAAGATTTGAGAATTTGTTTGAAAGTTCATCAAAAGCCTTCTTATCAACTATATCTTTTGTTTTGAAACACTTAATCTCGGACTCGACCTCGATATGAGAACATTTATGAAAGTTATGTTCACATCATGATCGGTTTGTTTAAGTACTTTGCGATGCACTATGTTGAAGATAGGGTACCTCATTACATGACTCTGTTCAATTTCACGATTCGATATCACGCATCCATCATGTGTAACAAGAGTCACCGAACCGGTACGTTTCAAGCTTATCGTCTGCGAGCCTCTGTATTCGTTGTCAAGCGATCCAACATCCGGTGCCATACCGGTCTCAACACAACAATTTATTGATTGTACCCGAGATACATTCGCCTTTCTGATTACACCATCCACTTCTTGTGAGACAGAGTCCCGAGAAATTGGTTACATCATTCTTTGTTGTTTCGATATGCATTCAGAACACCCGACCTTTCTGATACATTTCCCAACTTATCACAAATAACTCTCAACTTTACCCGACTCTCATCTACTTTTGCATCTTCTCGGTAACTTCCTCAATATACTTCTCCACATTATCCATGAGATGGATAAGTGTCTCCGTAACACTTGTAATGTCCATTCGGTGTGTCTCTTGAAGGACATTTCAGTCATGTCTTGATCATAATCAGATGTGAATTCCCTTCTAATGAATGATTGAAAGTGTTTGTAGATCACTTGAAGTGCGGCGGAACTATCCTTATGAACCTTCTCTTGTCAAGTTGTAGCTCAATTGCTCTAGGTTTAACAATGAGTTCACGTTAATGGAAAAATCGGCGAAAGAGGGGCAATACATGTTCGTTCCATTGATGTGGGTAGAAGTAACATGAGGTGAGAGTGAAGTTGTTGATAAGGTTCAATGCTTCTTTCCTTTTTGCATGGCATTCAGCATTGGCTGGTGCATTTCTGTCTTTTGATTCCGACCCGGAGATATCATATCCTCATTGATTGATTCAATCATCTTTAATCGTCATAGCATACGATATCATTGTTGTCCACATCATCATACAATTTAAGCACTTAAATCATGGGTCGTAGAATAAGACATGATGTGGTAGTATACGCGAGTTTTACAAGTCTATGATTTAAACTAAGAAATAGAATCTTTCGCGGGATTTTACTAAAATCAAGACCAAACCGTAAAGCAATGACCAATGGGCGTGTTAAGATGTGATGGATTGTCAAAATGATAGACAATTGTGTGTTAGGACATATAAATGTTTGTAGGGTTAGCAGAGATGTTGTTTGGTTGAGATTTGTATTGGTTTATGCACGATTTTCCCAAGAAATTTAGGTCTAAAACATAAAACCTCAATAACTTACGTTGGGCGGATTTAGCCCTCGAAGGTTTACCGAATAAACTTTAGTTTATTCGGTTGACATTCTCCTCGTTCTCCTGGTCGTTTTGATGGGTAGAAACTAGCGAGATTACGGATCAAAAGTTATAGCCGTTTGAAGTTTTGTCGGGGAAAAGTCAACAAGTCGCTAAGAATTCTTGAACCAAATTAAGCTAGGACCAAGTCGCTAAGATAATGCACCAAGTTAGCTAAAATTAATGCACCAAATCGCTAACCCTTAATTCACTACACCTAAGTCGCTAGAGTCCCAAGTCGCTAATGAGAAAACAATTCGCTAAGTAGTAACTCGCTCTGAGACCAAGTCGCTAATCATTTTTGGCGACAATTAAGCTACACAGAGTCGCTAGAGACACAAGTCGCTAAAGAGCAACTAAACTCTTGACCAAGTCGCTACCACCACAAGTAAGCTACCCGTGTGGAGAATCCACTACTTGTACTTTAACTCGCTAGATCTAACTCGCTAGCTCCAACACCGTGAAGTCGCTACAAAAATGTGAAGCAAGTCGCTACCAAGAAAATATTCCGTGAACTAAGTCGCTAGCTTGAAAAACCATATAAACCTCACTTTTCAATCCAAAACAACCCAACCACGATGATTCAAGCCTTCCAAATCACAACCTAAACACTTATGATGATCCTAAACACAAAAGTACAATCAAAATCCAAACTTTAACACAAGAAATCAACCAAATGATGCAAAAACCACTAAACTTTCTCAAACTCAAAAACCACCTAAAACCACTAGAAATCCAAAGATATGTAAGAGATGATCTAACCATGGCTCTTGATACCAATTGTTAGATATTGGATTTCATAAACACATCACATAACAATATATGGTTCGAATTATGTAGAGTTTAGAGAAAGTGGGAACCTTTCTAGAGAGAGAAAGAAAACTTAGAAGGTTAGATTAAGATGAATGAAAGGTCCAACCCTCTACCTTGGGAGGTAGAGGGTATTTATAGTTACAAACTAAGCGTCCTCCTTGGATTGTGGATCGGGCATACAAATGGGTAAAGACCCGTCCTTCCTCCACGGTGTTACTCTAAACTAAATAACTAACTAATAAAACAGTAAATAACGATATGTCTACGAGCTAACTTATGCTAGATTATATTTGGGGTGACCGCTAATTCACTATGGAATTTTCTAATTCCTAACATCTTGGGTAAGCAATATATTATCTGAGATACAACGCCCAGGAACAAACGTTGATTGGCTGATACTAACCAAGTCATCAAGGCCCTCTTTAACACGATTTGAAATAAATTTACTTATGAATTTATACAGGACATTACAACAAGAAATAGGCCTATAATCATTAATCTTAGAAGGGGTAGACACTTTCGGAACCAAAGATATAATGGTGTGATTGATTTCCTTCAGAAGCTTACCATTAGTAAAAAAGTCACGAACAACATACGTAACATCCATACCATTAAACATCCAAGCTTTCTTAAAGCTTGGTGTAACTCATCGAGGACCGGGAGCTTTATCATCTCTCATCGAAAATAAGGCTTCCCTAATTTCATTGTCCGTAACATCACGAACCATTAAATCAACCTTTTGATTATCAAGAACACTAACGAAGATATCTTGATCATCTAAGGGACTACAATTACCCTCGATACCAAGAAATTGTTCATAATGAGAAACAAACGCTCCTGCAACCGCATTACCCTCATATAGAATATTAGCCGAATATCAAACCAATTCGATTCGATTACGGGAACATTTACTTTTAACAATTTTATGAAAATAAGCAGTATTAGAATCACCTGCTTGAAGCCATTGAACTTTGGATTTCTGCTTCAAGAATCGATCTTCATCTAGAGTAGCCTCCTTAAAAGCAAGAAGGTAATGAGCATGCTCATCACGAAGGGCTGAATTGGACGGATCCTTATCAATAGCCTTTTAAATCTCATCTAAATTCTTACGTAACCTATCAACCCGCTCATGTAGATTCCCCTGATTATGCAAAGCTTACAAAAAGGGGATTTCATCCCCTTTAATCATTTAACAACACGATACATAGCAGAACCATCCACATTAAGATTCCATCCCAAAGCAACCATCTCACGAAAACCCTCTTTATGAATAAGAAAATTAGAGAATTTAAAAAGTTTAGGCTTTAGCTTGGCTACCTGAGGAATACGAAGTACACATGGAGAGTGATCCGAGATACTATAAGGTTGGAAGATAGCAAAAGAACCTGGGAAAGTATCACAAAACTGCAAATTTCCCATAATCCTATCAATTTTCTTCAATGTGCCATTAGAGCCTATTGGTTTTTGATTACATGTGAAGTGTAACCCTGTGCTATTAACATCCCCAACCTCCATACTCTGCACATAGTCTTTAAATTCACGCATTGCAATGTCCGAAACATAACCACCACATGAGTGATCCTCCAATTTAAGGGCAACATTAAAATCACCCAACAAAACCCAAGGCCTACTCCGCGTAAATACAAAGATGACAAACAAGATTATTCCAAAGTGCTCTTCGATCCACATAATAATTATCTGCATACACAAAGGAAAAAAATAGGGTTTTGTTTCATACGAATATTAACTTTGAACATGCATAACCTGGTTAGTTTGAGACATAATCATAACATCAACAATATCATCATTCCAGCCAAGAATAATTCGAGAACCTTTACTATAAATATTCTCATTTGAAGTCCATTTCCATCGACAACAAACTTTACGACACGTATCATAAACCATAGAAGCATCCACATGGGATTCCAATACTGCACATACAATGAGATTGCATTCACTTACCACACCAACCTCTTTTTTATTTAAGAGTGGTTCAATCCTTATATTCAGAGATAATAAACGCCGGGAACATTTAAGGCGGAAGAACTTACTTTTGATTTATCAAATAAATTACGACTCATCAAACATACTAACAACCTCCTCATCATCATCAGTTAGAGTTCCATCCTTGACTCCATCATCCAGGACGGACAAAGGCCTTGGAAATGGATTAGATGCTTTAAAAAGTATCGCCAGACGAAGTATGAAGAATTTACCTTGGGTGTGGGTAACTACTACCATTAGTAGTATTATGAGG